>JAGFPH010000404.1:567089-587769 GCA_018207615.1 Philaenus spumarius | reverse complement strand
CTCTGCATGTTTGTTTGTTGGTGTGAGCCGTGGACCGTGGAGTTCTCGTCCTGCAGTGTGAGTCGTGGACTGTGGTGTTCGTTCTGCATGATTGTTGGTGTGAGTCGTGGACCGTTGGTCTCGTCAATCTCCTAGCTAACTCTAATAATACAATTAATGTTGCAGACTCGCGGCAAAGGCACAAAACCAAAGACTAAGTACAAACGCTCTGGAGGTAGCTTCTCCGACAGTTCTGGCAGTGTGATTCGACAGGTAGGATGTTCCTTCGTACCTTCTTGTAAACTTTCTTTCTCTCAGAACTCGATTCTGTTGCAGTAATGTTAAACAGAAACTTATAAGATAAGAATAGGAAACGAAATATAAAAAAAAAAAAAAAATTTCAATTCTCTTCAATAATCACACTACCGCATATCGTTCATTGTTTTAATAAATATTTTGTAGAACGTTCAGTATTTTTATGTAAAGTTTGCTCAACACACTTCGTAATATATTTAATTAAAACTAATAGTTACTGTCATATAAATAATAAAGTTAGATAAACCAGAGATGCGTGCCATGGGCTCCGTACAGCCAGCTTCGCATTTCCACATTAACTTAAATTTGTTTTTGGTTGTGGACGCGTCTTAAGGGTCAGCTCTAGTAAAACAGAAAGCAACCTGCGACTCCCTACAGCGGCGGTAGGTTACGCGGACATTGCTCATCCTAAATCCATTTAAAACCCGCAATTATTCAAATAGCGTTTTTTTAAAAATACCAAACTCTTGGGGACAAAATTCTTCATCCGAATGGCTTGGTAATTTTTTGCTATAATTAATACTTACAACGTAAAAAATATTTGAAATCACCCTATAGCGGAGGTAGGTTACACGGCCATTGCTCAGCCTAAATTATTTAAAACCCGCAATTGTTCAAATAGCGTTTTTAAAAAAATACCAAACTCTTGGGGACGAAATTCTTCATGCGAATGGCTTGGTAGTTTTTCGCTATAATTAATAGTGACAACATAAAAAAATATTAAAAATCAATATTTTAAATTGTTAATAAATATTAAACAAAATATTTTTCTTAGTTTTGAAAAAGCCATTTGCATGACCATAGCTTTAAAATGACATATCGTTTATAATTTACCAATCAAAAATTAAAAAAATTTGGATTTTAATTTAACATTGGTGTTATGGAGTGTCAGCCAACATGGCTGACAGCTAGAGCCGACCCTTAAGAGGTGAACACATACCAAATTTTTGAGCCAGTAGTTGGGTTTGGAAGAAACCACTTTTTGCGATTTTCACGGTTAGACATTGTGTTGACAAAAAAATACTTTCTTAGCTAGCATCTACTACGTAAGGCTACCTACTGAATTGCAGGTCTGTACGCATTGTAATTCCGGAATCCTTCATTTAGTGGATTCTTTGATAAACACAGTTCAAATAATGTGTTTTACTTTTGATGTTATTAGTGAATTTCCATAGGAAACATGAGCTATACAGTGAAACTTATGGTAAGACCTAAGGTCGGGAGTAGTAAATGAGCACCGATAATGGTCCCCAGAACACGTTTTGGGGTGTCATTACAAATTTTATATATGTCTATATGTCTTCGCACTCTAACGGCCGTATTTTATGTCCGATTTGGTCCAAATTTGGCACACACGTTGGTTGTATATGTCGCTTGGACGAGTTCGTTAGCCAAAAAGTCCGAACAACCAGAAAATAGGTTTTTTTTGAAAGTAACTATTTTTGGAGACTTTTCGTCTGAAAATGAAAATTTTTAGGGTTTTTTCTAAACAAATAAATTTAGGACTTTATTCTGCACCTTTTGTTTTTTTTACACTACCTTATTATAGCTCGCTTAGTTCCCCCCAAAGTCGATGAAAACGTAAAATACCACAAAAGTACCCGGTTTAAGGGATTTTATCGTGGGTGCATCTTCTGATTCGAGGCCGACGGATACGATCCGAGTTTGTACGATGCGAGCGAAGTGAAACAGTCAATAACACGAGGCCGAAAGGCCGTTGCGAGTGGAACGAAGGAGAGCTTAGTAGAAGCTTAGGTGCAAACAAATTCTACTAATATATTTCCTACATACAGTCAGCTATTCAGCGCCTGCGTGAGTGGATAAATTTCCCAAATAGTTGGTTGAAACCATAAAACATATATACTTAATTTTGGAAATTCGCTAGACTCAAAACTGTTACATTGATTATTGTTAAAAGCCTTTAACTACCTGTGTTCTTAACACCTAACTGGTACTTGTATGTACAACACGTTAAGTTCGTAGGACTTTTGATTTGGCGGAAACAATTTTCATATTTTCGCTGTATTCTGAAATAGTTTCGTACATTAGTGAATTGAATTATGCTGTGTGGCAATTTATATAAATTAAAAATAACATCAGTCCGAGAACTAAACGTTGGGAGATCTTCATAATTCAGAGTAGTTTTGTAAACCTGTCTAAAACACTGTTTTATGCTATTAATAAAAGATTTTAACCTTGCACAGAAGTAATAATCTTCTAATTGCAAGCGCTTCACAGTTGTTTCATAATTAATTAAGATGAACACAATCAAAGGCTTTGGAGAAACCCAGAAAAATAAATTTACTTTTACTGCCTCACTATACTTATAGAGAAAGTATAGTGATCGCAAAAAAAATCGATATTGAGATATCCGTTTTGGGGTCCCCTGAGTCCAAAAAAGTGGTTTTTATCAAATTTCTGTCTGTATATCTGTCTGTATGTCTATAAGTCTGTATGTCTGTATGTATACAAAGCTAGAGAGAAAACTATTCGATCGATTTCGAACAAATTTGTACCAAAGATGTCAATTAGGTCTCATGGATGCACGAAAAAAGACTTTGAAAATTTTTGAAAAACAACGCCCTTTTTGGCCAAAACCCCTCCCCAGAATCAGTTATTAGTATTTGATAAAAAAAACGGCTCTAACGATTTTGATAAAATTTGACTTGCGAAGCACGCAATACATTTTGTATTGAAAATACTCACAATACTGAGGTTGGCGTGCGGAGCACGCAATGCCTAGTGTATTGAAAACTCTACTAAAATGGGGGATGGCGTGCGAAGCACATAATGCCTTGTGTATTGAAAATACTCCCAATACGGGGGTTGGAGTGCAATGCACTGTGCGTCGGCAGCTTCTCATAGTGTTCAGTGTCAAGCTCACATGTGCGTCTTTAGCAGTGAACGTGTTAATAATATAAATATGATTGTGAGAAAGTATGTGCCAGTTTCTGGTACCGTTTATTCCGTTTAAGGCCTAACTAAAAGTCCATATGATTAACTATGGCGTCTACTGTTTATTTATCTTTCCAAAACCCAAATTGTAAAACAGAAAGGGTATTAAACCCTGCGTGAAGTTTTACTAAGAGCGCAGATGAAGATTATGCATTATGCCGCGAAGAACATTTACCACAGAGAGTACCACGAACGCTCCAAAAGATTAATACGCTTTGTAAGTTTTATATTCTAGATGTTTCACCTTGGCGTTCATATCTCATGTTTAGTGAGTTGTCTGCCTAAAGATATCTGCGCAAACTGGTCTGAGTGTTTTTTTATCCACTTGTGAATAATCAACGTGAAATATCCATTAAAAGTCCAGCGTCGTCGTAGACCCGGCTTTAAACTTCATCCACGCTTCGAGCATTATAATCCCCTTAAACTAAACAGTTTTTCATTAAAAAAACCAACAGGTGAAAGGCAATTTAGAGATTTTTAACTTAGTGAATTTCATGGAGCAGATATTTAAGGTTAGGTGGATTTGAAACCCTATATACGAAACTGACGTGACGAACATTTTGATCAAGTAGTGTAACGACGCGAAATTAATATACAAAACTACTGTATTGTAAATAGATAAAACAGCCAGAAAACCATTTCACTAAACTCCATAACAAATGACATTTCAAGTATTGTAAATTTCGTATAGTGCAGCATAACAAAAAATAGACCACAGTTTGTGTATAATAGTATACAACGAGCTGAGAATAAATAAGAGAAACAAATAAGTGCAAAAAGAGAGAAGAAGAATGGAGAAAATATGGTTAGTTGGAGGAAGCGCTAATTCTTTAGAAACCATCCAAAAGGCTATCAGACATTTGTATATTTGTGAAAGAAGGTCCAGTGCGTAAACATGTTATTGTAATGACAAAAAAATGTAAGTTTTAAAGAAAACAATACATTTTTTTCTATAGGTAAAACATAATAAAACTACGGCCAAAAAACTGAAAATATTTTGTTTTATTTATTATTTATTTTCCATAAATAAAATTTTACTAAAAATTTACAAATTATTGTCTATGGATAAATGCCCACATAGACACGAAGCCTGTGCGTGGGCACGAGTTGTGCACAACATAACTTTTCAATAATAATTATGGCTAAAGGAGAATAAAAAAAAGAAGAAAAATCAAATTTTAAAATGTACAAGAACTTATAAATACGTCATCACCAGAACAACAACGTCAGTCCTGTGCCCACACCAAAAATACCCCTACAAGAATCAAAAGTAGAACGCGAGATAAAAAATTGAAAGATAAAAAGAGCGACATATAGGCCAAACATAACTTTTTACATACTCCGAAAAAATTACGGACTCACAATAATCCCTCCCTACCTCCTCTAACCATAAAGAAACTTGCTTTTTATAGGCCTTAATTTCATAATTTTGAAAAAGTCTCAGGTTTTTTGGAATATTACGGAAAATTGTCTGTGAAACATAATATGAGTTAGACGTGGATACAGATCTATAAAGCCTAACTGTTCTTATACCCACTGCTTGAGAATGTCGAGTAAAATGAGAACGACTCGAAATAGAAAAAACGAAATTGGAATTTGTATGCAAAAAAGGTTAAAAGAGTTTTACAAAAAGTTGTCTGATATTAAACGTTTAAACAGTCATACAGCTCGTCAGATGGGTGTCTTTTTGGTTTACGCAGCGCCATCTTCATAACAGATTTCTGGATGACACCTAAGGAAGTCAGTATGGATTTGCAGGCGCAACCACAATAATAATCACCCCCAAAAGCAAAGATTGGCAATAAGCAAAGTACAACTGTATTATTAACGTGTGCACCAAGAAAAAAATGTCTTAAGGCTCGGCAGATCCAGCCACCATATTGAATTTCAACTCCCATAATTATTAAAGGCATAACAAGGTTACTGGAGTAATAATCATCAGAAAATTGTTCTGAATA
The DNA here is from genome assembly GCA_018207615.1 of Philaenus spumarius. NCBI lineage: Eukaryota > Metazoa > Arthropoda > Insecta > Hemiptera > Aphrophoridae > Philaenus > Philaenus spumarius. The sequence continues at coordinate 582,562 of JAGFPH010000404.1, read as the reverse complement.
TGTAATTTTAAAGGTTAGGTCAGTCCGAATGTATGTATCATTTAGTTTTATACATGTGTTTTTAAGTAAATGTGTACGTCCTTTGACTTAACTCAAAGTCAAAGTTTGCTTTTTTCTTTACTCAATAATGGATATATAAAAAATGTGATAGTAACCTTACCACACTCGAAGTTTAATTAAATTTCAAAGACAAGTATTTCCAATAAATTTTGATAATTTATGACGAAAAAATCTCCTTTGTTATGGAAGCAGATATATACGTGCCGAATTTGTTCCTTCTCGAGTGTTTAGCCTGCACTCTGGTGGTTTTCACATCAGAAAAATTTAATGTGTGAGAGAAAGCAGTGTTTATAACACATACTCACATACGTTGTCCCTCATGCGTATTTCAGTCTGTTTAGAGTCAGGGTTACGTCTTTTGTTTCCGCCTATATTTGCTAGCGGAAGAATGAAACGCACACAAACTCAATTCTAGTAGTGTATAGAGCTGCCACTTGGAGAGCTGCGGTCAACTAAAAAATATTTGTCACTCCTACCGAACCTTAACTGTCAATATTTAACCGACATTCTTCCGTTCATTTATTTGTACCTGCGAGTGAAGCCGCGGGTACCATTGTTACCTAAATAAAAATACAAAAACCGAAATTATGTACGTTTAAGGCTGCCATCTCCAAACGGAACGAAGCAATTAAAATGCTTTTGTTTCAAAATTTCTACTTTTAAAAGCTCTTTTAAATTACGTAGCACATCACCTGTAACATTTGAACTTTCTGAAAAGACGTTCCCCTCAACTTTTTATTTACATACATTATGTGTGAAATAGTATGGTCTCTCAGTATCTCATCACTAATACTTTTACTGATACGCGTTTCAACGACAATGTCATCATCTTCAGTGATACACGAGCTACAATAATCGAACTATGACTAATTTGTTATAACTCTCAGTTAAGGTCAAAATTATCCAAACGCATTCATCATAGACCTACGCTCTGCACGGGTGGATGGTTACACTTTGTATATTTTAGTCTGCCTAGGAATCATTAATTAAAAAAACAGTTTATGTGTGCGGTCAGGAACGAAGTTCATCACTCCTTTTCTTCAATTCTTTTATCAGCCTTAACGGCAACATACACACATAATTTTAATCTTTCAATTGCCGTTTATTATTAGTTTGTTTTTTATACAAATACCCGTACGGAGTTGCCCGTGGTGGTTGGTATTTTCAGTCTTTTTAACGTAATTGTATTCTTTTTAAGTTTTCAGTCAGTGAGTGGTATTTGGCTTTTATATATATATATAGATCTTAAATAATAAAAGCACTATTGCCATAATAATAAAAGATCTGAAATTATGATTTTAGTAAATTTGATCCCCCATACCCCTCCTAAAATTTCTAATTTTTTCAAACCCTTTCTTAGTAAGCACCTATGGCCCTAGAGGAAGCTACATACCAAATTTCATTCCAATCCATTCGGTAGGTTTTGAAGTAATCGTGATTTAATAACTTTAATCCCCCCCAAACCCCCCTAAAATTTCGAACTTTTTCACACCCTTTCTTAGTGAGCACCTATGGCCCTAGAGGAAGCTACATACCAAATTTCATTTCAATCCGTTCGGTAGTTTTTGAGAAATCGTGATGAGTGAGTCAGTGAGTGAGTGAGTGGTATTTCGCTTTTATATTACAGTATATAGATTTACAGTTTCCATACGTAAACGTATGCTATTATAACAAAGGTGTAGAATTAATTATAACATCAAAGCTAAGATGGTAAACACAGTTAAATGTCCATTCGTTGTAAGTAGGCCTACATTCAATAAACATAAAATGTTGGTTTATCCATACTAGGCCTAACTAAAATTATTGTGTGTATGATTATTTATTTTACCTGTCTTAACGGCAACATACATACAATAATTTTAGGTTAGGCCTAGACTGATGAACCAACATTTTATGTTTATTGAATATGTATTTCAGCGCTTGACGATAATATCTGAACTACGCCGGACGGAACCGATAGTCTCGATAAACCAAAACTCATGTTTCTTAATGTATTTACATTCATTGCCATAGCAACCAATTTGATAACGCTTTTTCGTTACTCGTATTTTATATTTGTCATTGCCATAGCAACCAATTAGTTAACTTTTAAGGAACACTTTTTTGGTAAGGCATTACATTTTCTATTTGTTAACTCCTACCGCAACCCACGTTAAGGAACTTCGTTCAAAAAAATAAAAAGACAAAATAAAATAAAAAATAAACAAAGTAAGTAAACATTTGATTTAATATTTGGCTACTCGAACAAAATATTTTCTAGATAAAAATTAAGAAATATCTATTCCCAAAATAGCGAATACCACCATTAACACATTTAAAATAGTAAAAAGTTAAAAGAATTTTTAAATGTAGCGTAATTTGAGCAGACGCTAATACGAGAGAAGCCGAGGACGTACGACACATTGCTTCCAGCACTCGGTGTACACGTGTGAGAATGCAGTGAAAGTCGGAGTAAACGTAAAACCAGAGTAACAACAAGTAATGAATGAACAAAGCAAGTGTATGAATGGTTGAATGCAAGTAACGGTATAATGTGCAATGTGTAATATAACCGGTACATCGGGATTCCTGCACACAGTACATTGAAACCGGACGTCATGTGACCTTAGCGAATAATTTAGCCAACCGTTGATACCTTGTGTATGAATGACATAATACTACATCAATGCAACAGAGTACTTTTAGTATGTTGGCCCACCAATATTATTGCAAGCGAAAAAAATGTAAAGTTCCTATTTGTTTTAATATATATTAAATTTCATTTTTTTTAATTGCTGTCTTGAATCATTTTCATTTTGTTGTGTAGTAAAGTTATCAAATTTGACTTTATTCCTGCACTTTTAGTGAACTTTCATAGAGAAGATGAGCTATTGGTGTGTCTCTTATGTGGACACCTAGAGTAGTAAATTATGAGGACACCACATGATCGGGAGTAGTAAATTAGCACCGATCACGATCCCTAGAACACGTATTTGGTTGTCATTAAAAAATAGTATCAGAGTGTTCATAAAGTCCTTTCAACCCCCTTTATTATTTTTCTTACTGAAAATAAGTTAACACAACTTTGTATATGTCTTCTGTTGCATAACAGGACGAACTTTTTGACCTCTATGATAGCTGAACCTCTATGATTTTGGGGAGCTTGAGGGGGTTGGGGGGGGGGGGGGGGAACAATTTCAAATGTTAAGGAGGTCATGTAATACACCATTGAATAGCTTATTAAAAGAGAAACAGAATCGGGTTGTATTCCCGGTATTCCCCAAAGTTTTTCAAGTAGCCTACACATAGAAAATCAGATGAATTAGTGGTGCCATACTTCATTTATTTACAGTTTCTATTTTTTAAATGTATTACATTTAATCTCAACCTACAACTTATTTATTTGTAATATTAATAAATTAATAACTTGCTTTGATGTTTGATAAAACTATAATTTTCCAGAACTTTGATTGTCCATTACTTTGAAACGAAGCTCGCTACTAAGCTGTAGTTTGCGCCATTCTGTTTCTCTTTTAATAAGGTTTTCAATCGTGTATTTACATGGCCTACCTTTACATTTGAAAATGTTGCCTCTCCTACTCCCTCAAGCCCCCCAAAATCATAGACGTTCGGATATGTTAAAAAATTTGTCCTGTTGTGCAACACAAGATAAATACAAAGTTTTGTTAACTTATTTTCAGTAATAAAAATAATAAAGAGGGTTAAAAGGACTATATGAACACTCTGTATATGTAGGAAATAAAGAGAAGACTGTTAGAAATTTAAAACTATTTTCGGGGAAGAATTATATTTCCATACTCTGCAGCCCCCCCCCCCCCCCACATTAGGTTTTCTTCTCCCACCAAAGTTTTTCTTCAAATCCAGTCCATGTCTTTCCAGTTTAGCATTAAACCGAAAACTTTTGCAATAATTTGAGGAAATATACGGGAAAAAATTTTCACAATGAGATTTGGTTTTAGCCTTATGTCTTTTGTACAAACGAATGAAAGGTAAATAGCGACTTCTGTATAAATTATTGCATTAGTAGATAAACCATTAAAAGGAAGCCTTACCACTACGACTTCAGATCCGAGTTTCCATGCCCAAAAACTCATACTGAGTTCCGTCTGAATCTGTACCCCAATACTACCTAAATATAATAAAATAAAATAATTTATTTGTCTGTTTTAGGGGTTGCGTTTCATCCCTTTAACGTTATTTAATATTTTTAGGGATTGGTGTCTCCTACCCTTAAACGCAAATAGTCAAAATTCGAGAGTTCTCATTTTTGTATGTATCACGTAAGAAAACAATTGTGTTAAATTTCAGCTGTCTATGCTCATGGAAATTTAAGATGGATTATTTAGGGTGTAGGTCGTGCCACCCTAACTTCAGGCAGACCAAACTGACCTGCAGGGTTTATAGCCACCCGTCCGCAATAGACCCTTTTACAATCTTATTAGGGACGCTTTCTTGAGCACCCTAGTTCAATATTAAAATAAAACTAATTATAATGTGATATACCGATTCACGAGTTCATAATAAGAACAACGATGTAACAAAAAATTCTGCTTCTGTCCCATTTCAATCGGACATCTTTTACGGTTTTAATAAAATAATAAACTATAAACAAAATACAAAATGTGACGGTATAATGCTCGGTGGTATATTTTTCCAATATAAAAATTCGAAACTGTAAAAATTCGAAAGAATAAAAAATAAAATTTCTTGGTTTTGAATGTATAATTATAACATAAGACTGTGTACGCAGGTTTGCTGCAGTATTGCAGAGCAATTAACCTAAAATTTAAAACTTCCTCTCTGCGTTTCGGAGCAAAGCTCGTTTTGCAGGCATTAACAGTTTGTTTTTTTCTTTGTTTTTATTTCTTTTGCTTTTTGTGTTTGTATTTTTTGTTTTTATCTATTAGTTATATTTACAGAAGGTAGGCCTAAGAGAGACTCAACCAGTCAATGAGTCAAATAACGTTGCTCGTCATAATATCTCGTACACACTTGGAAATGTTGAAAAATTACTGATGAACAACATAGGATAAAACATTGGTTGAATTATGGCAAGGATTTATCGAACACACAAAAAAGTAGAAGAGGACATGTGGAAAATCGATGGCATCGCAGATTTCTTCTCAGATGAGCGAAATCAATTGATTGTTACTGAAGGCAGTGAAAGCGAGTCAGACTTTTCCTTTTTTAATGACAGTGAAGACGAATTACTGGCTGAAGAACTCCCTATGACTCATTGACTGGTCGAGTCTCTCTTAGGTCTACATTCTGTAGGCCTAAATATAATTAATATAAAACATCACTTAGAAAGGGACTTTTCTTCTTTCCTTGCTGTCTCTCCTCTGAATACAAGTAACGGTACAATGTAATACGACTAGTACATCGGGATTGCCGGACAGTGCGTATTGCGACCAGACTTCATGTGACCTTAGCGAATAATTTAGCCAACCGTTGCTCCCTTGTGTATGAATACTGGATCATGTCTATTTGTTCTTGTCAGGACCACGGCTAGACGACGTTGAATAAAGAGTTTTGTTAGCGGTGTTACCAAGGTCATTAACATGGAATAAAACCGTCATTGCGAATCAAGGTAGATTTATACTAACACGAGACGGGAGCGTAACGAGCCGAGAACTTGTGAAACAGTGTTGCTAGATATACGATAATATTATCATATCTGCATCCGCTTTAAAGTAAACTTCAGGATGGTACACAAAATACGATAATGTTCGTGCTGCAACACCATTACCAATAATAATTTGTGTTTGTTTACCTTTAGTGACTCTAAAAATCGTGTTGACCTTTTACCATTAATTTTAATATAAGTTGTTTAAATGTTATTTTGGTTTAAAAATACAAAATGTGTTCCCCCTCCATGCTGCATTTAGAATGACTGATAGCTCATTGGAATCACGGCGTTTAAAATTACTATAAAATAATTAGTTTATATCTTGTATACTGTGCGTATCCAAAATTTCTGTTTATAGTTCCATGGGTCAGGTCAGAATAACTAAAAACAATCCAATAAACATATGTTGTAAAAAGCTTGGATTTCTACCTAGACGCGATTTTTGGATTTTCAACCAAAACACTCGTACACTTTAATACTTTTAAGGCTCGGGTCTCTAAATTCAAAACGGTGAAGTTGGCCTATTCAACCAGTGGCTTACTTCAGATGTCTTGGAACCAACATACCTTCACTTTTAAGCATATGTTTGTGTTATTTTCATCAAAAAACGAAAACTGTATTTTTTTCTTAAGACTGTGGGTGTTAATTGCTAAGGCTTTTTGCAATATCTCTTTTTGCAAATGAGTAAAAAATTAATAAAGTTTACTATTTATGGCATACGTTTATGAAAACAATAAAACGTGGTTTGAAAATGTATTCGGCAATCAACATCCGCATATGGCAGTGAAACAAAATTTTAAAATTTACTCCACGAATTAACGGAAAAAATGACTTATTCTGTAGCATTGCTCTTATGGGAATCAGATTCAATGTGGCGGACCATTTAACGGCAAACGACATGGAATCGAAATTTTGCATGCTATTTAATTTTGAAAATTTTGGGGAAAGACAAAAAAGTTATCTTTTGAAGTGAAAATTCTAAGAAGTGATTTGTTCTTCTTCGTCGTTTTACGCACGTACTAATAGGCCCTATAGACCAGAAGATCGTAACAGCTGATCGTAAAAGAAGAAGAAATCGACGAAATAAAATAGGCAATGGTAAATTGAAAGGCTTAAACTCAATAGCTGTATGGATTTAGTCACGACACGCTACCGATTAAATGGACATCGCACTTCCTAATTTCGCAAGTTGTCTTCAATTAGTGAACTGTACTTGGTGATATCTCTAAAATGGACATAGTGCTTTCTCATTTTTTTAAATGTATAGATTTCCTAACTTGGTTGATATGGATATGAATGTAAATGCATTAAATAAACATGTGTTGTTCAGTATAGGCCTAACTAAAAGTTATGTTGTTAAACTTTTAATACAAATTAGCACTTTAAATTTTTAACAACAGATTTTAAAATTATAATAAAGTAAGCCTTTATGGAAGATTTTCAAGAAACCTGTGTTGGTTCAGTACAAACGAGAAAACTGACAAGCATGGATATAAATCGTTGGTTATATTGGTTTAATAGAGACAATCATGTTTACCTTATTTTTTATTTTTGAATTTCAATTTTAAATGGGACAAGATAAAAATAATGACCAATTTCGGATTAAACCAATATAACCAACGTTTTATATTAATAGCAGTTTTTACTTCTGTCGGCAGTCCCACGAATGCTTTCTTTTGTTATGACAAGCAACGATTTTCGCATTTTCTCTGCAAGTGCAGTAGAACTTCAGTTGTCCGAATCAATTGGGACAGGACCGCATCCGGATAATTATAATTTTTTTTCCGAAATAAAGGGTCTATTTAACCTTTTCGGGATTGGCTTCGCGATTACGCGATTTGAGTAAACTATCCGCACATACTACGGTTGCGTATACACGTTTTATAACTTTAACGTTTGAGTACTATCATCGAGTTAACACGTTCACTGATAAGGACGCACATGTGAGCTTAACACTATGAGAAGCGGCCGACGCACAGTGCATTGAACTCCAACCCCCAAATTGGGAGTATTTTCAATACACCATGCATTGCGTGCTTCGCACGCCAATCAACGTATTGAGATAATTTTCAATACACAGAGCGTTGCGTGCTTCGCACGCCAATTTTGAGCCTATGTAGTTAGGATTTTAATAACTGATATTGTAGTTCCGTAGAGTGATGGCGCTCTGGCGATGATGACTATGCCATCGAAATGTACTTCAGGATAGTTCAATAAACATTTTTAATGAAGTTGTTCTGTTATTGTCTGGTGTTCTTTATTTCTAAATTTAAACACGACTTATATGATTTTCATACGCTATTTAATTACTGAATTAAGCTTTAATTTTCTGAGATAGTTATTACGCATTTTACAAAATTCGTTATTTTCCAATTTATTGGTATTTAAGAATCTCTCAACAAGTTTAGCTTGATTCAGCTATGGGGGTGCTGAGAATTACCTACAGATAGTGCATAGACGTCAATTTTTAGAAAGCAGAAGAACAACTTCTGAAAACTTAAGTTGTTATCAAGAAAAAAAAAAAATACACTGCGAATTTTATTTAAACACCAACGTAGAGGAAAACAATAATTCGAAATTTCTAAGTTTGTGACTATATGGTTGCAATAATTCAAAAACATAATGCTGCAATGTTTATAGTACTAGTTTTATTTTGAAACAACCTGTACATATACATCCAGTGCTTTTAGATCATGCGGTGTTTCCGTATTCATATCACAGTCATGTAAGCATTGACATAGAAGAATCATAGATTCATTAGGCATTGGTGATTCTATGCGTATATCTGTGATACACGATCTCTAACATGTTGAGAATGACAATAGTACACACACAGAAATATACACGGACATTTAAATTGGGTGTGACGTCAGTTATACAACATCAACTCCTATAAAGTGAGTAGGTACGTAAGTAACATATAATATAACAGCTGATTTCACCCATAATCTGTAATACTTAAAAAACCCAGTGTAGATTATACTTTGGGGTTATGTTTACAAGTTCAATCATTATAATTTCTTGTGAAGTTTGTTTTTTAAAATATGACTTATAGAACTAATATATGTTATAATACGATATCATATTTGCTTTGAGGTTATAAACTGTGTATATATATAAATACAACCTTTTATCATCAAAATATTTGTTTATACAAATTTAAAGAAGAAATACCTATTCGTTTAACTTCGGAAACATTCGTACATCTTCGTATAACATATAAATATATTCGATTATTAATTTCTTCACTATAATATTAATAACCTCTAAATCATTTGATCTATCAATATGAAATAAAAAGCAATTAAAAGGTAGTATTTTTATCTTTCCTATATACAAGATGTTCCCGAACTCTCTGGATCCTTTTTGTGGATATGTTCCTGGGATCCATCAGACAAACATATTTTACAATATAAACATGGGTCTAGGGTGCTTATTTTTTCGTCTGTCTGTATGTTTTTTTACAAAATACTTAATATTTTTGGAAGTAGAAAAGATATTGAGTTGAAACTTTGTATACCTATTTGTTGCGTAACATTTTATCACTGTACGAAAAATTAGAACATTATATTAGATATTTTCAAAATACAAGAGACAAAAATGTTTGCTTTTTTTAATGACAAACATAATGTTTTTTTTATTTATTTATTTATTTTTTTTTTATTTGTTATCTGTAGCTCAAAGGATAACAGAGATATTGACAAAAAAAGGAAAAATGTATTTCTTGGTAGTTGTCAACCCAGAATACCCAGAATTACTCTAGAAACAAAATATTTTAATGTTATTTTGAGCTAAAATAATAATTTATTTGTAGAATGTTCCGAGCACTTTCTTAGCTGATTCCACTAGCAAAAAATAATGAAAAAAGTTCATATGTTCATAGGTCCGGAAATGCTTCTTTAGAAAGTTACAGCTGGCGAAATATTTCACCCGTGTTTCAGGTTACTCACAGAAACGAATCCCTGTATTCCCTATTAGAATATGTAGGGCGTTAATTAAAGTGCAAGATTTAATTTAATTTACGCAAAATGAGCAGATAAATTTAATAAAATAGGACCCCTGTATATCGTGTTTTTTGATACCGAATTTTGCGTTTTGGGTCAACAATTACTGCAGATACAGAACTGGGACCTATTTTATTAAGTTTATCTTTTAATTTAATTAGTTTAATTCTAATGTTCTGACCTGCATAGAGCTAGAATTTTCGCATGAATGAAAGGAACATTGTTATATAAAAGATATATAAGTGTAGGTATATGCGTAGCTTTCAAATTACTCAAGATTGTTTGGTATTATATTGGATTTTTTAAGTTATTACATTTTATCATAGTATAACCTTATTCTTAAAGCAAATACTAGACAACCCTATGTCTTTCACTATTAGTAAATACTTATGAGCATATTCTTAATTTTTATTTATAGCATCCTTTAGCATAACCTTATTCTTAAAGCAAATGGCAGACAATTTATGCTTTTCCATACACATGTTGCCACATTTTTAGAAACGTCTTGTCTGTTGTTAAATAATTTCTGTCAAATAGTAAAGAGACTACCAAATAAGACCACGTATACGTTTATGTATGCATCATCATCATCATCGCAATAATCTGTAGGCTTCCTCTAATGATATACGACATGGCTGCGTATTGACAGGTGGTTCTAACATCCGGCTGTAGCTACGGTTAGGTAGATGCAAATTGATCTGAAGACTTTTTACAGGTTTTCAACGGCAGGTGCAAACGTTCTGGTTACTTCCCCGCAAACAGGACCGGCATAATCTTGATTTATTTTTAATTAAGTCAAATTGGATCTAGTTAAGGTTTTATTAAATGTTGATTTATTTTTTGGGATAAAGTCTTGGTTTTATTCGTTAGGAAGACAGATAATACTGCGAGGTAAAATTTACGGTTTACAGACACTTTGAAACCAGGAAAATATTTTACTCACAAGTTCAAGGAGAGAGTTCAAGCAAAAAAGATAAATAATGTAATATTCAGAAAAAAATAAATTCAATCAAACACATACCAACAGAAATTTAAGACACATGTCTGTGTGACTTTAGTCAAAAGAATTTACGCTTTAAGGGTGTTACAATAACACTCGCGTAAATGCTTTGAACTCAGTGAGCGCATTCAACCTTGAGTAGGCTAGCCAAATGCTATTGCATTAGAAATGCGTTCGAGCGCGGCTAGCAAGCACTTACGTTTTTACTAATATCGGTCTTATTTTTTTATTTTCGGCACATACAAATAATTAATTTTGTAGAAAAATCCAAAGCGTTATAAATAGATAACAAAAAGCGCTCCGAAGATTTTATGACTTCAATAATTAATTCAACAGAAAATTGTGTTTTCAACTTGTTAAAAACCAAATATGATGGAAAACATGTTTGATTAACATTTTTGATAAATTTCCGAACATTTTGTTAAAAACTCTATTCCTTCCCTAAATTTCAGAAAATTTGGTTCAAAAGAGCTGGATGTTTTTGGAAGAAATATAAAAGTATAGTAAAGAATATGATTACTTGTTGATACAGTCAAGATGTACGTCACTCTACAGTGTTCAACTTGTACATGATATTAAAATGGCGACCAAGTTGTCTTAAAGTTATTTCCAAAGATGTTTTGTTAATATTATTATGCTATTCAATAACAAATACTGTACACCCTTCTCCCCTGATAAAAATATCATGTAGTGAAACACTTTGAACTTATTCGTTGTATACTCAAAGTACAAGAAAACAACACCCAGACCCTGAAGGCAATTACTTGTCCGGTAACTACGTTAAGGTTAGGTTATACACGTGTGCCAACCTTTGCTATGTGGAATGTAAGACGTAATTGATCAATTTATATGCATCGCAAGCCACACCTTCTTCCTTGCTCATGCGCGTAGCTTGTTTAGCGTCTACTATACATGTATAGCACTTATTGTCATCATCAATTTTATTTTTTACTATCTCAAACTCGGGCTACGAGTTTATTCCTCGCTTCGGGGCGCTGGCCCGTTGACTAAAACCGATGCGGCCGGACTTAAAAGCCTGTAAAATTTGTAATACAAGGTTATAAAAAATGTAAATAATTTGTAATTCGCCGAACTTTGGCCGAGTCGATGAAGGATTTCTGTGACAGTGAGTTTAAAGTTTTGAAAATGGAGTGAAGAAACTGTACACAACAAATTTAAATTAGGATTCATCTCAGAGAAAAATAAACTTATCTACATATGTGAGGCTTTGTCCTGACTGAATGAATGACTGACATAGAACATAGAATCAACATGGAGCAAACACTACTTAAGATACAAATACGAAAATTTAAAAGCATATTCTTATGCGGTCATAGACGCGCACTAAGAAAGGAGTTTGCAAAATTTGTAATTTAAAACGTAAAAATTGTGAACATTCGGATAAAACAGCTGTTAAGATCAAAAGCTTAGCAACCCATATTTGTTTACATTCATTACCATAGCAATCAACAGCTTTTTTTTTAGTTAGATTAACAAACTAAAAGGAAACACAAACAAAAATCAACGAAAAATGCTTACTGTATAATTCAATTCAAACCTCTGCTCTAAATACTAAAATAAAACAGCTATTTCGGATCAAAAACTTAGCACAATTTTAAATTAGATCTCAATGAACCAAAACACGTTTATTTGCGACCGATTTGGCAAATTTAGAATCAGGTTATTCTAACTGTTTTTTTTAGATTAGATTACTGTATTACAAGTCAAACATCTAGTGTTACATATTATATTGTTTCCTTTAGTTGGTAATATCCAAATTTGTTTATTATTATTATTTGTTTATTGATTAGCCTATTGATAATTTAAATATGAATGGTAAAATTACAACAATGTTGCAATTCGAAATATTGGGTTGGTCGTGTCTATTTCGATTTCTGTTTTACATTCAGGTCACCGCCCAATCGTAATTTTCGTGAACAAAACAGAGTATACAATAATCTATTTGCATTGGTTCTGCCATGGGTTGCCGCAGTGGTGGCGAGCGATGCGAGCAGGGCCGGAGCCCCTATTATTTTTTATGAAATCAGAAGGTATCCGTGGCTTTGACCACCGATCATTCAAAGTGAATTAAGTACATATCGGGTAAATATTGTGCCATAACATTTACCTCAAATCCGCGTTCTCTAGTCCCAAAACCCCTGCAATTATTTCATTCAAATATGTAAATGTTTTCCCACATGCAGGATCAACGTTAGAAATCGTGTTGTCCGTCAGTATGTATAAGTAGTCGAAACCGAAAATTAAAACTCAAGTTTCTAAGTCCATTCGGACCCCCTTTTCGCCTCCTATGTCAAAAACCATATTGCTACTTTAATTCTACCTATACTATAGGCTAAGTAGTTAGTTATCTCATTTAAGGCGAGGATACACTGTCTGCCATATTGAATCTGATTCCCATAAGAGCAATGCTACAGAATAAGTCATTTCCCCCGTTAATTCGTGGAACAAATTTAAAAATTTGGTTTCATTTTGAAGTACTGTCATATGCGGATGTTGATTGCTGAATACATTTTCAAAAACCGTTTTATTGTTTTCATAAACGTATGAAATAAAAAGTAAACTTTATTAATTTTTTACTCAGTTGCAAAAAGAGATATTGCAAAAAAACCTGAGCAATCAACAACCACAATCTATTTTAATTTAAGAAAACAAAATACAACTTTCGTTTTTTGACGAAAATAACACAAAAATATGATTAAAAGTGAAGATTTTTTATTATTTTATTTTAACATTGAAATGGTAGCCAACTTCGTCGTTTTGAATTTAGGGACCCGTGCTTAAACTTCTATCTATTGGGTGATTTTTTGAAAAATACCACCTTTAATATTTAAAAAAGGGAAGAGATATACTAAGACTGATCTTTGACCGTCAGGGGGTACCTTAGAAAACTTATTTACAAAATACCAAACCCACCTCCCTCAGCCCCTCCCCTACATCCCATCTATAAACAAAGTGTAATGGATACATATGGCTTGTGAAACATCAATTTGAAGCTATTTAAAACTCATCAATTATTTCAGTGTTAAGAAGGTGCAATCCGGCTAACGAATTCGTTCCCTACGCTAAAAAATGTTACTTTGTAAGTTATTTTTGTAACTTTATATTCTTTAAAAGACGAAAAGAGATGAAATATCTGATCGCGGGACAGTTATTCACCGTCAGAGGGAACCTTACAAAACCTATTTACAAAATTCCAAAATCCCCTCCCCCCCTAATACCGCACCATCTCAACAATGTGTAATGGATCGTAGGAAAGATTTTTCTGAAGGGGAACTGAAACAACATGGCTGGTATCGCGGTACACCGTTGGTTTAGCATTGTAGTCCGGTCCAAGACGAGTTTGGCTACCTAAATCGTAATCAAGGAACCAATTGCAGAGTTTATACTGTATTGATTGGAATTGGCCGAAGGGGGACCTAACCTGTTTCCAAGCTGGACAAGAATGCAGTCAAACCGTCTTTACGCTGTACACACACATGTTCCCACACGAATACATTGACAAAATCTTAAACTGTCAACATCGTCCTGGTGAACAAAGGATGTGCTTAGTCTTCTAGCATATGCTAAAAACTTCAACCGTTTGCTTAAACTAATGAGGTATTTGCTTTATTTCTAATGAATAAAGTTTAGCAGGCGGTAGCATCGTCGAACTTTACTTTAGGACATATTTGAAGGCTAGATCAAATTGCAAATAAGTTGCGGTTGTGGAGTCTTGGACAAATCTAGACAAAGTTTGTAAAACAATTCTTACATGCAATTGTATAGTTTTGATGAGGATAATTTCCCATTAAAATTATATGAGTAACAGGCAATCGTTTACTATAGCTTACTCGTGCTTGCATACGGTTTAATGGAAAGTTACCTTAATAATTGAACAAAGCTTGTGTAAAATACAAAATAAAATCAATATAAATGTACAATACAAAATCTAGTTTGTTATATTATTGTTAAAACAAAAAAGTATAATAATCTTGCGCATTGTTTATTTGCCGTCTATAAAATATAACCTTCAAAATTTTGAACTAATAGGCTATTTATTTGATGAGAGTTGGAAGTGATTCAAAATGGACTGCAAAGATTGGGGTCTATAAAAAAATAGAAAGTAGTAGATTTTAGAAAAAGTAGCGCTAGGGTTATTAGGTAAACAGCGCTAACAACAGTTTAATGATGTTTCTAATACGCCACAAAATCACTTTAAATCGATTCATTTAAACTACAATAATTACAAGGTTGATAAATTACTTGTAAATCCATAGCAGAAATTGTAACTCATAGCATATTTTAGAATAAGCTTATTCTAAAAGCAAACGTTAGACAACCTTATGTTTTTCTTACTAGAATTTTTAATTTTTAATTGATTGACTTGTAAGCAAGCATTTCTTAGTTTTTATTCATAGCATCTTTCAATATAACCTTATTCTTAAAGCAACTGCTAGACAACCTATGCATTTCATTACTGGTATTCGCTTATAAGCATGTTCTTAATTTGTATTCATAGCCTCTGTCAGTTTAACCTTATTCTTAAAGCAAATGCTAGACAACCTATGCTTATTCTTACTGGTATTTGCTAATAAGCATTTCTTAAAAAGAGTTAATAAAGGAAGAAATTATTAAATCAAATATGAATTAAAATACATAAACCTTAAAGCATTGAAGAAGCAAGTGTTGTTTCTTCAATGCTTAAAGGGCGAATCCGAGCGCGTTATTGTCAAAGAGAAAAGGGCGTTTCCAGTATGCTCGAGCAATCATTGGAATAATA
>JAGFPH010000404.1:551274-561465 GCA_018207615.1 Philaenus spumarius | reverse complement strand
ATTTTACAAACGTCAATTTCATTGGAATCGGCTTCATTAGTAATGCTATCTTCATTCACTTTAGGAAAAATATGTAAAATATTTAAATACTTAAAATTTGTTGTCTTTAGTCGGAGGTGAAAATTTATTATTTACTAAATCTAGAGTCCTAGAATGCCAGAATACATTCTATTAGCAGGATGTTTGAGTTTATTACACTGGAATCTGGTATGTCCTAACTGAGACGTCTAGTGGGGCGTTTTACTGCGGTAGGCCTACATGAACTGCGGCAGGAAATGTAGTCAACAATGGGAACGCCAAGATGTTGCAGGGATTGCGGTCAGCTGACTGGATAAAACGTTTTCTTTTAGGGATGGTATTTAGTTTTTTGAAGACTTTCCAGTTACAAAATGATTTGATTTTGGATCTCGTAGCTTACTAGTACGGGTTATATCATACAAAATAATTCCACCACGCAGCTGAACCGCTGACATGAGTTGAGTGAATTTCCAAAATTAAGTTTATATGTTTTAGGGTTTCAACCAGTTCTTTGGGAAATTAGTCTACTCACGAATGCGTTGAATAGCTGCCCGTGTGTACGAAATATATTAGTAGAATATGTTTGCACCTGAGCCTCCGCCCAGGCTCACAGCGAGTTTGCACCTCGACCTTGAGGACTCGAGGTTATGGATTGCTTCGATTCGCTCGCAGCGGATACATTCACATTGCCAGCTTGCATTACGGCTGTCACCCTCGGATCAGAAGCTGTCTCCACAGTAAAGTCCCCGGGTACTTTTATGGAATTTTACGTTTTTGGGGGAACCAAATGGGATATAAGGTCGTGCAAAAAACAAAATGTCCAGAATTATCTAGTATATTATTTGTTTTTAGATAAATCCCAAAAAAGTGTCATTCTCTATGAAAAATCTAAAAAACTAGTTACTTCAGGTCAAAAACGTGCTTCCGGTTGTACGATTTGTTGGCTTATAAAGCCAACGGTGTGTACTAAAGCGGACGTAAAATGCGACCGTTTATATAATATGTAATTTAAAATATAAAGTGTTCTGGGGACCATGACCGGTGCTCATCGACCACTCCCGGCCATAAGAGTCACTGCAATAGCTAATCTTTCCTATGGAAAATCGCTAAAGGTTAGTTGTCGGATTCGGTCCGATCCTCTCCGTCTCGAAAAAATGCGGAAGAATGCTTCTCATGTAGTTAAATGGAAGCTGCTACACTCATTTGGTACGGTCCTCTTCTCCAGGGAGCATACATCCGCATTTTGACGAAAGTAAGAAGAGCGGACCAGAGAGGGTCGGACAAGTGTAGCGTCGCTGGCGTTTGTTAGAATTAATACACAATTAACAAAAAAATGTAAATAAATATATTTTAAATTTTCTGCTGCAGAGTTTAGTTGTGTGAAAATTATTTTTTTTTGCCATATCTTGTAAAAATTTAGAAGTGTTCTGTGTTACTATCTAAGTGTGATCATCTACACTAATATTATACAGAGGTAAAATTTGTTTGTTTGTATGTAGGGGTTTATAATCTCTGGAACTACTGAACCGGTTGAAAAAATAGTTTTACTAATGAAAAGCTTCACTATCCCTGAGTAAAGGCTACAATTCATTTTGATAAAAACATTTAGTAAATTTAGTCGGACAAAAATCATAGGTTAGGCCTAGACTGATGAATTACCATAGCAACCAACTGAATAAAATAACAGATAAAACAGTTGTTTGCTCTAATTTTTCCATTAAGGGTCTGCTCCAGTAAACGAGAAATCAACAGGAAACGCTAGCGCCTCTCACTATATCCCTATCTAAACAGTGCAATTTCTTGCGCTGACATTGCCTCATTTCAAACCATTTTATAAGTCTATCTTTTGTAATTGAGTGTTGAAAAAAAAAACTGAATATTCTTTATAAAATTTCGGATCCGGCTTGCAAATTATTTTTCATTATTATTTTTTTATTGTGTTAGGGAAAAAATTCAAACTTTGTACTCACAAAATGTCAATTACATAACAAATTTTTTTTCAATTTAAATTGCAAGACGGATGCGTATTGTGACTGTGCTTAAAATGAGACCTTGCAAACAATTTTATGATAAAAAATAAACGAAATAAATGGTTAACATTGCTCTTATGGGATAAAAATCCAAAATGGCCGCCACTACAGCAGACCCTTAACATTTGATTTCAAACTTTGAAGCAATTATTTGTATTTCTAATTTTTAGGTTATGTTTTTATTTAAGTGTAGACCTGAGTCTTGTTGGTTCTTTTAACCTTTATTATAATTGCAGTTATACAATATCTATACTAATATTATAAAGAGGTAAAGTTTGTTTTTTTGTTTGTTGTTGGGTAATTCTCTGGCACTCCGTATTGTTGTTGGGTATTTAGCTCCGCGCTGGTTAGTGAAAAGACCAAGACTCCAATTTGATGTTATAGGCCTACTTATGTAATGATAATTTCAAAAATGCCACTTAACAGATTTGTTAGTGGTACAAGCGTAAAGGGAGGCAAAGTGTCCAGCTGCCAATCAGAAAATGCCCAGATTTTACGAAATACTCGTATTTGTGTGGTCGTCCCTTCGTCGGAGTGTAGCCGGACTCTATGTCCTATAATCTGCCAGGGCGGATTCAAAGGCACATCCCCGAACTATCATTCCTCCTTCTAGCAACGACTGGCAAAAGCATACCCGCAATTCATAAAAGGTTAATATTTATTTTACGAGTCTAAACTCGTCCATTAGTTCTCAAAATTTATTTGAGGACGTACGATTTAATTGTCCTATACTCAGGACTAATTGCCCAAGCTACAAGCTATGTGCGGGACAAGTTAAAAGACTCGGTGTCATGTGTATAAGAATGTCATCGAAATTAATTCAGCACATTTTACGAAAATCAAATACCTTGCGTACATTTTTTCCCATAAAATTTGACATTTGCAGGATTAATTATGAGCAAAATATTCAGCTCAAAATTTGAACAGCAAATAAATTCCCTGCAGACTGTTATTTGGAAGAATTACATTCCTCAGTTACTCGGTCCTAGTTCAGGCCTCAACTGGTTTGGCTTATAGGTCATACTACTTTGCACTGCTGACCGTAACTTAAAGTCACGGAGAACGAAATCTACATCACGGTCAGTACGAGTTGCTAACCGTCTTACGTTTTGATAAAAACACGGCTTTGAATAAATTTAACCCGATCTGTAAAACTGAATATTCTCTTAACTCATCAATACACTATACATTTTTGGCAGTTGAATGAACGTGTTTAAATCATGTACAGTACTCACTTTTCCATCGGCGCTACAGCCCTTCGTGGATTTAGCCTCTTCGGTAACACTCTTCCGTATTAGTATTCAGTCTATGTAGATCTTCTCAGAACTCATGACTCCACCTTTTCAACTTCATCCATTGTTCATCCTAGAATATCACATTCAATTAATTACTGTGGAAAGTACAAGTTCACAAGATCAATTAAAGTCACCCGCGTAAATCTGCCTTTAGTGATAACAATGACTACGTATCAATAAGACGAACAGTTTAAGTGGGTAAGATTCAGAACAGGAAAGTAGGTATAAAAGTGAATTTGCGCCATCAGTCGCTAGGAGCTCTCAGGGCGCGTTTTGTTGGGACAAGGCTGGAAAGAGGAGGAGAGACAGAGAGGATTGTGACCGTGACCGTCGAATCCTAGCGGCCGATGGTACAAACACTTTTGTACCTGCTTTCCTGGTCTGAATTTTTAACATGGGCACTTTTCGTCTTCTTGATATGTAGTCATTGGTGATAATCAATTAGGCTAATCAATACGTGAACATCGAAAGTTGAAGTGCCTTCTTTAGGTATTTATTACAACATGAGAAGAATGAAACTTACATCAGTCGAAAGATACTGTGCCATAGATTTTCATAAAATAATAATGTATGTTTGTTACCGTTAAGGCAGGTAAATTGAAAATTAAACTAGGCCTAACCTAAAATTATGTTGCTAAGCTGGTTTTAAGAATCAGCTATTTTATCTGTTATTTCATGCTGTTAAAACATTGTGGCAATGAAAATAAAAATGTATTTTCGTAGGACATGGCTTTATATTTTTCATACACACATGGTTTTTCTATAAACAAATGCTTCAAGCAATTAAATAAAAGCATTTTGATCACATTCATGGCTGTATGAGCTAATACCCCTTTGCCTTCCCTGCACGGGAAAATATTTAAAAAATTATCTACCAACAAATACTTAGCGTTGTTCGTTGTTTCCATTTCTTTCAAATTTAGCTATCACTTACTTATCTTTATTTATTGATTAAATTATTCTACCGTTTATCAGTTGAATTGGTTACTAAATGTTTATCACTAATTCCATCAAGCTTCCTCTTTGCCCTTTTCCACTCTTTTCCTCTACAAATTTTCCTCTACTATTTTCTAGCGCGTCAAGGTACAAATTTGCAAGCAAATGAATTCCAATAAATCATGTGAAAAACAAATTGAATTTCGTTTACAAAAAAACAATTGGTAGAATTTCGAAATGGAGATACTAGTAAGAAATAGTATTTCAAGAAGTGTTTGCATATTTATCGTAAAAAGCACGATTGACATACTCCGCTGTTCCTACGTGTTTATTGGAGCAACGTAGAGTCACTGTAAATGTAATTTAACACTCTTGCACCTCAGGTACACATGTTAGTTATTTTCTTTTATTAATCAGAACCTACTTCACATACCAGGTGTTTTAAAAGTCCCACCCCCTATTATTTTTTTTATTAAAGGTAATAGACAGATTTGCTTTGGGGATTGTTAACATGACCGAAAATGGAGTTTTTTGGTGTGTCGTAAATTTCAACCCCTCCCCCAGAAATGGAGTATTTTGGGGGTAAGTCGAAAATTTGAAATGAGAAACCCTATGAGTGACACCTCATTTTAAAGGCCTTGATAAAAGAAGAAGATTGGCGCGAACCGGAGGCCTGTATGTTGACTCTATTCATTATAATGGCCAATCAAAGTTATGATTTTTCTCCATTTACATCTGTTAAGGTGATACATCTGTTATTTTTTAAGTCACTCAATCTAAGTTATAAAACATAGTAATTAGTGTAAGCACAGTAAAGCTAAGCCCTCTGGAATTCCCAGGTAGGCTACTGGACGTTTTACTATCAGGAGTCGATAAACATGCCTAACCTCAAATTGTGTTTCTAAGCTGGTTATCCGAATCAGATTTTTTATTTGTCATTTTATGGAGTTGGTTGCTGTGGCAATGAATATAAAATGTGTCAAGAAACGAAACAAGAATTTGCATACTTATAAGATATTCCATATAATTAAGTGAAAAACAAGTTGCATTTCGTTACTTTACAAAAAAAAATTGGTTCAATTCCGATCACAGGCGGTACTAGTAAAATTAAATGTCTGGATTTAACAAGAAATTCTTCTCTTCACTGTTTGTATGAACCATATTTATTACAGTTTTCGACGATAAACATTCGCTATTTATTAACAAGACAAAAACTGTGCATACTTGTGTGTTGAATAACAACAAGTATAAATTAGCAAGAAGTGTTAATATAGCTTCCTCTTTGCCCTTTTCCTCGTACAGTCAAGGTAAGAATTTAGAATTTGCTTACAAATAAATTCCAATTAATTATGTGAAAGCATGTAGAATTACTTTTACAATTTGTAATTTCCTCCAATTATTTTATAAATACGTTTTACTTATTGGGAAATATCTCTAACCACCACTTCCTGTATTTGATGGTAAGTGTATGAAAAAAGAACTAAATTAAATACAAAATAATAAACAAAAAGTAAATGAATACAGAGTAATTAATAAATAACTAATGAGCTTGACTTGTGAGAATTAACGTATTTATTGTGAGATTTTGTGTTCAGGTTTTATTTTATCTACAGAGTAATTATTCTACCTTCATTACTTGACTTATAAAACAATGCGTTTGCCCCTGCGGTGGTAGTATCTGGTTTAGGTACCGACCAACATCCAGGCCCGGTCTGGGCCGGGTGGCTACCTGGCGTTTCCAGAAGCCTCCGTAGAAAGGGCCCCAGAAACCCAGAGAGAAAAACTACGTTTAGAATGAAGGAACTTTACTTGAGTTTACTACCATGCCATTGTTAGTTTACAAGTACAACTACAAGTAATAGTAACAGTATATTTCGATTTACCTTACGTTTTATGAAAAACCACCAGTCAGGGGGCCCCATCCAATAGTGTAATGGGCGATAATTCGGCGATGTGTCTAAGATTATAATCCACACTAGACCGAGATCAGTTTTAGGTGCACATTCTTGGTGAAAATGTTTTCGTACAGTCTTGTTTAGATATGATTAGAAGTTACGAGAATCGAAATGTACATTTACCGGGTCTTTTTTAGAAGAGGACAGCCATGAATGTTGAATGCAGGTAAACATACTGCGAGTAAAGACTATAAGTTAGAACTTCAGGCCATTGTTTTAATGTTTGCGTTTCTGTTGTATAAAACAACTTAATTTAATATTAGTTAACAGTTTTTTTAGTTTTTGTTAGCCTGAATCTATATTCAGTGCAAGTGGCGGTCCTCTTCTAAAAAAAGATCCCATTTGCCAAAATCAAAACCACGCCTTTTATCAAGATTCAGGTAACAACTAACAAACGACGCGGTAAAAATAAAGCAATTAGTTTCGTTTCATGTATTGGACATGGGAAGACACATATCTGTCAGTCCAGAAATATATATTTTCAAATACTGGGGCTTATAATTGCCAAATAATCCATCTTGGCATCTTTAGTCTGATGTAGGAGGGAATTTCTGATTTCAGGTAAATTATCTTCAAGAAAGGTATTCATCAAAATTTGCCCTCTCCCTTTTATTACTATTGCGGGAACAATACTCATTAGGTCTTCCTTGTTTCAGTGTCGGTAGCAAATACATTTGTGATAATTCATAAATATATTTTTGTTTTTGAAAATAAAGTGCATCGAGATTCAGCCTACAATCAAACCAATAGTTCAACTGAGGAAGAAGAGAGAGGATTTTTACTTCGAAAAATGTTTTAAAAAGTAGCCTACTTATGCATTGTGCAAATCACTTTTAAAATCATTCTTACGAATAATATATATTAAATTTTTCGCTCCACGGGGGTTATCCACACCCTATGGTAAGGGGCCTACAAGATGATAATTCCCCAGGGGCCCCCAAACCAGCCAGACCGGCCCTGCATCACATCCGGTCTGTCAATGAACAGCAGTGTTCTGCTTAGATGTCCATCCAGGCTATCAATGAAATCGTGTGCCTGTCTCTCTCACCATATCTCTTCATCTATGTAAGTGTTCTGAACGAACATTTTTCTTACCCTTTCTTTCCCATAGCCTCTTAAAATTCCTATAATCGGCTCCTGGCCACTGATGGAGTTCCAGCTCCCCTTTTTGCGAGTGTATCCACTATTTCATTCCCTTCTGCTCCTTCATATCCAGGGACGAAATCAAATCTTGCTTTCCCAGACCAATTTAGAGTTTTTAAACCGCCACGGCTCTCATGATATCTGTGCCCATGGTTCCTGCGTCAAGTATTCGTTTTGCACGTGTAGAACCATTACGTGATAAAACTTGTTTGAGGGCTGATCTAGGACCCTCAAAATAACGGATTACTTTGTTTTAAAACTATTTTAATTTCGTAAAAGTATGAAAACAAGTCCTATTCCGAATTCAGAGTTGCAGACCACATTCGCAGGTCCACAGGTCACACCTTGCAGAACCCCATTCGCCGATACCGTCTGATGTTACGATCAGGAAGTAAAGTTTAGGTCGGGTTTATCATCATATATGCACACAGCTTTGAAGCGGCATTATTTACTGACAATACTAGATCACCCGATCACCGTGGAATCTACCGCTGCTCGTTCACAAAGCGTTTTTGTTCAAAATACCCATATAATCAGCTGTTTTACTGACCATCAACGCTATTTACTTTTACTGCCGCGTTTAGTTTAACTTATTTTTATATAGTTTCACAAAACGGACCGTATCTCATTACCCGGAGTAGTAAAATTGACCGCAAAGCTTCGAACAAAAACCTCAGGTCTTACTGTTTTCCATTTCTCCACGGTTTAATAGGTTTAAATTATATTTTAGGCCGACCCTACAGCAACGTCCAGCAATAGTTTATTGGTCGTTAAAACGTGGTTATGACGCATGTTTTTTTTTTTGGGGGGGGGGGGGGTGCCCAAAAGAAATAAAATTATTTATTACGACCGTGTACAGTATGTGCGCTATAAGGTGCAATAAAAAATCTTTCTCGGACGTGTTTCCTTCAATACGAACATAAAATATTGTTCATAAATAATTTCCTAATGGTCGCTTTCTGGTGATCATAAAACGATCATAACAAATCTCGCTGGAGGCCGGGACGTGTACGCATGCGCGGGTTTAGATTGTCAACGATGACGTCACTGTTACAATAACGAAACTATCTATTTAAGAGTGTTATTGTAACATAGGAATTATATAGTCCTAAGTTAACAAAACATTCACAAAATATCAGGGATTGTATTGTAATGTATAAAACTTTTACTTTATAAAATTATTACAGAAGAAACCCCTCGGTACCTCCTACTCCTGAGCAAACACCTATTATGAGCGCGTTTTGTGCGACTTGTATAGGCAAAAAAAGACGCAACTAGGCTACTACTATGTGACGTCCACGCAGTTTCCACTGTGTTTGACTTTTTGTAGCTGGAGCACAATGGGGAAAACCTTGGTATCAGGAATGCAAAAGTCGAAAAATGAAGGTTAGCTTTGGTTTTATTAGCAATGCAAAAACGACTGATTTATTAAAACACCAGGTCAATTTCCAAAGGATTATTATGACTAAGATAAAGATAAAGAAGTGATAGTTATGAGTTCGAACCGTTTATCTGTCTAGTATATCAGTTTCATATGTGACGGTGTGTTGGACGAACAGAAGAGTTTGATATAATCCTATTTAGGCTTCAGTAGCTTGTATACACCCTTTACTAGTAAGTAAAAACAACAATTGCATAGTTATTGTATTTAACGGGTTTTAAAATATTTAATGTTCACTAATACAAAATTTCCAATAATACGAAACTTTTTAAGAGTGAAAATTACAAGATTATTGAATGTTTTAAAAAAAAATTATTTCCCACCGTTTGCATCTGCAGAATGTGTTAAATTATTTTCAGGTCAAATCGATGTTTCTAAAAGGGGCTATCGAAGTTAGGAAAAACTAAAAATGTATTTCTAAAAAAAAAAAACTCCGCGACCTTCGACTATGTGTGTGCTTAGTTACTAGTCCTGAATGAAGAAAGCACGAAATTAAAGAGTTTTATTTCTCAATTACAAACAAAGTGGGAAAAACTTCACGGGTTGTTAATATCCCTGATGTGTATCATTCACTCCTTTTTCATGTTCCTTTGATATCAGGCATTTTGAGTTACTGATATTCTGCACCTTCTGAACATCGCAAAACAACTTCAGCATTGACGTAGGAATGAAAGAACAGTTGATGCTATGTGCCAACAGTGAAGGCAGTTGAGTGAATTTGTTATTTTATATTTAGTTATTAAAAATGTTTCTTTACTAATTATGGAAATCTATTCAATTTTATTTTATTGTTTGTTGTCTGAGAGCCCATTATGCCCCTAATAGCCGTCTGACTATCAGAGCATATCCATGCCTTATGTGTTCATGTTTACAAAAGGAAAGTAAACAGAGTTTTCCTAAAATGTTGCTTGAATAATTCGATCACTCAGCTGAACCGCCGACTTGAGTTGAGCGAATTTCCAAAATTATAGTTTTAGAGTTTCAACCAACTACTTTGGGAAATTGGTCTACTCACGAAGGCACTGAATAGCTGCGCAGCCTGCGTGTACGGAATATATTAGAACAATTTGTTTGCGCTCAGAGGAAAACTCGAAAAACGTTACATAAAGAACGAAAAATCTCAAACGATTGTTACTTCAAGTCTAAAATAATTCGACCACGCAGCTGAACCGCTGACGTGAGTTGAGCAAATTTCCAAAATTAAGTTTATAGACCGATATTTTAGGGTTTCGACCAACAATTTGGGAAATAGGTCTATTCACGACGGTGCTGAATAGCTGCAAAATGGTTCGCACGCCATTCCGCATATTGAGAGTATCTTCAATAACACAAAGCATTGCGTGCTTCGCACGCCATTCCACATATTGGGATTG
>JAGFPH010000404.1:538024-551174 GCA_018207615.1 Philaenus spumarius | reverse complement strand
GGCTTAAAGGCCTTCATAATACAATCGTTGCGTAAACTACTATTACTGTATGGGGTAATTACCCCACTTTAAACCCTTACACTCCAGTGTTCGAAATTCGAAGAGTTTACTTGTACTGTGGAACCTTTATGAAATTAATGTACCAAATTTCAGCTCTCTAGCTTGTAGGAAGTTAGTAGAATTTATATTTACTGTATGAGGTAATTACCGAATTTTAAACCCTTAGACGTTTGTGACCGAAATTCGATGGCTTTAGTTGTTCTATGTAACCTCGAAGACAATAACGTACACAATTTCAGTTCTCTAGCTTGTAGGATGTTAGTGGAATTTATATTTACTGTACGGGGTAATCACCCCATTTTAAACCCTTAAACGTTAGTGACCGAATTTCGATGGGTTTAGTTGTTCCATGTAACCTCTAAGACAATAACGTATAAAATTTCAGTTCTCTAGCTTGTAGGATGTTAGTGGAATTTACATTTACTGTACGGGGTACGTACCCCATTTTAAACCCTTAGACGTTAGTGACAGAAATTCGATGGGTTTAATCGTTATATATATAACCTCTAAGACAATAATGTACCAAATTTCAGTTCTCTAGCTAATAGAAGTTTGGTGGAATTTATATTTACTGTATGGGGTAATTACCCCATTTTAAACCCTTAAACTCTAGTGACCGAAATTCGATGAGTTTAATCGTTATATATAACCTCTAAGACAATAATGTATCAAATTTCAGTTCTCTAGCTAATAGGAGTTTGGTTCAATTTATATTGACTCTATGAGGTAATTACCCCATTTTAAACCCTTAGACGTTAGTGACTGAAATTCGATGGGTTTACTTGTTCTGTATAACCTTTATGCAATTAATGTACCAAATTTAAGCTCTCTAGATTCAAAGGAAATAAAAGAATGGATTGTTTTAGGGGTTGGTATCCCCGTTTTCTTTTAGCGAAACATGTGTTGGTTCAGTATTACGGGCCTAACCTAAAATTGTGTTAAACTTTGGATCCAATCTGCTGTTTTATTTGTAATATGTAACAATATATGTTTGAATTATACTTCAGTAAGCATTTTTGTGTAATTGTTTTTATTTTGTTAACATAACATAAACAATTGTTAGCTGTGAAGAACAATTAATTAACTGTTTGAAAATTTGTTAAATTGGTTGCTATGGTAATGAATATAAATTCATTCAACAAACGTGCGTTGGTTCAGTATACTATATAGGCCACACTTAGAAGTGTGTTGGTAAGGTTTTGATTCAAATCAGCGTTTTATCTATTATAGGGCTGGGAGAGAAGCCCCATATTTTGACCGTTTTCAACCCTTGAATTTGTTTGCTAAATCTTTTCTTAGTGAACTTCTACATAGTTGAAAATGACAATATTATAAGGCTCTAACGTATGGTTTTGGCTGTGCATTGATTATGAATCAGTCAGTCAGTTAGGACTTCTTCTTTTATCCTACTAATATTATAAATGTGAAAGTTTGTATGTTTGTCTGCTTTTTTGTTTGTTTGATTGTTTGTTTGACTGGCAATCATGCAAAAAGTACTGGATGGATTTGAATGAAATTTGGCACACATATAGATCATGACCTGGAATGAGACATAGGCTATAAATCATTTTGATTTAAAGGTTGAAACAACCCCTAAAACAAGAAATATTTATTATTATACATCTATTAAGACTAGAGAGCTAGAAATTTTTACATTTATTTCTTACAAGATATATATAAAAAAGTAAATCATATTTGTATTTTATACCGAGCTGCTAAGGGGTAAAATTGTGATAACAACCCCTAAAACAATACAAATTAATTATTATACTTCCCAAAAAGCTAGAAAGCTGGAAATTGGTACATTTATTTCTTACAAGGTACATATAAAATGTAAACTATATTTGCATTTTTCAGAAACAATAAACATTTATTACTATGCGGCGAAACTTTGGACCGTGTGCGAAGCCACGGGTACAACAGCTAGTAACTTAAATATAGGTTGCATTGCTATGGTAATGAATAGCTAAATAGCTAAAAACTATCATAATATGTATTTAAAGATAAAATTTGTATTATTTACTGTCCAGTAGCCTGTTACTTTAGTATGCACAATCTTGAATAACATTAAAATTGCGTAAATACAACAAAATGGCAACTATCTTTGTATTGAGCTCATGCTCAGTAATACCAACATTGTCTGTTTGTAGAAACATCGTGAGCGGTTCCCTCAAATAAAGTCCCGAAATCCCAACACTATCACTCAGACGTATCGTGTGAGCCGTAGGCTGGGCCAGAGCCGGTACTTACATACATCAATACAGTACTGCATTAATGCAATCCGCCCGCAATTACCATGTTATTAATAACGCTTCATGAAGTTTTAAATTTACATGCGCACAGTTTCCCTCACGATTGCACAATTTCTGCGCAATTATACTTGGGTGGGATTGCGTCGTGAACAAGCAAAACGCTAAATGTAAAGTGGTCGCCTTGAACGCGGTTATTTATTAGTTCCGTACACAGTTATTACTCTGCCATATCTCGTCGGGCAATTGTTTAAGAGATCGTGATTGCTTCGAAACAATGTCTTCACGAGTGTTCGTTGCCGAAATCTGATCGGATTTCAAAGTAAAAAGGTTTATTGCGCGAGTAATGAATACCTACGTGGTCGAAGACCCGGCATAAGTAGAGAATGCAGTTAACATTGATTTCGGCGCAGTTGAGGCTTTGAGCCCCCTCTACGATATCACCTTTTTTTTTTTTTAGGAAAATGAGCTTTGGCGGTCAAAAATGAATCTAAATGGGAGTCATTTTTTTAAAACGAATTAAATAATATAAATAAAACTAAAAAACTCAAACGAATTCAAGAAAAGCACGTCTCATTAATTTGACGACAGACACTAGTGATCTTGCAAATACAGGCATTGAGCACATGGGCGCCCATATGATATTTTTTAGGGGATTTAGACCGGGGTATGGGGCGTAACACGTTCACTGCTATGGACGCACAAGTGAGCTTGACACTGAACATTATGAGAAGCGGCCGACGCACAGTGCATTGCTTGCTTCGCATGCCAACAACCGTCCTGGGAATATTTTCAATACACAATGCATTTCGT
Source organism: Philaenus spumarius (assembly GCA_018207615.1). Classification (NCBI taxonomy): domain Eukaryota; kingdom Metazoa; phylum Arthropoda; class Insecta; order Hemiptera; family Aphrophoridae; genus Philaenus; species Philaenus spumarius. Next base: position 548,052 of record JAGFPH010000404.1, on the reverse strand, counting down.
GCTTCGCACGCCAACCCCCTTACTAGGAGTATTTTCAATACAAAATGCATTGCGTGCTTCGCACGCCAAAACCCGTACTGGGAGTATTTTCAATACACTATGCATTGCAATTTTAAGCCTGTGCTATAGACGCACATGTGCGTCCGCTTTAAAATGTTAGTGATTATTACGTAGTAAGGTTAAAAAATAAAGTAATTTATACTCATTTAGACTATAAATAATATACAAAATAAAAGGTCAGCTTCTAGCATAGGAAATACGAAATTTGCATAGCGGTGAACGTGTTAAGGAGTACCCTCCCCTCCTTCGCAAAGAGAGTTCAGGGATATTTTTGACATCCCCAAGAAAACTTTTAAAATTTGGGAAGCCAATTTGGCTGTTCGGGTGAAATATTAACCCACACTGCATTGAGTCTGTACATTTACACCGTCAGTGAATACACAAAGGCCTATAACACTCCTAGAGGCCGCACCAAATAAAAATAAAATAAGTACTGTATAATAAATTGGCCTACGTAAAATCAAACGGCACATAACGTTTAAAATATATTTTAGTGCTAATCTCTTTAAAGAAAATACCTGACTATAATCAATTAATAATAATACACATTTTCCTTTCCCTGGGAGGTAGGGGGGGAGGGGTGAGGCTCCCCTTCTGCCCATAGGTATGGGCGACCATGCATGATTGAGCGTAGGCTACGAAGTGAACGCGTGATTATAAAGATGTCGAATGTAAGAATAGTTAGGCTAGGTAAAATAAACTAATATTAATATTAAAAAAAGTTAAGTTTGTTTTTTGTTTGTTTGTTTTTTAGCTACACTATCCCTGAGTAACATTGGCTATAATTCATTTTGATAAAAACATTTTTTATTTCAATATTTGTAAATTTAGTCGCAACAAATTTTTAGGTTAGGCCAAGACTGATGAACCAACACATATTTCTTGACTGTACTTACATTCATTACCACAGCAACCAATGGAATAAAATAACAGGAAAAACCGCTGTTTGCTCCGATATTTCCATTGGATTTCAACTTGAAGCAATTATTTGTATTTCTAACTTTTAGGTTAGGTTTTTATTAAAGTGTAGACCTGAGCCTTGCTGGTTCTTTTAACCTTTATTATAACTGCTGTTATAAAATATAGGCTACGAAATAATTTGATTAGAACATTCAACATTATTTACTATCTTAGCTTTGGGGTTATTATTAATCATACACCTTTATTACAAAGAAAACAACATGGTTAAGTGTACAGAAGGTCCCAATGGAGTTGACGTGCGTAGCACGCAGAGGTTCCCTTAATACTCTATATAGAGAGAGGGTGTCCGACGAAGAAACATCCAAGGCTTGCTCCGCAGGTGGAACTAATGGTTTTATTTCCTATCGAATAGTATAACTGTCAAAACTATCGAACAAAGGGTAACAGTAAAGCAGCGTAATTAGTTTGACAGGTCAACATCCATAAGAACAAAACGTAGGCAATAATTAATATGCAGGACCAATTAAGTAGGACGCCTATTCAGATAACAACCCCAAAATGGGTTGAAATAAAGCTCACACAAAAGTGAAGATGTTTTCATCAGTTTATTTATTTAAACCAAACAACTGTTGCGAGATAAATTTGACTTTTTGAACTGACTGAGCAAGTTGGCGGAGGCTGCACGTGGCAAGTAGAAGTATACGGCCATTGTCAATCTGTTCCATCAGATCGAATTTCTTAAAACCGGTTTCAAGTGAATCTGTCACATTCAGGGCTAAGCCCGCTGTTGACAATTCCTGCCCAATATCCCCGCTCTGCCTACATATTACTCCCAAATTCGGTATTCTTTGGAGGTTAGTAGGTTTTCAAAATCATTACTTTAGTCGCAGATCATTCGTAGGATCGGTTTAACTACGGAATTAGGTTTGTAAAAACAAAAACCAAATACTCTATCAGGTTTACACGATTCAGTACTCTTGCAGGCATTTCAATTCAGTTTACAATTTGTCCTTAAAGTTTTCGTTTACAATTCACTACGTATCGGTTTACAACAATCCCACAATGCCACCGATTTAATTGGTTTTGCGAATAACTTTAGGCCTACATGTATTCCAATTGCCAGTGAACAATATAAAGGCGACCAGAATTTTTCTGGAACGATTTGGACCTATGAGCTCAGCTTCATTGATGTCGTTTGACTTTTGCAAGACATTTTAGACAGTCATTTTGATTTTACTCTTTCACCCAATTTAACGGAACATCACTTTGTTTGCAACCTCAATCGTTCTAATTTTAATAAAATGGGTAAACTAGTTATGACAAATTGTATACTTGGAAACTTTGCATTCTCTAATCTGGAATTGCGTAGAAAATCATGAGATAATACGATTTTACCAGGAGCGAGAGAGAAGAGGAGTGCAGCATACCTTGTCTCTTCACTCTATCAATTTTCTCTCCTTGATCCTTTAAGTTTTTATTTTGTCGGTATTCATTTTGTCCCTCATGATTCTTTCTCTCTTCACTCTCACCTTTTGGGTTTGTTTTCCACTATTATCCTTATGCTGTAACTCAAGGCCGTAGTCAGGAAAACTTTTCGGGGGTCAGGACAGGACCAGGGATTTAAATTTAAACCCTTTTAACACGTTCACTGCTAAGGACGCACATGTGAGCATGACCTGAATTCTATGAGAAGCGGCCGACACACAGTGCAGCACGCCAACCCCATATCGGTGAGTATTTTTAATACACAATGCATTGCGTGCTTCGCACGCCTACCCCCGTATTATGAGTATTTTCAATACACAATTCATTGCGTGCTTCGCACGTCAACCCCCGTATTGGGAGAATTTGGCATACACAGAGCGTTGCGTGTTTTGTTATAGTAAAGTATTTTTGTTGAACCTTTATAGTTTTCTTATGTAATAGATCAGATCAAGCAAGAGAGTAAGGCTGTAACCTACTGCATCCATGTGTATTGTATGTTGTTGTTTAATACAGTAAATCTAAATATCAGTATGTATGCAATGCACAATGATGTAAAATATGTTGCTCGATCCTCCGTTGTGTTGTCTATTTTATAATTTAATTTGCACTTTTTAAAGCTAGTATTAATTTTTTACTACTACGGGATTTGGGGGGGGGGGGGGGGTTGACCCCCTGGCTACGGCCTCGCTGTATCTCCTCCCTCTCTATTTGCTATTTCGTTTCAGCTCTCTCACACACGCACACCGACTGTAGGACATATCAACTAAACAAACATCAACGTACCCAAATGTTTTCGTTGAAAGCTCAACACAGAGCGTTTGCTAAAATCCGAGAAGCATTCTCTGCCCAACATGTGCACATTATAATTAACGCGCCATCTGTTGTTCCCAAGAAATAAAACGTTTTTTGTCCGGTCGGACATTACTCCACTCACCCAGTATGTCAGTCAGTGTTTGGGATGTGGGGTGGTTGTTAAAGTGTGCCGAGAAACTATAAACTGTTACCCTAAACTTTGGCACTCCTCATTAGTTTTGCTAAAGGAGTCACAGCTGTTGTCCAGTTTTAAAACGTAATGTTTATGCAGTTAAAAATTGACGTAGAGATAATTTGTTAGCTGAATTTTTCACACTTTTGGTGAAGTTGTTTTAAAAATAAATCATTTGATTTTCTTTGTGTTTTAGACATTAGTTGAATAAATGGGGTTAACAGGTAAAACTGTGAAATCAGGCTTCCCAAAAATGTTACAAACATTATATTAATAGCAGCCCATCAACACGTCATATCTATAGGTCTATGTATAAAAGGATTTGTTTATCCTGCCTTAGAATCAACGTAGAATAAAAAATAATGAAGTTAAAAATTAGAAATTTTAATGGCCATGGGGTCAAGGTTATGGGGTCATAGACACTTGCATATGCCTATATTGAACCAACACACGTTTCTTTAATGCATTTACATTCATTACCACAGCAACCAAGTTAGTAAATGTAGGCATTAAAAAAAAAATGAGAAAGCACTACGTCCATTTTAGAGGTAACACCAAGCACACTAATTTAACAATACTTATAAAACTAGGAAGTGCAATGTCCGTTTCAGAGGTAATCAAGTAAACTATTTCAACACAACTTACAAAATGAGGAAGCACGATGTCTATTTCATCAGTTGCGTGACGTGACTAAACCCATATAGCTATTGAGTTGACGCCTTTGAATTTACCACTGAATATTTGATTTCGTCGATTTCTTCTTCTTTTACGATCAGCTGTTGTATTAAACTTCTGGTACGTGTGTAAAACAACAAAGAAGAAGAAATCATCGACTAAATCAAACACGCAAATTGTCTTACTTTAAGACGCGTGTCATAAGTTCGTATATTTACTTCATCCAAAAAGTTCTTGGTGTGCCTAAAGAAGTTTTCGCTTCAAAAACTGCTTCATCAGCATGTGTTCAGGGACGTTGCTACAACAAATAATAAAATTAAGGGGGGGGGGGCGCAATCTAAAATTTTCCAACAATTTTGACCATATTTCTCAACTTTTGTGTGGGGGTTCTAAAGAAGGAGGCTCTGGGTTATGTTGTGAGAAATAAATCACAGTGGAGATGGGCCCTGGATTCTCACCCTCGGTTTTTTTAAAAACGGGTTTCTCAAGTAGGGTTTTTAACACTGCAAGTGTTATATTGAGCATTTTAAGAGTTTTTAATATTTTGCAAGAATTTTAACATGTTCATCACATTATTGAAAAACATTCCCCATATTTTCCCCAATATTTGCAGCAATCTTAAAAATTCTCCAATTTTGGGAAAAAAACCCAATTCGGCAACACTGATATAGTGGCCTGTAGCAGTCAATGACAGTCAGTGTTGCCACAATAACAAGGGTTGGAACTAAATTTCCCAGAACATCATTTAAAAGACGACTATGTATTTATTTGGTACAGAAATATTTCGATTTGCCCAAAATTCTTACTTGGAGAAACCCAAACCCAAAGTTGGAATTTTTTAGGGATTTTGCGTCAATTTAATCCAAAAATAAAAATTTCAAATTTTAAAAAATCTAAAAATTTCCAAAATTACCCCCATAGCGACGTCCCTGCATGTGTTGTGTCAATATGGAGCAAAGAAATACCTCTGAGTTTTTGTTTAATGGTTTAACATAACAATTTTCCTGACTTTTACAAGTTCACTGATTTTCCGTGACTATTTTTCATTTACTTGACTTTTCCTGACTTAGGAACCCTACTTTATAAGATCTTCTATTCGAACTTTTTACAAATTAGGAAAAAATAATGAAATGCTTCTTATAACTCCGTAACGACAGTACGACTATATTTCACATTAAATACAATTTTCCCAATTCATACAGATTTTAGATGCACGGTTGGAAAGTTTCAGATGGAGAACAATTTTAACAAAATATCTCGCAACGGTGTCGATCGAAATAAAATTTGTTACATATCGTTCAACGAAACCAAATTGTACGAAGGAAAATTAAATAGTTTCGTCTATTACCAAAGTTAATCAGTTAACTAGAGGTCAAAGTAGATGATTGATTAATACACATTGGAAACTGATTATTTCGAAACACCGATAGAAAAGACAATGCCAGCTAAGGAGGAAGCCGTAAACGGTTTAACGTTTGCAAGGTAAGTATAGAAGGCACTGCAGACAGACAATAAATAGACTCTTCCCCTAATCGTTACTATTTAATGAGCCTTTTAAAACAACCATCAACCGCCACAAAACCTTAACACAAATAAACTCCACGGAATATTAGTTTGCTTTTCGAACCAATAAAAACAGATCGGTTCCTACGAAGACGCACATTTAGGCTAATATTTGATTGTGAAGTAGAGTTTTGTCCTACAGCTGCGTGAGTTGTGGACCTCGGACATTAGATCAAGCGTAACTTGTAGGTTGACAAGAGATTGAAATTTTGCAAATTGGTGCATCACGTTTAACTGTTAGTGCGAAAATTGCTATCATGCAGATTTAAAACATTTACCAATCCGATTAGATTAAAAATAACGGTAACATTATAATATTTTTACTTTTTAAGCGATTTTAATTAAACTAATAATACGCAAATTTCAAACCTGAAATTTGCATTAGTTTTGCTCCAACTTACTTAACGTTTCAAAATGGCGACATAATTTGCACAAGATATACTAGAGGCTTGAATTTTTTTCAAAAAGTATCTTTTAGTAGGGCCTACTTATAATTAAACAAATTCGAAAGCATAGAAATCATAACAAAAGTTTCAAAATGGAGGATAAAGAGGCTACTAACTGTCGGTATTTATGAACCGATCATACTAATCGTAGATTTGTATTGTAAAACCGTATCTGTCTTTGGTTTTGGCACAAGTTGCACAAATTTTAAAATAATTTTTTATGCGCCTAAAAAACATTTTTAACTCATATTATACAGGGTGTTCGAAAAAACGTTTCAAGAATTCAGGATATGACTCATGGGCGCCCATATGATATTTTCTAGGGGTGGGGCTAGACCGGGGTATGGGGCTTTTTCCATTCACAGTGCATTGCGTGCTTCGCACGCCAACGCCCTTATTGGGAGCATTTTCAATACACAATGCATTGCGTGCTTCGCACGCCAACCCCCATATTGGGAGTATTTTCAATACACAGTGCATTGCAGCTCATGCTTAACTCTTGTAAAAAATAAAATAAGTATATGTAAAATCAAACGACACATAACATTTAAAACATATTTTGGTTCTAATCTCTTTAAAGAAAAATACCTGATTATAATTAATAATGTACATATTTTCCATTCCCTGGAAGCTAGGGGGAGGGGGCCGTGCCCCATCGGCTCATAGGTATGGACGCACATGATATGACTGTACACATAAAAATGAATAAAAAAAGTTCAATGAAGGTAAGTACTAAAAAGCTTAGTTGTCCGTCTATCTGTCTGTAATGTGATTTTTGAATAAAAAATCATTATTTAAAACCCACTTACAATACAGAGATTATATTTTACACGTATTTTGTCCTTATAAAGGAATATTTAGGTAAATCGTAATTTTGGTCAGATTTCTTTGAAACAAACATTTTTGGATTGAACATAAACGTGCTCAAAATATTATTTTTTTGTGCATACGATTTTCTGGTTATTTGAATTTAAAAACTTTCATGTCCGCTATTTTGAAAGGTTACAAGATATTTTTTAATTCGTTTTCCTAAATAGGTCTTAATAAAGACAAAATACATGCAAAGTTTCATCTCTGTAATGTAAGTTTTTATTTAAAAATCACACACAGACAGATAGTAGGGAAGCTAAGCTTTTCAGGACATACCTTCGTAGGAACTTTTATATTAATTTTTAATCAATCCCATCCTGAATTCTTGAAAAGGTTTTTCGAACACCCTGTTTATCCTACAGACTTGAAAGATAATATAGTTTGTCCAAATAGCCATGCGCTCTAAACCATAAAGTCGACCCTCGCTCCCCACGCGCAGACACACTCACACTGTCTACCTGGCGCTAATCTTTCTTGTATGAATCTGCGCTCAGGTAGGCAGTGTGAGTGTGTGCGCGTGGGGAGCGAGAACGATTTTATGGTTCAGAGAGCACGGCTGTTTGGACAAACTATAATTATTTAACTACATGCTATTAAAGAAATCAACTCTGGAATGACATTACAGTGGAACCTCGATAATCCGAACTAATTGGGCCGGAGGTGGTTCGGATTACCAAAATGTTCGAATCATCAAAATTAATGCAAATATAGCTAATAACACAAATTAGTTGTATTCCAATGGGGGTATGAAAGTTATAATAGTCCGGCAAACTAAAATACATTACACTAATTGACAAAGAGAATATTTTATTTAGCACACTAAAAGATGGCGTATGGAAATACTGTACATTATAGAGGGCTTCGGATGGATTAATTATAAGTTTTAAATTGTTTAAGAGTTCATATTATGGGACGTTCTGATTAACAAGGTTCGGATTATTGAGATTCAACTGTAGTTTGCACCCACTTACAAAGAACACTCACTTGGGGTTTGGATAACCTTGAGAGCAAAGCGAGTCCTTATATATAATTCTAATGGTAACTTTCTCGATGACATATCGGAATACCCAGCCTAAACTAAAAGTCCCAGTTATGAAATCATAGTGATTTATGAAATGTTAGTTGAGGTAACTCACATATTTTAGATGTTACTCTCCAGTTTCAACCCATAAAAAAGTTGACGAAAAAACTAAAATCTGCTATTTTCCGAATTAAAAAAACTTGGTGTAGAAATGTTTGTAAGGTGCTATTAGCGAATATGGTTTTCTCCTTTTTTATTTCGTATTAAAGTATCTCAAGTATATACAGGGTGTTTGAAAAGTCTGGCAACAGCTTAATATCTCAAAATGTACGAGTCTTATGCGATAGCAATCAGCAAATTTAACTACGCTGTCTGAATGCACTGATGTTGACAAAAAATTAATATAAATTAGAAATAGTAACGAGAACTGATCTATGGACAATTTCATATCTCAGCTGGTTATTGTTAGAACAAATCAAAGAAGTCAACAATTCAAAAAAAGCTGATTGAACGGTATCTTAAATTAAAATCCGTTGCTTAAAGTAAACTTACAGCCTAATAAACGTTGTTAAAATGTCATTAGTGTAATAATTAATATGAATATTTTTCTGTACAGTTGCAGATAAATGTGGCCTATATTTCCAGTTGTGTTAAGAGGTTTTTAAATTATTTAGAAAGTCTAGAAGTTTAAGTTCGCAGTCTCAAAATAATAAATAGTTCGATCACGCAGGTGAACCGCTGACGTAAGTTTGGAGAATTTGTAAAATGAAATATATGTGTTTTAGGGTTTCAACAAACAATTTGGGAAATTGGTCTACTCACAAAGGCGCTGAATACCTGCCCGTGTGTAGGAAATATATTAGTCGAACTTTTTAATGGACCTTGCGGCCTCGGGTTATGGACTGCTTCGCTTCGCTCGCAGCGTACAAACTCGGCAGCCGGCCTCGAATCAGAAGATTTGATCGGATCCCACTTAGATTTAAACCAAGTACTTTTATGGTATTTTACGTTATGATGGATTTTTTGGGAACCAAGCGAGATATAGGGTCGTGTAAAAAACAAAATGTGCATAATAATATCCTACATGTATTTTTTTTAGATAAACCCTACAAAATTTCATTCTATTTCAAAAAATCTAAAAACATAGTAACTTCAAGTTGTGCAATTTTTTTGGCTAACGAACTCCGAGCGACTTACTCAAACAAAGTGTGTACCAAATTCGGATTTAAAATGCGGCCGTTAGAGTGCGACACATATATAACCAGGAAACGTGCTATGGGGACCATGATCGGTGCTCATTTACTGCTCCCGACCATAGTAAGGGTCACTGCAATAGCTCATCTTTCCTATGGAAATTTACTAATAATATTGGTACAGGTAGTGGTTGTTAGAAGGTCCTTACACTTAATAAGCTCTCAGACTATTTAGTAAACAGATTAAATCCGCTATTAGTTGAACATATTTTGTAAAGCTAATTCGCCAAGCTTTAGTTCCGTCTGATGATGCAATGATGCTATTAAAAAGTAATTAAGTTTCAATAGTTACTCTCATTGCTCAAGGTCATTACCACATGGCGTCCATTTGTTTAAGTCAAGTGGAACTGGACGGCAGTGTACGGTCATGAGAACACTAAAGTGTAACTTAAGAATATTCTATTCCAAAACTTCTCATTGAGAAATTCCTGCATTGCTACTTACATGTTTAGTGAATTTTAAGAACTCGTTCCCTTTGTTTCTCTCTCTCCCTTTACATTCTCAAGATCTCCATATAATCTCTATGTTTTCTTCAATCTATATCTCAGTTTTTCCGTTGTACTCCAATAATTCTGTATCGCCTACTCTCTTCCCAAAAATTCTTTTCTCCCCTCTGTACCTCCTCTCTCCTCCGTATCTCCTTTTCTCTCCTCTTACATTTATATTTCCCTCTTTTCTGTCTTCCTATTGTCTTATTCCTCCATCTCATTCTCTCTGCCCGCGACGTTTTTCTCTCCAACATTCTTGTT
>JAGFPH010000404.1:509273-527111 GCA_018207615.1 Philaenus spumarius | reverse complement strand
TATACAGACCTAATTGACATGTTTGGTGCAAATTTGTTCGAAATAAATCGAATAGTTTTCTCTCTAGTTTTGTATACATACAGACAGACATACAGACAGATATTTTGTAAAAATCACTTTTTTATACTCTGGGGGTCCCAAAATGGATATTTCCACAAAAATCTCAACATCGATTTTTTTGCGATCACTATAATTTCTCTATAGTGAGAAAGTAAAAAATAGTGGAAATTAATAGCAATACGAACTAATTACGTCGAAAAATAAGTGTGTGGGTTGAAACAACAAATTATCAATACTTATTTTTTACTTTAGACCTATCATTTATCATTTATTTTATCTGTATATATTTTTTTAAATAGTTCATGTTCGAGTGTAGTTTTGTAGTGTTGAACAGACTATGAAACAAATTTTAAAATAAAAATAAAATTATATTCAAGAATACATTACATACAACTCTCTTATACACAGGATGTCCCGAAACTCTCTGGTTCCCTTTTGTGAATTTGTTCCTGAGATCGAGACAAACATTTCGCAATTTAAACACGGTTCTATGATGCTTACTTTTTCGTCTGTCTGTATGTATGTGTTTTAAATTGATATCGAGAGAACGGTTTGGCCGATTGAGTTCAAACTTGACTTGAAGTTATACCTAACAATGATCTATTTTACATAAAATAATCAATTATATCTAATAATGCTTTTAAAAATGGCGTCTGTTTGAAATTTTCAAACCCGAATTACATAAAAATTGTCAAGACATCTTTTTTGTAGCCCTTTTTATTCTGTATCGGATGGTATAACGTCAAAACAATCGGGTGAAAGATAATAGTAAAGTTAAGTGCAATAATTGGTTTGTTCAACCCGGCATCCTGTACCAACACTGTAAACCCAAGTATATTGTGTTTACTTATGCTTATTAATTATTATCATTACAATAAGTAAGCTAGAGCCCCGGATATGCTTAAATGACTAATTTGTGGTTTAAACTCACCGCCAGCAATCCTTTTTTTGAAGTAATCCTTCTATTTTATAATTATCACGACACGTGTTTCGGACATATTATTCGTCCATCGTCTGGTGAATAAAAATAATTAAAAACACATTTAAAACACATACAACACAATACAACATAAATAATACTGTCCCGTGTATGCGCGCACAATCAATACATTTAACATTTTCCCCCTGTCTCTTGGCTGACATTAGCCAGTGCACTGTCATGTCCGAAACACGTGTCGTGATAATTATAAAATAGAAGGATTACTTCAAAAAAAGGATTGCTGGCGGTGAGTTTAAACCACAAATTAGTAATTATTATCCTTCATCCGATTGTTTTGATAGTCACACCATCCGATATGGAATTAAAAAGGCTATAAAAAAGCGTTCTGACATGTTTTTTTAAAATGTACGGTTTTCTGTAATTTAGATTTGAAATTTTCAAACACTTGCAGTTTTGAAACGCATGATTGGATATAATCGCTTATTTTATTTGAAATAGATCATTGTTAGGTATTATTACTTCATATCAAGTTTGAACTCAATCGGTTAAAACATTCTCTAGATATCTATTATTTTGTAAAAAACAAATACAGACATACAGACAAAAATGTAAGCGCCGTAGACCCATATTTATATTGTGAAATATGCTTGTTTCGATACCAGGAACAAATCCACAAAAGAGGACCAGAGAGTTCAGGGACACCAAGTATATAAGAAGACAAGTTGCAGATAATTAAAAAAATATTTAAATAATAAAAACAATTTCAATATACCATGGTTTTAAAACAGACTAAAAACTGTAAAATAATTTATCCCAGCTCCATACAGATTTATAAAACCATACAGATTTCTAACCCATACAAATTTTCATGAAAATTTGTGACTGTGATTTTTTTATGGCTATGGAAATATTTGTAAAATTAAAAACGAAAAACGTAGAGCGCATTCATAGATAATAGTAAGGAGCGTAAGGAGTTACTGTTGTTTGAGTTTGCTCAACGATATCATTTGCAATAAAATTGTTAGTGACATGCATCAGTTATTAGAAAAACTGGGAGAAATTATTTTAGTTCGTTTTAAAAACAAATTTTATGTAAATAATTATTTTTTGCTTTTTTTGTGCGCGTGTGTGTGTGAAATTTTGCAATCAATTTTAAACATCTTGTTTATATATTGTATTATTTTATATGGTATATACGTTTAAAGATTCTGGATGTCAAACAGACAAGCCTCTAGGAAAGTTAGTTTAAACCCTATTGCAAAATTTGTACCGAAAAAACAAACAAACAAATGCGAGTTAATAAAAACATGGTAAAATATAAATCGGTAAATACTCACTTCCCAAAAAGTATTTTTTTAATGTAACAAATGTGAAATAATTTTTTAATTTACTCTTAAAGACACACTTTGGAGAAGAACGTTTTCAAAAATACTATCCCTTCTCGAGATTATTTTTATTATAAATTAAATAACTTTATTAAAATTCCTGGGTTTATGGATGGCTCAAAATTCTACGGAGTAGGAAGCATATTATGTCGCAAAAGAGTTTTTTTGTCGCTAAGCGTTATCTTCCTTAATTCTTCTTCAACATTAATTATTCAAGCGTCGTTTTAAAGCTTATATTCCCTGCTATTGACAAAACATAGACAAAAGCTTAAAATGCAAGTTTTCGTTTACAAAAATTTATTAAAAAAAACTTTTATACTATACTTCATATCGTTCCTAATGAAAGGCGCCACCCAATAACAATCTGTTTAACTAACATGAGAGCTGTTTGTTAGATTGTTTACATTTTATATAAAAGTGTAATCTATCACACAAATCAATCAAATTAAACCAACGTAAATAAATAAACGTAATTTGCTTAAATCAATGTATTAAATCAGGTAAGTAGGCCAACTCCTAAATATTCGCAAGGGTCAGCTAGTTTATCCTATTTTAAACATACATTCATACTTTAAGGCTCGGGTCCCTAAATTCAAAACGGCAAAGTTGGCTACTAATTGTTAAAATAACCTCACCATACCTTCACTTATAAGCATATTTTTGTGTTATTTTCGTCAAAAAACGAAAGCTGTATTTTTTCTTAAAGTAAAATAGATTGTGGGTGTTGATTGCTAAGGATTTTTGCAATATCTGTTTTTGCAACTGAGTAAAAAATTAATAAAGTTTACTTATTAATATCTTACTTTTATGAAAACAATAAATCGGTATTGTTTTTGTTTTTGCCTTATGGACTGGTTATATATATATATGTAAAAGTATTACCTTTCTTTTATAATTTCCGCTCACAGTCCTTTTCTTAATTAATTCACTTGGTGATGATCGTTTCGCCTTTCAAAAGAGCCTGTGAGCGGAAATTATAAAAGAAAGGTAATTACTTTTACATATATAAATAAATCGGTGTTTGAAAATGTATTCAGCAATCAACATCCGCATATGACAGTAATTCAAAATGAAAGCAAATTTTTTAATTTATTCCACGAATGAACGAAAAAAAGATGTATTCTGCAGAATAATTAAACGTAATTTACTTTATTGAATCAATGTATTAAATCAGGTAAGTAGGCCAACTCCTAACTTGGGAAATATTCGCACGGGTAACACTAGTTTATCAGCTAGTTTATCCTATACATTCACTATGGGAATCAGATTCAATTTGGCGGACAGGGTATCCACCTCTTAAAATGACTGTCAGTCTTGATCAATTCCGGACGAATCGGAGCGGAGCTCACCGAATCATAGCGAACGTGCAGCAATATCCAAGAAAATTCTGTCCCCCCATATCTGTAGCCCTAGTTTTACGCTGCACACATAATTGTAGATGAGTTCAATAGAAGAGATTATTAGCCCAAAGCCTCGCCTAAATAATAACGACAAATCTCTTTAGAAACCTTCTGTGAAGGAATTCATCAACACAGCTTAAAGAGTTCTTTCGTAAACTAGCATTTTTAGCCGCAAAACAAACACAGTACAGTCCATTTCATACTAGCTTTAGTGTTAATAGCGCAGACAATAGACAATTAATTCACTTAGACTTTCTGATTTATTTGAATTGTAATTGGATACTTCTGTAGAGAGGCAGTATAGCAGCAGCATTAGCATTGTATTCGCGACGAACACCTGCCGTATTCAACAGTCATTAGTCCGTAGACCTCACAGCACGAGCTCCGCCCGGGGCGAACACTCACGGTGTTAAAGTACTTCTAAACCTGGTGAGAAACTAATCAAATAAAACAAACTAGGAGCTAGTACAGTTGTGAGCACAGTCCTTCTAACATTTTATCCATACCGTTTGTAACAGCGAACAAACGAATCGGTACAGACACTTGTTTTCAACTGAAACCCAACTATTTCGCCACTAGTCCCATTGCCCCAAAATGCTAATTATTTTGAGCAGGTGGTCGTTTTTGAAGTATTTTGAAAACACACGCTGAGAGTTACATAATTTTAAAGGTCTTTAAAAAATAAACATTATTCGAATTAATTGTTCCCTTTTCAAGATGGTAGGCCTAAAAGTACAAAATGTTGTTATTGATTTACTGCCACAAAACTGTTGTATTGTAAAAACGCAAAATTTTACTAAACACTCCAAATGGCACACCCTTCCGAACAATGTCCAACTAGGACACTTTTGCACAACTTTTTAAACATTAAGGCTCGGCTCCCTAAATTCAAAACGGTGACGTTGGCTACCAATTTCAATGTTAAAATAACCTAATCATACTTTCACGTTTAAGCATATTTTGTGTTATTTTCGTCAAAAAACGAAAGCTGTATTTTGTTTATCTTAAAGTAAAATAGATTGAGGGTGTTGATGGCTAAGGTTTTTTGCAATATCTTTTTATTGCTACTGAGTAAACAATGTTTAAAGTTTATTATTTTCTACTATTTATATCATACTTTAATGAAAAGAATAAAACGGTCTGTGAAAATGTATTCAGCAATCAACATCCGCATATGACAGTACTTCAAAATGAAACCAAATTTTAAAATTTATTCCACGAATTAACAGGAAAAAATGACTTATTCTATAGCATTATGGGAATCAGATTCAATATGGCGTGCAGGGAAAAATGTTGAATTTCTGAGAAACGAAAAGCCCACATCTAAATAATTCGATCACGCAGCTGAACAGCTGAATTTCAAAATAAGGTTTCTATGTTTTAGGGCTTCAAGCAACTATTTGGGAAATTTGTCTACTCACGAAGGCGCTGAATAGAAATAGGAGTGTAGGCCTACGAAGTATATTAGTAGATCTTTTGCACCTCAGTATCCAGTCTCGGCTCAGAGCTGCTTCGTCCCGTTCGCAACGGGTAAACTCACTCGCGGCTCCGGATTATGGAATGCGCTTCGCGAGTATGCAACCCGACCGTCAGCCTCGGATCAAAAACTGCCCCATGGTAAAATCACCCACGTTAATTTGAACTGGGCACTTTTATTGTATTTTACGTTTTGATAGACTTTGGGGCATGGCCGTCGTGTAAAAAACAACACAATCCCCTACATTTATTTATTTAGATAAAACCACAACACAGGTTCATTCTAGTAAGAAATTTGGGAAATATTGTTACCTCTTGTCAAAAAGTGTGCTTCCATTTGTTGGATTAATTTTGGCTAACGAACTCGTCTGGAAACCAACGTGTGTACAAAATTTGGACCAAACCGGACGTAAAATGCAAATGCGGCCGATAGAGTGCGAACACACACATATATAACACATTTTTTATGACACCCAAAACGTGTTCTGTGGATTATGATTGGTGCTCATTGACTTAGGTATATTTCCTTTATAAACTCGCACAGTATATTTCCTTTATATTTGATTTTACAATATCAAATGGCAATAATGATCGAGTTGGGTACCTATCAAATTTGAGTGTTTTTAAACTGAACATTTTTCGTATTTAAACTTTGGTCATGTCTGTATACAAATTGGCGGTGAAAACAGATTTTTAAGTAAACAAAAAATACAGTTTGGTACTGTACAGAGTTTTGTTCCACCGTTATATTGCAAAGCGAACGCTCTCTAGAACTACTATAAATATTTATTTAGATAAAGTTAGATGTGGTTGGATTTGTTTAGCGTGTGTTAAATATGTTGGTTCCAAATTAGTGTCTTTGAAAATAATATTGTGTTACTTTTCACAGTAATTATTTGTAATTGCAATCATTTGTGATAAAGAGAGAATCTCAGGGGCGAACATGAAATAATGCGCCATTTATATTATTTTAGAAAACGTTTCAAAATGTTTTAAAGAGATTTAAGAGGTAGGCTATATGATAATAGTACGATCAATATTTTTGCATGCAATGAAATACTTTATTATTTTACAAATTGTTCTTGCGAACTTGTGATATTCAACTTTTATAATCAAAGAGTTTTTCTGACGTATTAACATACTATTACATGCAATTCACTTTACGAGCTTTAGCCCGTGCAAATTGATCGGTTGTTTTGGACAGATAAAGCTGACTACCTACTTCGTTTTCAATCGACAGTTTAGTTTAGTTTTACTTATATCACAAAATTAGATCAAACTGATAAAACATCTCACGCATTCAACCTATACATAGCCTACCGGCCTAGACATTTGGTATTTCCCAAGACTGTACGAATAGAATCGTAACAGTAAATGTGGTTTACATTAGTGTACTTTAAAAAATCAACATGTAACAAGTAGTGCTATTAAACAGTAGCGCTGTTGTAGAAAAATAATAACATTATAGAAAGTTCAATTAAGACATTTTGAAGTAAATTTCAAATTGACAAACTATATAGGTGTTCAATAATCTTTTCGAAAAATTAAATATATAGAAATTGAGTAACTTTTAAAATATAAGGCGTCTATTGGAAATAATCGCTCCCCAAAATTTGGCGCCCTCCTCCCTGCTCGCCCCGTCCTAAAATCGACCCTGTGAGAATGTATGAGTGGTAGATAAAGAACTGTTTAGCGTATATATTTAGTTTGTAAATAGGTTAGGAGTTAGGAATTAGGTTAGTTTTCCTGTCTAAATTTGAATAGCCATAGAAAAAGAGAAATTGGCCCATTGGGAATAACTGCAAAACTATCGCGTGTTAAAACATAAGGCTAGCCTCAAAATACAACTTAAAGTTGTCTTGTCAAATCAGCTGACATATAATTTGAAAATTTTCCTTGTAAAAATGAACTAATATTAAAAACATTTATTTTTCTTTTGAAACAGAAATTACTGGCACTTTTAAGTTTGAAACTTCTACTTTGTAAGACTTCATAATAGAACTATTAACATTGCGAAACAGGTCCCTAATAGTAATGTTTCTGTAATTTATTTAGTTTACACTACAAATCGAGAAACTTACAAATCCGTCACGCTCAGCACAGGGACGATTTGTAACGGTACGGTGGACTAATAAAAACAAACTTTAAAGTGATTCATTTTCCGCTTGGACTGGACTCTTGCCCAAAACACTGATTTCGCAAACACAGATCTCGCGAAGATTTTAAAACTTGAAAAGCGTATCACAACTTGTTTCACGCGGAGGGAAAGGTAAAAATAAACAGATCTGAGTTGGGCCTTAAGGTTGCCGCACACCGAATAAAATACTATATACATCGATGCAAACCAAAAGCTATAATATAAAGTTTAGTTGCTATCAAAATGTTATAAAAAAAGTTCAGTAATTCCATACGTTTTATCTTGATAAACATTTTTTATATTCATTTTCTTCAGGCCTATTTATTAAATAAATAAAATATGGTAAAACTTTGTGTTTTAACAACACTCTTTAAAACAAACTAACTTATATAACTTTTATTTAAATTCTTCGCTATCACTCGTGTTCTTTAAATTTAGGTTTTTTTATTCAAGGCTTTGTCAACCACAAACAAGGATAATCCTTTACCTCTTCTATTAAACTTGCTATTTTCCTTCTTAATGACAACTGATAAAACAATAAAACAAAATCTTGAAAACCAAGCGGAATGGCAGGAATAGAACTCTTGTATGCATGCGCCACCTATGCTATACGCCATAAATATAGCCAAGCTCGGTAGGTGCGCAATGTCGCTACTCTTTATAGCGTACAGCGCTCTATAAACTATAATCAGCAACGTTTGTTGAACACTCCATAGCGTTTGCTATATATTATAGCTTTATAGCGCTATAGTATAGCGCGGTAGCCTTAAATGTATGGCAAGAGTGGTAAGGGGATATGGGATGCAATGATAGGAACCGAATAACGTGTAAATATAAACTTTTAAAAGACTTTATTCTGTCACATTTTCAAAACAGCGCGTCAGCGTCGGTCTCTTAAAAGTTTAATCTAGAAACCCAATCAAAACGTAACACTAATACAGAGTTTTAATGACGATGGCGCAGCGAATTTTCCTTACCTCTGCACACAACAACTCAATCAAATTTTGTGACAGAACTAGTCAAAAACTATTTACCCGACTGTTGTCAAATAAAACTGAAAATTATGAATACACTCTGAGGTTGTCATCATAAGCGGCTCTAGATTGAATCTTCTGGAGAGGCTAATCGATATTATCGGGAAATTATTCTGCGGGAAATGGAAGTTAATGTAACCCTACCTAGGTGTTTGAGAACGTAATGAATACCATTATTGAATTTACAAATTTATGTTCACAAACAAGTGCCAAAATTGCAAGACCAAAAATTACACACTGAATTATAAAAAAGCAATAAAACTACAATAAAATTGTAAGCCATTCCTAAAACTGAAAGAAAGGCAAAAGTGTATTTTAAGTGTAATCTTCTTCTTGGTTTAAGAGCAAATCTTTCGACAACACCATGACTAATTATATTATCTTTCAACAGTCCTTTTTCTATGTATTATTGAAATGTGAGGTTTGAAAACCTATCAAGAATCATTGCCTAATTCCAAAACCTATATTCTTATTGCCGAGAAACTCCTCTCGCATGACGCAGAGATGATTGGATGATGAAAGCATGACGCATGGAAAGCGTGATTGGAAATAATCGCTTATTTTATTTGAGATAGATCATTGTTAGGTTAAACTTCATGCCAAGTTTGAATTCAATCAGTCAAACATTTCTCTAGATATGAATTATTTTGTAAAAAAAAGGTGGATATCTGGAAAACGAAGCGTTTTCGGACCTATGTTTAAATAACTTTTTTCTTGACTTTTACATGTAGAATAAGCACCCGAAGTTTCTGCAAAACTTTGTAAATCACTCTATATCTATATATATAAAATTCAATGCATGTCCGTCTGTTTGTACGTTTGTCTGTTTGTATGTTTGTCCTTTATGCGTTACCAAACCGTCCATCCGATTGCTTTCAAATTTTGCATAGTAACACAGGTTAACCCTGGGAAGGTTTTAGGCCATTTACCGAAGTCCTAGGACATTAGGGCTACGCCCCAGTGGCCCTCAAAGTTTCAATGTTAATCTTATGGAAGGTCAATCTTAAGGAAGAAGAAGAAAGATTTCTTTTGATTTTATCAGGGGCAAAAAAACAGCTGTTCGTATGAAAAGCTTAAAACAGCTGATTTTGATCAGCAACTGATTTGGATCAAAAACTGAATACAATTTTAGGTTAGGCCTACAATGAACTAAAACACCAATTATTGGGCTAATTATTTTAGATATATAAAAGCCAAATACCACTCACTGACTGAACACTTAAAAAGAATACAATTACGTTAAAAAGACTGAAAATACCAACCACCACGGGCAACGCCGTACGGGTCAGCTAGTATATCATAATACTAAGGACCTATACTAATACTAATGTAAAAATATGTGGTTGGATAAATTAACAAACACAATTTAGTGAGTGTAATAGAAAATTAGTTTTAAAGTGACTTGTGGTTAAAATAAGGTTCTAATGACCAGAGCAGGCGGTCGTGCGCGTATTAATCATACGGGTGTTTAATGTTAATGCAGTTTATATTATATGGGTAGCTATCCCATTTTAACTACTATTTAATCTTAAGGATAGCTATCCTACTTCATTACCTTGAGTTAAGTAATCGAATCGCAAACGGGTTTTTTATAACTTAAGAATATGACTACACAAATTCAGCTGTGTAGCTGGTAAGAAGTTAGTACAATATATTTTTTAGTGTGGAGGTAGCTACCCTTATTTCAATCCGTTTGATTGTACTGACCATATTCTCTAAAAAGTCCTGGTACTAATAATATATGTAAATTGTGAAATTTTTGGTGAAATTAGTTGAGTAGTTTTTGAGCACATAGAAAAAGTAAGTGTATGTACTATTATTTTTAAGGGTAGTTTTTTTAACTTAAGTAATACAATTTTAAATGGGTCTCATTTCACTAAAAAATAACATTACATAAGTTTAGCTTTATAGCTTGTAGGAAGTTAGTTCATTTTATATTTATTGTATAGGGGTAGCAACTCCATTTCAACCACTTGGACTGTAGAAATTGTAAATTGGACTCCTGGCGATGATATGGATAAGCTGTGAAATTTTAGTGAAATCGGTCGAATAGTTGTTTAGTCTATAGAGGGCTCAAGAAGAAAGAAACAAAGAAGCAAAGAAACATTCATGTTTCTAACCTAAAATTCTGTTGTTAAAGTTCTATCCGAATCAGCTGTTTTATGTGTTACATGGCTGGGAGTCAACCCCCGGACAACAGCTTTTTAGGTTAGATTAACAAAATAAAAACAAATATAATAAAAAAATCAACGAAAAAGTCTTACTGTGTTATAATTCAAACATCTGTTACTACATATCATGGATAAATAATTATCTTATTCGGTTTAAAAACATAACGCCAATATTAATTTTAGAATTGGTCTATAATAAACCAACTCACGTTTCTTGAATGCATTTACATTGATTGCCATATCAACCAAATAAGCAAATTTAGAATTAGTAATTGTTCACAAACCAACTGCTTGATTTAGGTTAGGTAAATATACACGTTTTTTCAATGCATTTGGGCCTACATGCATTACCATAGCATCCAATTTATCACCATGCGTGATAAATTATTAATTAATTAATTAGTCTTCACAACCAACAGCTTCCTTTAGGATAGGTTAATTGACCGAGCGAAGCGAGGTCTCCGTTTTAACTCGACCGTTCGGTATTTTGTCTGTGTGTCTGTAGGACTATGTCTGTGTCTCACAATTACGGCCAAATGCCTTGACCGATTTTGATGATTTTTTGCATGAATGTTCCTTATTCCTAGGCCGAGCCGTGTATATATAAGGTTTTTCTATTTTTCATTTTTAACCCCTTAAATAAAATAAAAATGGCGGCCGCACCGTTTCTCTCAGTGTAAGCTTTTTTCCAAAGCCAGTTTGTGGTTTAACCGTAAGCCGAATTTAAAAACTAATGACATTTTTCTAATAGCAAATTTGATTTTCAACAAAATTGTATCCTTGATTTTTTTCCATATCTCTAACAGTAACCTCACAAAATGGCCATAAACTTCAAATTTGTTAAAAATCGTCCAAGTTTTTGTATTTCAACCATGTTTTTATACGTTTATTCTAAACCAATTCAAAAGTGTTCCATAGCTTTTTTGTAGATAAAAGTTCAAAGAATTCATATATGCCAGTAAAAAAATTATTGAAGTAAAATTAACAAAGTTATTAGATCAAGAAACATGTATTAGTTATTAGCGAAAGGAAAACGTTCAAATTTAGGCCTACATAAAAAGTAGTAAAAATTATTGTAATTTTTTTCATAAATATAAAAACGTTTCGTAATTTAGTTCTAAATAGAATTATATAAAAATAATTATCAATTTCAAATTTCTTATTTTGAAAACACCAGTTTTTATGTTCCTACTACAAGACTGCTAACAAAACTAGGCCTGTTTTGAATAGTAATTTAGGAATATATCCTTTGCAAAAAATGGCACATAATAATAAGAAAGTGTAGGGGATAAGAAAGTGTAGAGAATAAATCAAAGAATTAAACTGAATACTTGTAAATTTCATAAAAGTATTTGACTTAGCTTTACTTGAATTACAAAATGAGATGAAACAAATGAAACCGCTCGGTGATAAAGACATACAAAAATGACCATTGGACACCGTGGGAAGTGTTGGTACATGGGTTGAGAATAAAGTTGAGATCACTATCACAACGATTTAACATCGTTTGTTTTCATTATTTCTAATATTGGAATATGATATGGAAGTTATGGAACTGTAAATACATTGTTAAGTTTTAGTTATTTAAGTATGTAAATATTTAATTATATGTTTCCCTCTATAACTTGATATTTTTAGCTACCTTACGCATTATTAACCTAAATAAGACACAATGCCTCTAAAAGAAAATCTTTAGCAGTTAAAGCTCAAGAAATGAAAAAAAAACGAGAACTAGAAACCCCGGAATCGCGGGAATTGTAAAATAATGTTTCGCTGGCTAAACCTTGTGCTTACTTCCTTACTGGCACACTAGTTTTAACCTAAGCTCAAAACCACATTTGTTATTTTAACGAGCGATATCTACTGTTCACAGAACTACTAGTATAAATATAAATAAAAGGATGTATAATGTGGACAAGTACATAATTCCAGGATAGCTGGAACGCATAGGTCAACAGGTTTGGTACGCATATGGCTTACTATCTGGGAAAATATATTTTGGTGGTAAAACACTCACAGAATCCCTAGTGAGGGGGTGTGAACGGGATATTATTATGGGACTGTTATTAGTATCAAATCCATAGTTTTTCAAGGTCACTCAGATGAATAAAGATACTACAAAAATATTGTAATTAATATTTTTTGCAGGAATTGTTCCTCAGTACAGTACGGGTATTCAAGTTTTGTATATCTGTAAAAACACATGATATCTCTGAAACCGCAGCAAATTAGATTGTCAAGTATAACTTTATACGGTAGGTTTAATGAGGAAGTGTGTGGTGTAGGGTGTAGCTAAACAAACACTCGACTTCATCTAATTACTTTGCAGATAGAAGCGTTCATAAACAGACCCAATTACACACCGTACTCTTTAGTAGTATGACAAAGGGTAGGTAGACGCTGTGCAGGTTGGGTCATTACTACACCCATACCAATGAATTACTGTACGTATTTTTAAAACAAATTTTACATCAGTTAATATAAAAGCGGAAAATAGTATTGGAACATGCGCATGGTTGTATTGTTTCATTTATTCGTAACTTATAACAGCTGATTTCGTCCATCAGCTGTAATAATTCAACAACTATGTGAACCATTTATGGTTATGCTTGCAAGTTTTAGGTTTTTCGTTTTGTTATTGAGGTTTAAACGTTTATAGGCGCATTTGTATACATGTGTGCATAGCAGAGTATACAGCTTTCTTGTTGCTGGAGGTGAATTGGATTTTAGCGTCACGCGTTTCACCATGCATTTTGTGAAACGCTCCTAATGCGAAACGATTTATTCCATCTGTTTGAAAAAGGGTTTGATCTTGCCGAGGTCCGAACCAGCAGAGTCCATCACCATAGGCATAATCTGGTAATGTTAATACAATGTATAGTTTAATTAGTAATACATTTGAAGTGGACGTTGTGCTTCCTCATTTCGTAAGTTGTGTTAAAAATGAACATTGTTCTTCCTCATTTCGTAAGTTGAGTTGAGAAGTACAAATGTTTCCGAAGTTAAACGAATAGGTATCTCTTCTAGTATAAACGAATATATTAATGATAAAAGGATGATGTACAGTTTATAACCTTAAAGCAAATCTTGTAACGTATTATAGCATACATTAGTTCTTTAACACATATTTAAAAAAAGAAATTTCTGAAGAAATTATAATGATTGAAGTTGTAAAAATAACCAAAAAGTATAATCTACGCTGGGTTTTGTTTAATATTACAGATGGTGGGTGAAATCAGCTGTTAATTATGAGTTACTCACGTACGTACGTACGCTCGTACACTCGCTTTTATAGGAGTTGATTTTAGCGCTGTGTTGGGCATTATCAAATTGTCAGCTGTTTTTACCCTGAGACTAGTTTTCCAAAGATCATTAGTAAAATATTTCACAGAGAACAGATTAGCTTTGGCTAAGGCACAGTCGCACTGTTACAGTAATGCTGCTGAGGGGTGAGAGGGTCCGGAAATGGGTTTAGACAGTTGAAGGCAAAACTTAATGACTTCCTCAGCTGAACAAGGTTCAAAGTGTGCTAAGAATATTTAATTTCCCTTTATAATATAGTTGTTGATGTGTTTGAGTTTTGGTAACACTGCGTAAGCCAAAGGGTTCGCCATTAGCTTTGCTTGTAATGGAGAATTACAGAGAAAATAATTTGTTTATCTGTTCTGTTATCCTTAAATTCACGTACTGTAAAAAAAATTGTTAACATTTTGCACTTTGGTAAAAAAAAGAAAATTTTAAATCTTTTCCCCTGGAGAAAAGAATAACGAAAATCTGTAATTTAGCTCTCAAGGATTCAAAAAAGATTTAACTTTGTTACTCTTAATAAATATTACAGCTGTTTGCTATACACTCACTTGTCCTTAATACGCTTATACCGGGTGAAACAGACCACCCGAGCGCAAAACGAGTTTCCCAGGTGCCATTTTGAAACGGCTAGAGATAAAGTCAAGCTTTAAATACCAAAAATGTTTGTTTTTTAAAGAACTTTTCAATGATGTGCTTCACGACTAGCGTTACTGTTTAGAGCTTTTGAGTTTGAATCTGTTTTTCTATTTAAAATTGGATGTATTTTTTAATTTTGAAACATGTCGAGTAAGGGGCCACTTAAGCACATTTTTGGAAAGGGTATATTCTCATGAATTTGGTTTATGTAGGTTGTGTTATGTGGTAACAATAAAACTAACTGTAAAACACCACTTTTTTGACGTTTTGGAACACCATGCACGCACCATGTTAAAACTTTTTTCGAAAAATTATCAATGAACAGAGACCTATAAAATGAGGCATCACTCGGACCTACCTTTACATTTGAAAATTTTCCAAACTCGACCTCCCCCCCCCCCACAAAAAAGCACTTTTGGGGCATTTTTGAGATTTGAAAACATTTATACTGAATTCTCTACGGTCGAAATAGCGGGGTATAAGTTGAAACGAAGGCTGTAGCTCATTTGGTTCAATCGCTATTCATTGGCACGGGTGATAATACAATCATAGTGATTCACGAAGAAACGGAAAAACTTTCAGGACGTGTTCTACTAGTGAAATTAAAGAAGTACATTTAAACATAGGTTCGGAAATGCTTCGTTTTCCAGCTACGCGCCATTTTGTTTTGTTTTTTACAAAATACTTTGGATATATAGTTTGTCCAAACAGCCGTGCGCTTTGAACCATAAAATCGACTCTCGCTCCCCACGCGCAGACACACTCACACTGCATACCTGAGCGCAGATTCATAGAAGGAGGATTAGCGCCAGGTAGGCAGTGCGAGTGTGCGCGTAGGGAGCGAGGGTGGATTTTACTTTGATTTTATTGTTCAGAGCGCACGGCTGTTTGGACAAACTATAAAAAATATATTGAACTCAAGTTTTGGTTACATATTTGGTATGATATCTTTTACGAATGTAGAAAAAACCAAAACGTTTATTCATTTATGTTAAAAATGGCGGCCGTTTAAAATTGTTATTGTAAAATATCGCAAAAACCTCTAACTTTACAAAAATCTTTAGAAAACAAAAAAAAAGTAAATTTTGTAATAACCAAGAAAACTTTCTTGTGCATCGGCTAAATACTCAAAACATAATATCTTTCTGTACTATTATTGTTGTTTCGGTACAATACCAAGAAATCATGGTTTGAGTTTTTAGCTAACAACTCGGTTATCTTTTGAACTACGGAAAAAAGTATAGAAAACAAGAATTATTTTGTTAATAAAAAATTTTATTTTTTGTTTCTTGAATTTATTTTGTAAAGTTAGTGGTTTTCGAGATATTTTACATTAAACGTTTTAAACGGCCGTCGTATTGGTTTTTTGTGTAAAAGACGTCATGCCAAATATGTATGAACAATTTGCGTTCAATATATTTCCTACATCCAAAGATATTACGTATTTTGTAAGAAAAAGGTGAATAAATGGAAAACGAAGCATTCCTGATGAACGTTTTTCTTTATATTTACTAGTAGAACACGTTCTGAAAGTTAGGCCTACTCCATTTCTTCCTGAATCAACCTGTATATATTTAACATTTCATATAACGATATTTTTTCACAAGATACAGAAATGGTATATACATATTTAATGCAAGATAGAAGACAAAAAAAAAAAAAACAGATCGCAAATTTATAAATATAGGCTACTAGCGAAACCCCCTGCGTACTCTGCACGCCAACCACGTTGGAACTTTCTATATACATAATCATGTTATGCTTTCTTTATAATAAAGGTGTAGGATTATTAATAACCCCAAAGCAAAAATGGTAAATAATGTTAAATATTCAAATCAAATTATTCCGTATATTTTATAACAGCAGTTATAATAAAGGTTAAAAGAACCAGCAAGGCTCAGGACTACACTTTAATAAAAACATTACCTAAAAGTTAGAAATACAAATAATTGCTTCAAAGATTGAAATCAGCTGCTAATGGAAATATTAAAGCAAACAGCTGTTTTATCTGTTATTTTATTTAATTGGTTGCTATGGTAATAAATGTAAATACACGTGTTGGTTCATCGTCCTAGGCCTAACCTAAGGGTTTTTCCTACTAAATTTACCAATATTGAAATAAAACATGTTTTATATCACAATGAATTATAACCTATGTTACTCAGGGATAGTGTAGCTTTTTATTAGTAACACTATTTTTTCCAATCGGTTCAGAAGTTCCAGAGATTACCCCCTACATACAAACAAACAAAAAAACACAGGAACAAACAAATTTTACCTTTTTATAATATTAATATAGATAGACATGGCACTAGTCCAAAGTCTGGATAATGTGGAATAATATTTCACTGTGCGCTTCCTTCCCGACTCCATCCAGAGTGCACTTCTGGTTTTCCTAATCGATGTTGCACCTTGATTCCAAATCCAAAGACCACAGAAAGTCTGTTTTCGTGATCATCTCACTTGATATGTTTCTGTTGCAATTACTGCATCAATCCCACCTAATTGACGAACTTGCACACATCAGAATAATATTTCTTAACGTTAATAAAAACACTTTCATCCGCGACATTTCGTTTAACGATTTCTCCGGAAAAACCGATGACCCCCGAACCCAAACAGAACAGTAAACAGGAAAGCAAGGAGTAATAAAAGACATCGGATAAATGGCCCCTCCCTTCGTATCCCGTATCGGACATTTGTCAAGATAAAACTTCAACCCTTATCTGGAAACAACCCCTTATATTGGTTTAGTTTCTTTAATATAAGTAATTGTTTCACTCAGGGAAAGTTGGACCTCCACCGCGCTACATATAATGTGATCACTCCAAGTTCTATAATAACAACTTTTATATCCGACGCGACGTTGAGCTTTCTTTATTCCTCAAATATTTACTGGATTTTATAAGTCATAAACTGGCGGTTTCCTAATAGTTGATGCGGTCAGCATATTTCTATTTATTTCGTAGTTTGTCTACGAAGCATAGTCTTTATTTGTGCCCAAACCTATCCAAATAAAATGTTTACTGTTTTGTAAAATAATTATTTTTTAATTTGTACATTTTTAAGTATACCTGTTTGAAATGTTACTCTATGATTAATAAAGTGAAACTTACTT
Organism: Philaenus spumarius; assembly: GCA_018207615.1. Taxonomy (NCBI): domain Eukaryota; kingdom Metazoa; phylum Arthropoda; class Insecta; order Hemiptera; family Aphrophoridae; genus Philaenus; species Philaenus spumarius. The sequence continues at coordinate 509,445 of JAGFPH010000404.1, read as the reverse complement.
TTATTGTTTCATGTAAAGAAAAATTTTGGTTACATTTTGATTACTTGTGATTTATCTGATTGTATTTTTTCAAAAGACCAACTTTAAATTTTTTTACAAATTTAGTTTTTTTTTCATTCGGAACCCAAAATCCTCTAAAGAAAAATTTTAAAATATATCTACACAACAATAT
>JAGFPH010000404.1:491015-506057 GCA_018207615.1 Philaenus spumarius | reverse complement strand
ACTCACGATAAGTAAACACAAAACAAACACACACAAAACAAACAAACAAGTTCACAGCAAACAAACATATAAACAAAACACACACACACACAAACAAAGCAAACAAACTCACATTAAAGACATGCAAAACTAAAAATATTTCACGAAAAACAAACACTATAAATAATACAACAAACAAACCTTTTTCGATTTAATGTACAATGCCCTAAAAATTAGTTAAAAATCAAAAACAATCTTCGGTTTTACTTGAATATAATATAGTCCAGGTAATTTGAGCCATATAAGTGAACGTGTGTATAGGCATTTAAAATCTTCTAAAACGATATACTTTATCCAGGCCTTTGTGACGAGCTGGCAGGAAGGGTTGTTACCGTACATCTGCACTCAGCTCTCTCAAGGGCAACCCCAATTCTAACTTGCACTTTTGCATAAATAATGCAACTATGAAAAACGTTCTTAGTTGAATTGTTTGAATAATTCCAAGTAAATCAATATCAGACGGGGACTTAGAGTGTATATGTATTAGTATGAGTATTTTGCTGCTAGAGTTCCAGTCACAACCGTCGGGATAGAAGTACATAAATAAAGCTATGGCTACATGAAGCCGGTCCCCTCGGATCCGATCCGATTGACCAAGACCGTGTTAAACAGCCTCTAAACTCTTTGTTCATTTTTATGTTTATGAGTTTAAAATAAGTTAAACAGTTCCTACTCTGTGGAATGCAAAACTCAAAAGTCATTCAAAAGTTCAGAAATTTTATTAAAATTTTCTAATTTGTAATTACAATAATCTCGACAAGAGACAGTATTTTTTTTAACATTTGTCTCCAAAGTATGAGTCATTTAGAGTAAAATACGAAGTAATATAAATAACCACGTTTAAAAAATACATTTGGTGTTTTTGGAACATTTTGTATCTCAATTTTGGTTCCCTGTAAATTGTCCAGGTCAAAAACTGTCCAATATCGTCTGATATTTTATTCCAGACTTTTGATTGAAGTGCATACAAAGTTTTTGTGAATTTGTACACGAGAAGTGCGAATTTATCAAATAATAAGACTGTCAATTCTACAGTTAATGCGCAGGTAATGCCGAAGTTCCTGCAATTTAAAAAAAAACTTTGACACAGAAAACCAACATAACATTAACTCTAGTTGCGAGTGGCGAGATGACAAGATTGTGTGTTTGGGTAACATAGATCTTGGGCGAGGTATACGGACAACGAGGCCGGGTGCTCAGGCGGTCATAAACATTAGTTACCCGGTTTGCTGGGTCCGGCTGTGGTTCAGAAAAGGAGCGGACTCTCAGTCCCTCTCGGACGGGGAAATTTTGCCACGGGTATGACAGAGACGGCGATACAATTTAGTTAGTTTTAGTCACTGGAGAACGGGAATTGATTTGTTTCCCGAAACGTCGTGTTTGATTATTTAACACACAAATGATGGCAAATGTCCGAATAAGTAATTATAATAAAAGATACAATTTAGCTCCGTTCTGGTTAGTGAAAAGACCAACGACCAACACTCTGAACATAATTTAATGCTATAAATAGGTCTACTTATATAATGACAATTCAAAGGATACAACTTAACAGTTTTTAATTTTTCGTAGTTCATAGTCTATTTATCATTATTGTATTGTATACTTCATATAATAACTAGTGCCATATCTATTACACATATATAATGTTTACTGACTGGAAACATACTGTGACTAGAAACTGTAAAATACTTCAGCCTTTTTGTAGGATTGCAATTCTGTTTTACAATACAACGTAATCGGTAACAATATTAAAAAACATTACCTTATGAATAAGGTTTTATTATATGACAATATTTAGTTTTAAATTATTCAACTTTTTAATCAGACACTAATTGAAACAGGTAAGAGGCCAGGTACAAGCGTAAAGGGGGAACAAAAAGCCCAGCTGACAACCAGAACGGGCCGAGACTCTGTCCGTTTTTAAGAAATACTTTTGTAGTGGACTCTTCGTTGTTGGAGTGTACCCGGACTCTCTGTCCTACTATGATTTGGCAAAGACAGTTGAATGCCAACCGAGAGAGGAAGGTAGACTACTGGCTACACGTATTCGATCCGCTCAGAATCTTGTGGATCAAATGTTCAGAATCGATTCAGTTTAAAACCAAAAAGAGCGATTCGATTTTTGAAGTGAACACTTCTTATGGCCCGTTGAGCACTTTTTGCGTGGGTATTCGAATGAAATCTCGCCCACCCTACCGCACCACAATCGAATCACGACATAAAATACATACTACCAGTGGAATGGATTTTGTGCTTCCTCATTTTATAAGGTGTGTTAAAATAGTTAATTTGGTATTACCTGTGAAATGGACATTGTGCTTCCTCATTTTGTAAGGTGTGTTAAAATAGTTCATTTGGTATCACCTTTGAAATAGACATTATGCTTCCTCATTTGCCTCATTTTGTAATTTCCCGAGCTATGCTCTAGCTTATATTGATTTAAATTGACTTTGTTAGAATACAAGATTTGTCACTAACAGTTTTGCTGTTGTGTGTTTGTTTTATGCACTTCAAACAAAACGGTTCGTGAAAATAAAATTAAATAGTTCACATTTTTCAAAGTTTTTAAGAGATTAATATTGTAGGAGTTTTTTTTAGGAATTTGTAAATAAATTTTAATCCCGTTGCAGCTTTGTACCAAGTGAACAGTCTGGTGTGTTTACACGACATTGCATTGGCGAGATGAGAGGTCTGTGCTTTGCTTCCCGTTCAAGAACTCTAATTGATTACTTTTGATTTATCGAAGGTTTGAAGGCCTACTTGTCTTAAAACCGGCTTGGAACGTATCTTAAGGCGATACCCCCGAAATTCCTAATCTAAAAGAAGCTTATTTAAATGTACACACTAAACGATGTCTCATTACATAATGGAATAATATTGATTAAACAGAGTTCTTTCAAAATAGACCATTCAAGTTCCACTGCAGTAAGAGCCAGTAGTCGTAAAGCTGGGTTTTCTTTTTTAAAGTTTTCGTAGAGTCTATTTATCGATTGTATTTGTAACAATAAAATTCTACTTTACTCATGAACACCGACTTGTTAAAATTATTAAGGCGGTAGGCCATCCAGCAAATTAGTAAATATAACATCTTAGACGGGACACTTATTTTTGCATAGAGCAGTATCCCTTAGAAATTTGATTGGCATGTGGCGCTAAGAAATGGGTTTTAGACCATCTGAGCATCTACTTTTTTGTTCTAAACATTCAATATATGTAATGTTCAGTCAGCGTAATTTAGCTAAATTACAGAATTTTTTATTCAAATAAGCAACGGTTAAAAATTTAAGTTGAAAGAGAATTGTGTATTAAAAATGTTATGCACTTAAAAAGTACATTTCCAAGGTGTGTTATATTTAGGGTCATGTACTGAGTATAACTGAACCCAAATAAATAAGAAAACAATAATTTGTAATAAAAGTAGGATGAAAATAAAATAAAAATAATACAACTTGAAAAATATATATAGGCCTATTTATCGCAAATTCAAATCTTAAAAATCAGAGATATTTCTAGTACCAACTACTTCTTTTTGATTCTCATCAATGTGGTCATTATATTTAGTTTCTTTAAATATAAAGAATGGGTAAACACAACGACATATTCTGGAAAGTATCGAACTCAAATCACAACAAAGCGAATGCAGGATTTTATAGTTGATAAAATGATTCACTGTATATTATATTGTAATCAGAAGTTATTTCTTTTTAATAAAAAGTAAAATTGTATTTAATTAATTTCCCTATATTTATAATAATCTCTACGTTCTTTAAATGCAGTAACATTTAGCAAATTAAAACGTTTTGGGGTCTCAGGATACAGGAGGAGACGGGAAAATTCGTAATGAGGTAGGAGAAGACTGAATGAAGGAGACGAGAGAAGACAAAAAAGACAGGAGGAGACCGGAGGAGCCAGGAGGAGCCATGAGAAGACGGGAGAAGATGGAATGAAAAGGATGAAATGGGAAAAGACAAGAGCATGTGGGAGGAGATGGAAAAAGAGAGAAGGAGGCATGAAACAATGGGAGAAGACAGAAGATGACGGGGTGTGGAATGAGGAACGGAGAAAGCCGGAGGAGCCGGGAGAATACTGAATATAGCTGAGAAGACGGAAGGTGACAGGAGAAGACGGGCAAAGACGGGAGCAAGTGGGAGAAGATGAGATATGGCAAGAAGTGGCACAAAGAGATGGGAGAACACAAGAGGAGACATGAAGAGACGGGAGAAGATGGAATGAAGAGGATGAAATAGGAAAAGACAGGAGCATGTGGGAGGAGATGGAAAAAGAGAGAAGGAGGCATGATACAATGGGAGGAGCCGGGAGAATACTGAATGTAGCTGAGGAGACTGGAGAAGCCGGGAGAATACTGAATGTAGCTGAGGAGACGGGAGGTGACAGGAGGAGACGGGCAAAGACAGGAGCATGTGGGAGAAGATGAGATATGGCAAGAAGAGGCACAAAGAGATGGGAGAACACAAGAGGAGACATGAGGAGAAGGGAGGAATCTTGAGTAAACAGGAGGAGACGGGAAAAGATAAAATGAGACAGGATGTGAAATGAGTAGACTATAGGATTCGGCAGGAGTTGGTAAAAGTAAGGGAGAAGAGAGGAGGAGACGAGAAAAGACAGAAGAAGGCTGGAGAAGCCAGGAGGAGATGGGAGAGTCGAGGAGACGTCTTCAAACGAAGATATTGTAGAGTAAAATGAAAATAATTAAGTCTGATAAACAAATCGCAAAAGTAAATGTATAAAAACATAAATTAAATTGAACTTGTGAGATATATTTTTTGATAGACTCAAACTTATTAATGACTAGAGACAATTAGATCACGCAAAGGAAACAGTTTTATGTAGGCAATTCTTAAAATGTTATGTATGAAATAAAATTGTATACAAATATAAATTTTGAACATTTGAATGTTGACATTTTGAAAAGCCTTTTATAATAATTTCAAAATAAAATTAATTACTTATAAAATCCTTATTATGTAAAAGTATACGAGAAAGGCGAGAATATTTCTAGTTTTTTATATCTTTAAATGGCCATTTATGGTTAATTTAAAAACCTGAAGAATGAAATTAATTGTTTTATTACAAAATCTATTTATATTTCCAACCAGTGTTCACTTGATTGTCGATATACAGTCAAACCAGCAAACCTGGGGCAGAGAACTAGCTTGGTTTTTATACTGTATTATATAAGCTTACAACGAATAGTCAAAGTTTGAACATTTCATTTACACTTTACTGCAAGCAAGGCACCCAAAGGTCGTCTTGACCTACCTCACCACATACCACAGCCACCCCTGTTTTGCGTTCAAGCATTAACACGCTCATTTTTCACATTATCCCCTCGGCCCTCCCCCTCTCCCCGTGTCAATATAATCCTAACAAAAAGAGGGTAAGAAATATTTTCAAGACAGGTTTATAAAAAAACATCTTATACGTAAGCTATTAAAAATAATATTTTTTGTTAATACACGTTGCGAAGTCAAACCTCTTTGTTAAGGGTGGGTGGAGTAGGGGTGGGGGTGGGGGCAAGATGGTTTAGCGAGATCTAAGGGATGCAGTCGTATTGTGTTCTCTCTGTAGCAAGTTAAATCCCACACTTACGGTTGCACCGCGTTCGGTCAATGAATGCTTCGGTTAGCGATGGTGAAGCGCGGTTAAGCAAGTCGACAATAAATACATGTTCCCAGAATTAAAGTTTACAGTTCTTCTGTCCTTTGCTTGGTTTCCTAAAAAAACTTACAATTCCTATAAAGACATAACTTGGCAGAAAGGTGTTGCTTACCAGAACAAAAACAGTACCATAAAGCGAACTGAAATTGTGCTAACTTTTCATAGAACATAGAAGTTGATAATGAAAATTTAGATGGATCGGGACCTTAGAACAAGAGGATCCGCCGTAAAAATTATTATCATTGACTTGTGTTAAGGGCACTCCGAATGTCTTTAAAAATATTTGTATTATTTTTATTATATAACTTTTTTATTTGTTGAAAATCCCGTGTTAGGAACTAGATAATTGTGTTATAGACATGTGGTAAAAATTTGGTAAAGATATCTTAGATAGTTTTCCAGATATGTGTATTATAAATAACAAAAACGTGATTTTCGGGAAACGAGCAAAACGTAAAAGCCAAAGTTTCATAAGTAGCCTACCGCCTACATTTTGCTAATGGCCTCCTGAACAGTATGTTGGGTTGTCTGGGTCTTCTTCAGGAGCATATTATGTCTTGCAGCTTCCTCTTCACCAAAGTTCTTTAAAATAACACACGGTACAATAATGAACACTATAAAAGTGTTAGTAGTACAGCGAATTCGTGTGGCCTCTAAAGCCATTTATTTCTATGGTATCGCATACATTATTTTTTTTTCGGACATAAAGATAATTATAACATATCATGTTGTATATTTTTGGAAAGATGAAGAATAAGAAATCAGAAAAAAACTAAAAATCGATCAAAAATATTCGATGGTTATACGAATTTATAACAGCTGATTGAATTCAACAATTATTATGCTTTAAGCTGGCCTAGATTATAATTTTAAGTTTATATTTACAAATAAAAACAAGATTATGAATCAACGAAAATTAATTTTCTGAAGTCTAAACCGAAGCGAACTTTTAAATCTGCGTTTGTGGAAAACGTCTTCCTTTCTAAAAAGGTTTCTTTTTTCCTATTAGTTAAGTTTGTTTCCGTAAATAAAGTTCGGGTTACCAGGTTCGCCCAGTGAAATTCCGGGTGCCAAAAAATGCAAACGCGTGTAATACATTATTATACACACGTTATTAGCGAATTTCCGTAGGAAAAATGAGCTATTGCAGTGGTCCTTATGGTAAGACCCAAGGTCGGGAGTAGAAAATGAGCATCGATCATGGTCCCCATAATACGTTTTGGGATGTCATTAAAAATCATATATACAGTGTGATTGAAAAGTCCCGGAACACCGTTAAACACCGTGTAAGTGATATATTACACCGTTTCGGGACTTTTCAATCACACTGTATGTATAAATATATGTACATATGTGTTATGTGTTCGCACTCTATTGGCCGCATTTTAAGTCCGATTTGATCCAAATTACGTACACATGTTGGTTGTCTATGTCTCTCGAACGAGTTCGTTAGCCAAACAAATCTAACAACCGGAATCACCTTTTTTTGACAGGAAGTAACTATTTTCTTAGATTTTCCTACGAGAATAAATGGTTTTTAGAGTTTTTTCTACAAATATAAATGTAGGATGTTATTCTGCACATTTTGTTTTTTTACGCGACCTTATACACTACTTGGTTCTCCCAAAATCGATCAAAACGTGAAATACCATAAAAGTACCCGGTTCAAAGCCATATGGTGGATTTTACCGTGGGGTTGACGTGCGAAGCACGCAATGTATTGTGTATTGAAGATACTCCCAATATGGGGGTTGGTGTACGAAGCACGCAATGCACTGTTTATTGAAAATACTTCCAATATGCGGAATGGCGTGCGAAGCACGCAATGATTTGTGTATTGAAGATACTCCCAATATGCAGAATGGCTTGCGAAGCATTTTACAGCTATTCAGTACCGTCGTGAATAGACCTATTTCCCAAATTGTTGGTTGAAACCCTAAAACATAGGCCTATAAACTTAATTTTGGAAATTTGCTCAACTCATGTCAGCGGTTCAACTGCGTGGTCCAATTATTTAAATGTGTAAATTGTTTCGACACGATTTAATAAGGTACACAGTAAAATAAATACCAGCGGTAATTTTTAAATAAACATCCTGATGGTAAAATTGTAACTTTTAAATGTTACTCAACATTGGACCATCAACCTTCAGGGGATGCGGAATACTACCCCCCGGAAAACTACCCACCCGGGTGAAACGTGACGTCACGAAATCTGCCAACTAACCAATATGGGAGCCGTGTCCGCGACTGGAATACTACCCCCCCTAGCAAAAGCGTGTCGCCGGAATACTACCCCCCGGAAAACTACCCCCCCAAGCAGGTTCCTACAATTATACTGTTATCGGCAACATACTGTGACTAAACAGTTTAGGTTAGTCCTCTAGTTTTTTTTTATTCTAATTATATCGAAACTTGAGTGTGCGTGACTGGAAAACTGCCCCCCCGATCTCTGACGTCAAAATGACGTAGGAACCTGCTTTCCGGGAAAAACTTTCCGGGGGGTAGTATTCCGGCGACCCAACCTTCAAAGGGGGTTTGGGGTTATATTTTGAAAATGTAAATTGTAGTATTTTTTTTAAAAAACCGCAGAAAATCACTTGGAAATCCTTCAAAAATATCCAAGTTCCTTCCTGGGACCCTTTGCTTCAGCTTGCAACATTAATTTTAGTGTGTTAACAATTACTTACTTATTTTACAGCTCCAAAGCTCTGCAGATCCATTGCTCTTCGACCTGTGATAAAGGAAAGATAAATTAGTTAAAATTTATACAACGGGTTTTAAGTAATACACAATACGTGACATAAAATCTGAATTTTGTACATTTGATGAACGTTTCTGGGTTTATAAAAAAAGGAGAATAAAACTCTTAAACGATAACTCGTTTGACTGTCAATCACGGTTGAGTTTCAGTAACTAATGAAAATATCATAATACAATTTGACATTTCTATAAAGCATATTAACCTTTCTATATTTCAAGCTAATCTATATACAAGCGGCTTTGTCCTGGCATAGAATCAACGTAGAGCAAAATCTACTGAAGATAAAAGTACGAAAATTTGATGGTGTATTCTTATGGAATCATAGACACTAGCTAGGAAAAGATTTTACAAAATTTAAGGCATTACATTTCGAAAATATGATCGGTTCACCCCTAGCCCTATAAGAGATAAGACTGCCAATCCGGATCAAAAGCGTATTAGCAACATAAGTTTAGGTTAGGCCTTACCACAGAAAAAGAATAATAGTTTCTTTTATCTGTGGCCTTACTCAACCAATACACGTTTCTTGAATGCATTTACATGCATTGCCGTTGCGACCAATTTAGAAAATTCAGAATCGGAATTATCCTTCATATCCTACAGGTGTTTTCTAGATTTGGTTAGCAAAGTAATATAAATAAAAAAGGATGTATGTGTGGATGCAATATTCCGACATATCTGGAAGGCATGGGCTAACTTCAACCTAGCCTGGTACGCATTTGGCGTATCTGGAAAAAGTATTTTGGGGATGAAACGCCTATAGCCCCGCTAGAGATGGGTGGGAAGGAGATATTATGTAAAATAATAAAAAAAACACAAAAAATACATACTTTATAAGGTAAACAGATTAAAAAGTGACACTCAAAAAATAAGTAGCTATTAAGTTTGACTTGTGAAAAAATAATTTGATAAAATAAAACTTGATCATAAAATCGCAAAACTAATACGTTTATTAATTCAAACGCGTTTCAACGACATGTCGCCATCTTTAGTGATGTACGAGCTACAATAATCAAACTATATATAACTAACCAAACAGTGTGTCTACGCACCGTATTTATACAAAACTAGATCTACGTGGTTAAACTAAAGGGGTGTGGCTTAATATTTACGATACTGTCGTCTGGTATATCGTTTGAAATGGCTATATACAAGGTTATCAAAGCTATTCAAGATATTTCCAAAAACATCAACAAAACTCTCTCACCCTTTCTATTTTCCAAAAGCACTGGAGCTAATGCGGTTTTAAACCGGTGATTTTAAAAGAAAAGAAGCTACGACACTGTCCATCCACAATCCATCATCCACCATGTAATGCAATCAATAGTCTGAGTAAGGATTAAACAGCTGTTTATATAAGGTTTCGCGTATTTCACTGTACTTGCGGTCGTTTTAAAACAAGCTGATGTCTGTAATGCTAATTGTATTATAAACTTAAATGCTTATTGGCTGAATAGGGCTTCCTGTTAGTACACGTCGGCAAAATTACCCTCTACAAATTAGTGGAACAACAGATAATTAACTGTTTATTTATATTTTAACATTAATACATTTAAATCTAATAATACCGTTAAGTATATAGTAATGATTTCACTTTTCTATCTCATTTTATTTAATTTCGTATTGGGAGTTGTTTGCATAATCTAGACAAAGTATATACTGTACTCTAGCTTAGAATGTATTGTCTGCATAGCCTAGGATTGATTATTGAGCAGTCGGGCTTAAGGCTTGGCTCCCTACGTTCAAAACGGCGAAGTTGCAATTCCAATGTTAAACAACCAAAACATACTTTCACTGTTAAGCATATTTTTGTGTTGTTTTTGTCAAAAAACGAAAGCTGTATTTTTTTTAAAAGTAAAATAGATTGTGGGTGTTGTTTGCTAAGGGTTTTTTATGCAATATCTCTTTTTGCAACTTAGTAAAAAATTAATAAAGTTTACTATTTATATCATACGTGTATGAAAACAATAACACGGGTTTTGAAAATATATTCAGCAATCAACTTCCGCATATGACAGTACTTCAAAATGAAACCAAATTTTTAAATTTATTCCACGAATTAACGGAAAAAATTACTTATTCTGTAGCATTGCTCTTACGGGAATCAGATTCAATATGGCGGACAGGGTAGCGCCGCCTTAAATCGGTAGTTCATATTGTTTCTGATTTCATTTTTGTATTATTGACAAAACATTTTGTGTTTTGATTGAATGCTAACATATTTTATGTTATAATTGGATGCATGCATTTTGTGTGTTTATTGAATGGACACATTATACATTTTTATTGAAGGCCAACATTTTGTACTTTTATTAATGGCCTACAATTTTTACTGAAGGCCTATATTTTGTGTTATTATAGTGTGTGTACATTTTGTAATATTATCTTATCGTATGAGTACAATTTGTGTTACTATTGAATGCCAACGTTTTTATTGACTGCTAAAATTTTGTGATATTACTTCTTGACAACATTTTGTGTTATTATAGTGTGTGTACTTTTTGTAATATTATCTTATCGTATGAGTACAATTTGTGTTACTACTGAATGCCAACGTTTTTATTGACTGCTAAAATTTTGTGATATTACTTCTTGACAACATTTTGTGTTATCACTGTATGCCTACATATTGTGAGATTAAGATGTGTAACATTTTGTGTCTTGACGTGTGCCTGCAATTTGTGATATTATTGGATGCCTACATTTTGTATTAATAATGAATGCGATCAGTGTTATTGATGTATGCCTACATTTTGACATATTAGCGTGTGTAACATTTTGTGATAGTAACGTGTGAATCAATTTTGTAAAATTAAAGTGCGCTTACATTTTGTGTTGTTCAAATATGCTTATGTTTTGTGATACTAACATGTGATTTCGTTATCTTATTTATATTACTTTCGTAGCCTACATTTCAAGACAATTACGTCTGCAATTTGTGTTAAGGTGTTCCTACATTTGTGTTATTCAAACAAGTATCACCATATTTTGTGTTATTATCGCTTGCCTACAATTAGTGTTATTAAAACATTCTTACATATTGTATTACTAACGTATGTCCCACATTTTACGCAATAATGTATGTTTACATTTTGTGATCCTAAGGTACGTATACATTTCAAGTTGTTAGAGTGCTTACATTTTGTGTTACTGTCTCATATTTGGTTTTAATAACTTATGCCTATATTTTGTATTATTTTATTGAATTTCCGACTGTTCACAATCAGCTATTTGACGGCTGAATTAAGTTCTTATCACTGGGTTTACGTTGCAGGATAGTCGTTTAACCTAGGATTAAAGCTTAACCGGATTTAGTGCAACCAATCCCAACACAGGGACATTTCTCCCCCTCTCTCCACGACCCATGCAGGCAAAAGCCAACCTTGCATGAACAAGTAGAAAAAAAGTAATTTGACCATTTTCACAGAGTTAATGTCTTGACACAGCCTCCCTTTTACTTATATGTACTTTCCCAAAAACATTCTTGCTTCCTTCGCCTTCGAGAAACGAAGTGAAATATTCTCAAATCGAATAACTATTCATACTAAGCAGGCCTAATATTTTTGCTTTACAACTAATATATTTCTACCCATCAAATTCTAAAAGCGAGTGTACGTTCGTACAAACACACATACGTATGTACGTACGTACGTGAGTAACATATAACATAATAGCTGATTTCACATCATCTGTAATACTTAAACAAAACCCAGCGTAGATGACACTTTGGGGTTATATTTACAACTTCAATCATTATAATTTCTTGTGAAGTTGATTTTTTTAAAATATGAGTTATAGACCTAATGAATGCTGGAGGCTACAAACTGAATATAAATACAATCTTTTATCATCAAAATACAAATTAAAGAAGAACATTAACTTCGGAAACATTCGTACATGTTCGTATAACATATAAACATATTCGATTATTAATTTATTCACTATAATATTAATAACATCTACATAATTTGGTCTATCAATATGAAATAAAAAAACAATAATTAAAAGATAATATTGGTATCTTTCTTTAGATATATAATAATGTATATAAATACTAAATTTTAACAAATGGGCCGATAGTTTTATGATCCTTTTAATTATTGTACACATTTACCGAGTTAAAAATCCCCGTCAGCATAGTTAGGTAGGCCTAGATAAAGTCAGTTGTTTTTAAACAATGCATTTCTGATGAGTATCTAATTAATCTACCTGGGATTTTTCACGGGGTATTACTAGGATTTAATAATAATTATTATGTTTTTTAACCCTGAAACGTGGCAGTCGCGGTTCTCTGCTGTGGCAGATACATTTGTTTACTAATTACGCACATTATCATTTAAACATCGGAAGAATGAATCCCATTTGAGTAAAGTACGCACTATTATGTATTTTCAAGTTCAGAAAAGTACAGAGAACATTTCTATGTAGTTGATTGTTTTACATAAAAAAAGTTTTGCGTTACAAATGGAACAAATTGAACGGAAATTTCAAAAGAAAGGAGAAATAAAAAAAACAAGTGTATTATAAATCTAAACCATAAAATCATAACGTAGCGAAAAATTCCTTACATGAAACAAAAACACTTCAATAGCAAAATAAAAAAACACGGTAAAATATGGAATACTTCAATCAGTTGAATTACGACGAAACATTTCTCTTCGATCCTTGTACCATTTAGAAGAAAATTTCACTAACAATCGATTGGTGTATGGCAGTTAGGTTACAATATTAGACCTACTAATCGACAATAAGCGATATTAAGGGTCGGCTCTAGATGTCGGCCATGTTGGCTGACACTCCATAAGACCAATGTTAAATTAAAATCCAAATTTTTTCTTTATTTTTGATCGGAAAATTATAAACGATATGTCATTTTAAAGCTATGGTCAATATGCATGCAAATGGCTTTTTACAAATTTAGAAAAATATTTTGTTTAATATTTATTAACAATTTAAAACATTGATTTTTTATATTTTTTTATGTTGTCACTATTAATTATAGCGAAAAACTACCAAGCCATTCGCCTGAAATTTCGTCCCCAAGATTTTGGTATTTGTTTTAAAACGCTATTTGAACAATTGCGGGTTTTAAATGGATTTAGGCTGAGCAATGTCCGTGTAACCTACCGCCGCTATAGGGTGATTTTTATTTTTTTTTACGTTGTAACTATTAATTATAGCGAAAAACTACCAAGCCATTCGCATGAAGAATTTTGTCCCCAAGAGTTTGGTATTTAAAAAAAACGCTATTTGAATAATTGCGGGTTTTAAATGGATTTAGGATGAGCAATGTCCGCGTAACCTACCGCCGCTGTAGGGAGTCGCAGGTTGCTTTCTGTTTTACTAGAGCCGACCCGTTTTACTAGAATAGACATACCGTAAACAATGTTCTACAAAAATCTATATCTATTCATTGGTAAGGCACAGTCGGTCAGAAAAAAATGTATGAACCTACGGAGTGACGTAACTTCTTTACAAAATTAAAATTTCCCCACTAAAACATGAGTGGTAAACAAGAGTTTTTCCTGCTCTCTAGAGATGAAGAACTACGTGATTCCAACATTTGCTTCGAAACCTTTTATATTTATTACCTGATTATTTCGCCGTATAATGTAATAAACCGTATACCAAATTAACCTGTAGAAAATCTAGTACACTGTTATTACTGAATGTACGAAATATTATTTACTTTTAAGTGCAATTATCCTATTTCTCCACTTAGGCTCAAGTAATCACTATGCAAATGGTTTGCCTTTCTTCGGTATTGAATAATATGCACAACATTGTTAGCTCTGTTGAAAATTCTGGTCTCAAGCTTTAAGGGAAGTTAAATATATAAATTTTAAATCCCTATTTCAATTCTATTTCTACAACCACAAATAATCAAAATACAAGGCCTATATTTTAGTTTATGTATCAACAACAATTAATTGTGCAACATATCATCTCAGCTCTCTATTCTCAAGGGAATTAAAGGAGAATGGTTTTAGTGTAGTTACCCAATTTTAACAATTTAAATGTAAGTATGCCTAAGGCCCGGTACACACGAGCGTCTTTGCAGCTGCGTTGAAGCCGCGTTGCAGCAATTTGTCAGAACACACCTAGCGTAGCTTCGGCGTTTATTAGAATGCGTTTCTCTCCTTTTGCAATGAAGCTACAGCAACGCCGATGTACGTGATGCCAAGCAGCACACTGACTCGCTGACCGAACTGACGCTGTGGCTGCGTCAAGGCAATGGCAGTGGCGAGTGTCACAATTTCTGCAGCCTCTTCAAAGCAGATGCACACGCACAGCCAACGCAACGCATTATGCAAACTGTCCCATTTGCCGCTTCAACGCGGATGCACACGCACAGCCAACGCAACGCCATTGTGCAAACTGTCCCATTTGCCGCTTCAACGCGGATGCACACGCACAGCCAACGCAACGCCATTGTGCAAACTGTCCCATTTGCCGCTTCAACGCGGATGCACACGCACAGCCAACGCAACGCCATTGTGCAAACTGTCCCATTTGCCGCTTCAACGCGGATGCACTCGCACAGCCAACGCAACGCCA
>JAGFPH010000404.1:457912-484343 GCA_018207615.1 Philaenus spumarius | reverse complement strand
GTATTGAGTCAGAGGACTATGGGAAAATAATATATTGAGTCAGATGAATGGGGGAAATAAGGCATTGAGACAGAGGACTGGGGAAAAATAATTGATTTTTGTTAATACAAATTATGCATGCATCAATTTAAAGATAAACACTTCTTACGGGAGGTTGTGTACACATTTAGCTGCAGTTGATTTGCAAGTTTTACGAACAAACCTTACTAGCTCCATCAGTTTAACAAAATAATAGCATATAGACTTTGTAATGCCTTATGCTCCTTTTAACCTCCCTAAAAGTCCATCTGAATTCAATGTTGCACCGTAATGTAAGATATCCATAAATAAACTGACTAAATATACACTGTTTGCTTAGTTACATAAATTTGTTTCCGTTTTCCGTGTTGACCTATAACTTAAGTTAATTAATAAAATGAAGGGAGCTTTAAGAGTGAAGAAATTACTTTATGATTAATGTTTAACCTATCTGAGACAGGAATATTTTGTGAAACTCTTGCCTAAAACACTTTTTGCAAATTGTGTAAGTAAATCGACTGTGCGAAATAAGCGAGCACGCAGTGATCTCCTCTAATTTTGTATATGGACCGAAACATTTATGACATGAATGGAAATAGCCGATCATTAAATTTAATATTCTGAAGTTTAACGTTTACCAGTACTAAAACAAAGCAGCCTGCACCACTGGGGCCTTATAGATATCCGAAACTCTACTATAAAAAACAGTAAGAACTACAGGAAACAGCTGTAAACATAGTATTTAAGCGCTATGATTGGTTGAGGTTTACATTATTTATTGGATCCATCCTAGGTAGAAATTATAAATAATTACATTATGCAAATCATACCGAGTGGAAAATGGCAATAAAATGCCAGAACTCCTATAAAACATCGGGATTATTATGTAATATTGTTTGTGATATTTCACGAGCGTATAGAAAAACAGCTTAAAACCTCAGTAAGCGTAAAATTATCGTTTGCTTATTACCAAAAATTACTACGTATGGTCTAGGAACAGCCGACCCTTTGCCTGCGGCGTTAGTAGGACTATTTTACGTTGCATATGCTTCTTTAACCTCCTGAAGGACAGGGCTATGTGTAATTAAATTTGTGGGTCATTATTATTTACTATTTTGTTCTAATGATGCGCCAAAGACAAAAATAAGTTCATTATTATTTAATAATTTGGAGTTTGCAATTAATTTTCCACACGACAAGTGCGCTATTATTGATGGAACGCTTGTAAGTTGTTAGAATAGGTACGATCAATTCGTTGTAAAATGATAACCAGTACCTTTGTAGAAAAGGCAAAAGTAATTATCATTTAACGTAGCGATTTTGGGTCGCCTCTACTTCCTGATCATCTATCTACTGTATATTAATATTATAAAGAGGTACAATTTGTTTGTATGTAGGGGGTAATCTCTGGAACTACTGAACCGATTGAAAAAATAGTTTGACTAATAAACAGCTAC
Source organism: Philaenus spumarius (assembly GCA_018207615.1). Taxonomy (NCBI): domain Eukaryota; kingdom Metazoa; phylum Arthropoda; class Insecta; order Hemiptera; family Aphrophoridae; genus Philaenus; species Philaenus spumarius. The sequence continues at coordinate 482,868 of JAGFPH010000404.1, read as the reverse complement.
ATTAAACTTAAGTATCATAGGCTATAATTCATTTTGATAAAAACATTTTTTATTTGTAAATTTAGTCGGAAAAAATTCTTACGTCTGTCCTAGACTGATGAACCAACACATGTATTTATATTCATTACCATAGCAACCAATTGAATAAAATAACAGATAAAACAGCTGTTTGATCTAATATTTTAATCAACAGCTGATTTCAATCTTTGAAGCAAATATTTGTATTTCTAACTTTTAGGTTAGGTTTTTATTAAAGTGTAGACCTGAGCCTTGCTGGTTCTTTTAACCTTTATTATAACTGATGTTATAAAATATACAAAATAATTTGATTTGAACATTTAACATTATTTACCATGTTAGCTTTGGGGTTATTATTATAAAGAAAACATATCATGATTACGTACATAAAAGGTTCCAATGGGGTTGGTGTGCGGAGCACGCAGAGAGGTAAAATTTGTTTGTGAGTAGGGGGAATTATTGTTTTAAATCTCTTTAATTATTGAACCGATCGAAAAATATGTTTTCTTATAAAAAGCTCCTGAGTAACATGGGCTGGATATCATTTTGAGATACAAAATTTAAATATTAATAAATTAAATCGGAAAAATGTATGGCATAATCCTATATCGTCAAACCGGTATATTCATTCTATTTATTTACGTATTACCACTTAAACATATAATAATTGATCAATTTGATACTAGTTTAATTTGGATTTATACAAATCCTTTAAAATGAGATTTTAAACAATTTTCTATCTTACATAGAATCCAGAAATCCAGCAGTTCCGATACTATTGTGACACTCTCAATATTTATTCCCTAAGGAATTTCTTTCAGGCCAATTACATCGTTATTTTTCAACCAATTTGTACAAATGAAGTGAAATTTTATACGTGTTACAGTGCAGATTTAAAGAGAAATATAAAAATTTAAAAATGAACTGTGTTTTTAAAATAACGGACATTTTAAAACGACGCCATGTTATTTAAATGGTGAAATTAGTTTGAGAGAACCATGGCATATGTACCAATTCGAAGCCCACACATTCCGATACACCCCAAAAAATAAAATTTATCATTTCCTCATTTTAAGTTTGTTAAAAAATACAAATTATAAAGTCCTAAAAATTCCCAATGTTATTTAAATGGGAGAGTTTTTGTCTAGGAGCTCGCAGTTATTTTGAAAGAACCTCTCATCGTACGCTCATAACATTATATCAGTTTGAAGTTGAACCTTCCCGTACTCCGCAAAAATGTTAAACGTGTTATTTTATTACTTTAAATAATTCAAAACGTAAGTGCCTTCAAACCGTTTGGGTAAGTTTTAGTCATTTTGTATTTACAATAAACAGCTGATTTATTGCTAGTGAAATCTCACTTCGTGCTTTTAATAATTACACAGCTGATCAAGGTTTTGACTTATTTTCCTGTACAGGAAACAATTAATGTAACCAGTATAAAGTAACTAGTAAACCCCTGTGAAAAATCACAGGTAGATTAATTAGATACACATCAGAAATACATCATGTATACAAAATACTATTTAAAAACAACAGACTTTATCTAGGCCTACCTAACTATGCTGACGGGGATTTTTAACTCCGTAAATGTCTACAATTATAAAGATTATAATACTGTAGGCCTAATAGTTAAAATGTTAAAATTATACACGTTATTATATATTTAAAGAAAGATAAAAATAATATCTTTTAATTGCTTTTTATTGTATATTGATAGATAAAATGAATTAGAAGTTATTAATATTATAGTGAAGAAATTAATAATCGAATGTGTTTATATATGTTATACGAAGATGTACGAATGTTTCCGAAGTTAAACGAATAGGTAAGTCTTCTTTAAATATGTATAAACGAATATTTTGATGATAAAAGGTTGTATTTATATAGTCTACAGTTCATAACCTAAAAGCAAATAAAATAAAATATATATAATGTATTATAAAGTACATTAGTTCTACAACTGATATTTAAAAAAAATCATATTTTAGGAGTTGATTATTAAACATACGTTTTTAAAGTTTGCGATTTTGTTTATTTATAAAATGTTTACTAACAATAAGATTACAAAATTATCAAATTTTAAAATACAATTATGTAATGCGGTTAAGGGTCTGCTGTAGTGGCGGCCATCTTGGATTTTTATCCCATAAGAGCAATGTTAAATTTCAAACCATTTATTTAGATTACTTTTTATCATAAAATTGTTTGCAAGGTCTCATTTTAAGCACAGGCACAATACGCATCCGTTTTGCAATTTACATTTTTTAAAAGTTTTTGATTTGTTATGTAATTGACATTTTGTAAGTACAAAGTTTGAATTTTTTTCCTAACACAATAAAAAATTAATAATGAAAAATAATTTGTAAGCCGGATCCGAAATTTTATAAAGAATATTCAGTATTTTTTTAACACTCAATTACAAAAGATAGACTTATAAAATGGTATGAAATAAGGCAATGCCAAAGCGTTCAGCTGCAAGAAATTGCACTGTTTAGATAGGGATACAGTGAGAAGCGCTTTCGTTTCCGGTTGCTTTCTCGTTTACTGGAGCAGACCCTGACGTGTGTACAGAAAATAATGAAAAACGCGTCTAAGCTATATAAATTTATGTGGTGACAATATTCTAATATAGATAACTTCACGAACATTTAGGCTTATACAGGTGATTCACGAAGTAACGGAGAAACTTTCAGGTCGTGTTCTACTAGTGAAAATAAAGAAAAAAGTTCGCACGAGTAGTTTGAATCTTCATGTCATACTGAAATCTTTTACCCATATTCAAAAAACTAAAACTTCTTTCATATATTTTTAAAATGGCGACCGTTTAAAGTTTTTAATGTAAAATATATCGAAAACAGCTAATTTTACAAAACAATTTTAAGAAACAAACATAACGGGTTATTATTTCCGTAACTTAAAAGATAACTGAGTTATTGGCTGAAAACTAAAATATTGTTATCTTCGTAGTTGCCATGGACAAAATTACAATAATACAATATTACTCCAGAACCAAACAATGAGAAAAATCAAATTGCTTGAAAGAAAGTTTCTCCATTTATTCCTGATCCACCCTAAACAAAACCAGAGTTAAGTTATAAATGTGCAAAAGTCTTTGAACAGAGCTAGTTAAATAGATTCAAATCAAACGAGTATAATTCCTTTATCGTTTTGGCGGTACGTCTGACACGGGGATACTATGCTAATCAGCTTGTATACAATCAAACCGAATAGACAACCCAACATGCTAGTCAAACTATGCCAAACTTTCTATTGTCCACATGTGCTAGAGATATTTTTTGTTGGCCGTTTCTAAGAACACATGAACCCGCCATTGTTCTATTCCTTTCGGTCGGTTTTTTACGAGCTATTCTAAAGTTATTTTGACCGGTAAATTATATGTAACATACACCGTAGAGGAGGAGAGGTGGGGGGAGCACGATAGCATGCCAGGCCTCGCATACCGGTATTCACTTTCAAGTATTAAAGTAGTATTGTGTTTTTTTTTTCAGGTAAGATTGGGAGAACACATAAACTAGTTACCCGTTCTCCTTGAGCTCCCTCCCCTTTTCCCGCTGGCCCATCTTGGTATTACACAACTTGTTTGGGCGATGATATAACGCGTACTTAGGCATTGAATGTACCACTCTTCCAATTAATGTTGTGTGTAATCGAACCTCCAAACTGAGATCTTACACACTGTACTAGAAATCCTGCAAATATTTCAGACAGTATAGGATTCTAAATTATAAAATTGTATAGAAGAAATCGCCCAACAAAATAATATTCACAACCGCCAGTTAAAATATTACACTCATCGTAAAACTCCATACCACATTAAAATAAAAATCATTCATAATATATTGTAAATTTCATTTAATTTCAGGGACGTCGCCATGGGGGGGGGGCACCTCTTCCCCCAATAATTTGAAGACCCCAGAAGTTATGAACCTACTTCAAACTCCGAATTTGTAGTCAAACATTTTATTCAAAGAGTTACTAAAATGCAAAACCAGTACCTTTTGAGTTAAGAAAATGGAATTTTATCGATGGGATTGTGTTTGAATAGGAAAGAAAATTATTGTTGTCAAGAGTCAACATTTGCAACAGGTAAACAAGAGTATACGATGCCGGAGCTGACCGGAAGTGATTTTCACTTCTAAAACCCCTACTTCATGTATCTTTGGTGAGTTTAAGGGTGCAGATAATATGCTTACTTTTATAAGGAAAGTACTCATGTACATGTAACTATTTTTGTACTTGTATATAGCACACAATGACGTAACTATACAGTTCGAGGTCCGTGGCAAATTAATCTTATGGGGGTCTCTCCCACACCATGTAAAAAAACTCAACCAACGTTTAAGTTTTTTTTAAATTTTAGAATAAATCACTACGTAAAGTAGGTACATAAAACCAATAAAACGCTATTATAGTTAGTTAATTTTCTAGTAACTTTTAATTTAAAGAGCGTACTGTACTGAAATAACAATTTTTGTTTTAGTACAAAATGTTTATTATTAAAATTCCTTTTTCGGGCTTTTTGTTCAGCAAAATTGTTAATCACAGCATCAAAGTTCAAATTTCGGGTTATGGAATGTTCGATGGATAGAATAGCTAAGTAAGTTGCGTAACCTTTTTTGTCCTATAGAATTTCTTAAATAAAGTTTTATTCATTTCAATTTTGAAACTGGTCGATCGGAACTAGCCTTAGTTTCAGGAATGCTTAGAAATATGTATTTCTTATTGGGGATTTTAGTACCTTTGACCCCCCAAAACCTATAAAATTTCGAATTTATTGAAAACCATTTTTAGCGAGCACCTAGGGCCCTAGAGGGGACTATATACCAAATTGCATTCCAATCCGTTCGGTAGTTTTGGAGAAATCGGGATTTAGTAACTTTAACACCCCCAAACCTCCCTAAAATTTCGTATTTTTTTAACCCAATTCTTAGCGAGCAACTATGGCCCTAGAGGAAGCTACATACCAAATCTCATTCCAACCCGTTTGGTAGTTTTGGAGAAATCGTGATTTAGTAACTTTGACACCCCCAAACCCCCGTAAGATTTCGAATTGTTCGAAACACTTTCTTAACCAGCACCTACGGCCCTAGAGGAAGCTACATACCAAATTTCATTCCAATCCGTTCAGTAGTTTTAGAGAAATCGTGATTTAGTAACTTTGACCCCCAAACCCCCCCTAAAATTTCGAACTTTTTGAAAACCTTTCTTAGTGAGCACCTATGGCCCTAGAGGAAGCTACATACCAAATTTTGTTCCAATCCGTTCAGTAGTTTTTGAGAAATCGTGACAAGTGAGTCAGTGGGTTTGGCTTTTATATGTATAGATAAATCAGCAAGTTCTCCTATAGAAGATGTCGTTTCTATTTCGTGTCTAAAAGCGGATCGAAAACTGAGAATGTCGTTGTCCATACGAGGTAGATATGTCTTTTTTTATATACATCGACAAATACTAAAGCCTTTTCCAATAAATCAGCATCATTTAAATTTTGCAAAGTAGGTTGCAAGACACTGAAGTTGGAAACAATTTAATTAATTCCAAGGAAACGCGATTGTTAATGATGATGTCTAATATACGGTAGAGTACGTGCATTACAAGCTTGCAGGATCTTGGAGACGTTGGACGTTCCACCTTCCTCTGACGAGGTTTAGGAAATTCAGGGCTTATAGACCATTTTTTTCTATATTATTTCCTTGCGTTTTTAAATATCAAAATTCATTGGTCTGTAAAATTTTGCAATGGAAAACCATAATGAACATAATGAATTAGTTTAAAAGTGGCGAAGATTTTATTACCTACCGAATATTTAATAAAACTGACTGGGGTGATATCTTTTCCAACAAATGCATTGACATTTTGATACATTTTTTTGTTTAATCTGTGTAGGTAACTTAAATTAATTAAAGATAAAACTAATAAATTTTACTAAATGTTGTCATAATAGATGTTAGGATCCTCCTGTTATCACGGTTGTATGACAACACGACTGAATGCTACCTGGAACCCTTGGGGGGGCAATAAATATATCTGCAGGGCTACGACAGCACGACGTTGCCGAATCTCATTAGCGACTCAGTCGTATAGACGTAGTCTGCGCGAGGTCCCAGCCCCTAATCCCTCCGCATCTACCTGCGAGGCTGTCTTGAAGAAAACTTTATCCATACCAGAACTGAGTTCATAGCTAGACAATATTTACCCCTTTAAAGTCACTTCACATATTTTGCCGATAACAGTATGATTATAATATTTGTATAATTATAATATTTCGTCGTATTATCACTTTATATAATTAGAATAAAAACAAACTAGAGGACTTACCTAAACTGTTTAGTCACAGTATTTTGCCGATAACAGTATGATTAAAATATTTGTATAATTATAATATTTCGACGTATTATCACTTTATATAATTAGAATAAAAAAAACTAGAGGACTTACCTAAACTGTTTAATCACAGTATTTTGCCGATAACAGTATGATTATAATATTTGAATAATTATAATATTTCGTCGTATTATCACTTTATATAATTAGAATTAAAAAAAAAAAAACTAAAGGACTTACCTAAACTGTTTAGTCACAGTATTTTGCAAGAGAACATTGCATGTATTTTGCATGTATATGCATTGTAAATTTGCTGAGTACGCAGGGGTACGGGCTAAATATTATCACCACTGGCTGTCAAACCCTCATCAAGATTTACCCCGGTCAAGCCGTGCAGACTACGACTGCACGACGGAGCCCACTCGCAGCTGCACCACCGTCGTGTTGTCGTGGCCCTGCAAACCAGGTAAACCGATGACCCTTGGCAGTTTTATTGCACCGTCGTGTTGTCGCTTTACCGTTATCACAGCCCTCTCGGGTCGGGGGCCCGTGGCTTTTTGCCCGTCTTGCCACCACCCTATTGTTACGCCACTGATAGCACAAATTGGCAAAAGGTCTCTTATTTAGTCAATAGCCTTTATGCCTCTTGCCGAAATTTAACCTAAATTTAATAATATAAAAGGTTAAGCATCGCTGGTTTTTAAACTTTTCGGCCGCCTCGAGTCTGAATCAAGGGTCTCGTATTTGTAGTAGTTCGCCGGACACCAAAGGCATGCCGCGAGGCTGGCCAAAGGGTGTCTGGTGCTCCCAAGCTTTCCCATTTCGATTTCGAGCTGAGGGACAATGTGAGAGACTTTACTGTAGTTGGCTCGATAGTCGCAACGCCAATGTTGAGGTTTTTCGATTGGCGGACGTAATTTTGCACCTACTAGTAATGTTGAATGAGTGTGATTGAGGGAGTGGATGGTCCAGTGCAACATTAAAACAAAACGTAAAAAAATATTAAAAAGCTGTACCGGAACGGCGTTCCTATGCGTTCCGGCACCAGTAAACGCCTGCAGGTAAGTGTAAAGTTCAACTCCAAAAGAGTTGGCAAAATTAAAATATTTATGTAAAAAATAAATAAATCGTATGTTTTGTTCCAACTATTGTTGCTGTGGCAGCACTGACTGTCACCCACCCCCTCCATGGTCTACTTTGTTTGTTTACTTTCCATGCACATCGATGAAGTGTGTATTAGTAGAGTTGTTTATAAAAAAGTGATTTGTTTTTGTGATTTTCAGTTTTTTGTCTATTGACTCTTAACAATAACATGGTCTGGTGTTTTATTATTTCATCTTTATAAATTTAATAATGTCATACGCACATATTAAAACTTTTGTTTAAAAATAAAAAATGTTAGGTAATCATTCTCAAAATAAAATGTATACGATATTTAGAGAGATAAATTTTTCAAAAGCTTCAGTGGTTATAAAGAGATTCCTGAACCACCTGTAAGTTGAAATTCGTGCAAAGTTGTTAGGAAATTTTAGATTATGCCCCCCCCCCCCATCATTTGTTGTGTCGACGTCTCTGTAATAACAAATCATAATTTACAGTTTGTACGTATGAGTTGAGAGGAAAAGAATAAAGGAGAAATAATGGCTTGTCGGAGGAAGTGTACCTAATTTATTTGGAAACAACCCAAAAGGCAAGCCGACATTTTATCTGCGAAGAAGACTCCAGTGTTCTAACATTTTAAAAAAGCAAAGAAGCAAACGAATCCAATTAAATAACTATAATCAGTTCACTTAAAAACCAGCTTCTAAAGTAATAATTAAAACTTAACCAGGTCTTGGCACAGTTAAATTAACCATAAGAAGTGGTCGAAAAACTTCAAAAAATCTTATTTGAAACATTATCAAAACTCGATAGAATAAAACTCTAACACAAAATCTCACATTTAATACATTTATTTAATCAAACGCGTTTCATCAACAATGTCAAACTATTATTGTAGCTCGTGCATCACTGAAGATGGTGACATTGTCGTTGAAACGCGTTTGACTAAATAAACCTATTAATTGTGATATATTGTGTGATAAATGTTTTCTACAAAGTATTTCATTTCAATCGATTCAGTGGTTTGAGAGAAATTTTTGCCTGTTAACTATCTAATGTCTGTATACATACAATTCTTCTGTACGTGACTGTATGTCACTGAACTTCTCCTAAACGGCTAGACCAATTTTGATGAAATTTATAGTGTGTGTTAGAGTGGTCCCTGGATGGTTTAGATTCACAATTGGAAGGGGTTGAAAGGGCTACCCCTTTACAATAAATATGAATTAAACTATAAAGCTAAAATTATGTAAAAATAATTTTTAAGGTATATACAAAACTATTTGCAATTTGACTACTTAAGTCAAAGGGATGAAATGGAATAACTAGGCCTATAGTCTTAAAATTAAATAATAATCTACTTATTTTTTTATATTCTCAAAACCTACTCAAATAATTTTACTAAAATTTTACAATTTACACATTTAGTATCATGATTGTTTTAGAGAATATGGTCACTACAGACAAACAGATTTAAATAGCGTAGCTACCACTACAAACTAAAAATTAATTTCACTAAATTCCTACAAACTATAAACCTAAAATTATTTATTATTATTCTCAATTTATATAAAAAAAACATTTGCAATTCGATTATTTAAGTTAAAGGGACGAAATGGTATAACCACCCTTAAAATTAAATCAAGCAATATCGAAGTATTGCCAAGTCTACGAGTCTCTTTATTTAAAAACGAATGTTTCTTTATTTCTTTGTCCTCTATAGACTCAACAACTATAAAACGACCGATTTGATAGACAATTTCACAGTTTATGCATGTTAATGTCAGGAGTGTTTAGGCATTACAGTTACTACAGTCTAAGGGGTTGAAATGGGGTTGCTACTTCTATATAATTAAGTTGCTTTTCCTTTGGGGGTACTTCATTTTGTTTTTATTTCACATTTATTCTTTGTGTGTTTGTATGTTTATATGTTATTTTTGGGCAAATTTAAAATGTCTTTATGTTTACGTAAATATGACGTCATCAATGATGATAAATAATTTCGATTACTCGAGTCCAAGGTGAAATGGGAACACTACTCTTAAAAATAAATAATAATTCTACCACGCAGCTGAACCGCTGACGTGAGTTGAGCAAATTTCCAAAATTAAGTTTATAGGCCTATGTTTTAGGCTTTCAACCAACAATTTGGCTGCAAAATGCTTCGCACGACATTCTGCATATTGGGAGTATTTTCAATACACAAAGCATTGCGTGCTTCGCACGCCAACCCCCATATTAGGAGTATCTTTAATACACAATGCATTGCGTGCTTTGCACGCCAACCCCACGGTAAAATCCACCAAATGGCTTTGAACCAGATACTTTTATGGTATTTTACGTTTTGATTGATTTTGGGGGAACCAAGCTAGCTATAAGGTCGCGTAAAAAAATAAAATGTGCAGAATAACATCCTACATTTATATTTGTAGAAAAAACTCTAAAAAAATCATACTCGTAGGAAAAATCTAAAAAATATTTACTTCCGGTCAAAAAACGTGCTTCCGGTTGCTTGATATTTTTTGGCTAACGAACGTTGAATTATTTACTCTTAAGTTATACATAGGAAATAAAAAAACTATTGTATTTCGATTATATGCGACAAAGTGATCAAATATTTTTCTTAGTCAATATTTTATTTAAAATACACACATTGACGTAGAAAAAGGACCTCCAAACCTGTTTTTTTTTTAATTCACTTGTTCGTTCGGGAATGAGTATCAAACTGGTGGAAATCGTGGTTTTTAGCACTAAATGACCCATAGCTGATCATGTAGGTTAGCCTAAATAGGAACCTGAACCGTTTTGGACGAAACTCAATTAGTTTTGGACCAAGGAACTCGGATATGAAATTATTTTTTGATTGGAATAAAGTTTCTTACTTTTGTTTCCTTCGAGGGACCTCTTTTTTGGTGTAGGCCTATGTGACAATTAAAGGCACGTACGTTTTTGTAATGTTTGACGATTTCGGTCGAGTAATTTATAATTTTGTGTCTGAAGATGGGATAGAAGACCTGAAATTCGTCACAGATACAAAAAAGAGGCCTCTTGATGAAAAAAAGGTAAGAAACTTTATCCTAATCAATTAGTGACTTGGATAATAATTATCAGGTTATTAGCGAATTTCCATAGGAAAAATGAGCTATTGCAGTGGCCCTTATGGTAAGACCCAAGGTCGGAAGTAGCAAATGAGCACCGATTATGATCCCCAGAACACGTTTTGGGATCATTAAAAATCATATATATATATACTGTATATGTATATATTTATTTATATATGTGTGCGCACTCTAACAGACGCATTTTACGTCTGATTTGGTCCAAATTTGGTACACACGTTGGTTGTGTAAGTCACTTGGATGAGTTCGTTAGCCAAAAAAAATTGACCGGAAGTAGACCACATTTTTGACCGGAAGTACTATGTATATAGGTGTGCGCACTGTAACGGACGCATTTTATGTCCGATTTGATCCAAATTTGGTACACAGGTTGGTTTTCTAAGACGCTTGGACGAGTTCGTTAGCCAAAAAAAATTGACCGGAAGTAGACCACATTTTTGACCGGAAGTACCATGTATATAGGTGTGCGCACTGTAATGGACGCATTTTATGTCCGATTTGATCCAAATTTGGTACACAGGTTGGTTTTCTAAGACGCTTGGACGAGTTCGTTAGCCAAAAAAATTTACCGGAAGTAAAAAGAATTTGGGATTTTTCGTACTAGAATTGATTATTTTTGAAGTTTTCTTTTAAAAAATAGACATACGAAATAATTCTGCACATTTTGTTTTTTACGCGACCTTATGGCCCATCTGGTTCCCCCAAATACAGTCAAAATGTAAAATACCGTAAAAGTATCAGTATTAAATCCACGGCTTTTACCGTGGTGACCGATGGCAATATATTTGGTACATGCTGGCAAGCACCTTCGTGAGTAGATCAATTTTCCAAATAGTTCTTTGAAACGAAAAAAAAAACATATATAAATTTAATTTTGGCAATACGCTCAACTCACGTCAGCGGTTCAGCTGCGTGGTCGAATTATTTTTTAATTGCATGCAATGGTAAAGCTTAGGCTAATATTTACCCTTACTGTTTTATTCATTTGTCATACCTGCGAGCGAAGCTAGGATATCTGCTAGTATAAATATATAATTTTGAGTTGATTATGGTTTTGTTTTCTTTCGACGATGAAATGATTAATGATATTTTCCGGAAGTCGCACTACTTCACTGGAAATCTATCTAATGTAGGTGTGCGTCGCCTTGTGTATCATTCTTTCAAGAGCGAAGTGCAGTTTGTTTTTTCAACATTGTATCCAAACAGGATTTATAATATACAAGTGCTGAACAAGTACCCGTTGCTATGACGACGTAAATAACCTGACTAAACATGGAGGAGTAGCCTATGCCCTATGCCTATAAACCTGTCGTAGAAAATATACGCCGACAACTATATCAGATTGTGTGAAACGTTAACATGCAATTTCATTTTCGCACATTTCTATAAATCAAATCAGTTTTTAGGATTTCTTTGTCGATGTGTAATTTAGTCGACGGGATATTTTCTTCGCGTTCTTCAAGAAAACTGAGCATTCATTCTGTTCGTGGAGGAACAGATTTTATCAATTGCTTTGGGATAGATTTTTCATTATACTACACCGAAAAAGTACCAACATAGGCCTACTTTTAATCAAAACCTCTTTTTATATATATATATATATAAAAAAAAAACACACACACAGTTAAAACATGTTTGAATTCTCTGTTATATTTCCATTGACAAAATCAATCAGCTGTTTTCATAAACACTGATAGGCTATGTTTATTCTTACTAGGGGCTCTTCCCCTGGACGCTTCGCGTCCCAACCCCGCCTCGGCATTTGGCCTCAGATGGCTGCTTCGCTTCGCTCGCAGTTTAAAAATTCGCTAAAGAATTTCGTTAATCTTTGGCTCGTTTTTACATTGGTTTGTAAAATTATGAAACCAGGCTTAAATATATTAACAGTAATTACAAGATTAATTATAACCTCAAATACATGCTTTAGAAATGTGAGAGGCTTTCATTACGATTTTAGTCCTAGTTCTACTATCTTCTGTCAACTAAAGTTTTGAAACCAGGCCTACTAAATATACAGTAGTAAACATAACCTCAATACTATGTTTCAGAAATGAGCCAGGCCTATATTACAAAATTGACTATTAGAATTTATCCATTTTTGCCAAGTTTACTTTTTTTTGACAAAATAAATTGTTAAATCAGGAACAATTTATTCTAATTCTAACGTACTAAAACAGTATAAATTAGATTGTTTTTTTAACAGTAATTAAAAACTATCCAATGAACAGCTGATTTTGAATAGTACTCAATCTCATGGCTTGTTTATAAACAGCTGTTTTGATTGCTTTATTTACTATTTCGTTGTTATTTTGTAACCAACATGGCAACCCATAAGACCCTATGTTAAAAATTTTCAACTTTTAAATTAGATTTTCTCAAAAAATTGCGTTTTTACACGAAATACAACTATATGGGTGTACTTAAAAATCAAAATTACACCTAAATACAAAATTTCTTTGAATTCGTTAGAGTCGTTTTCGAGATACAGATACAACGATAAAAAGATATAAAGATACAAAAATTGCTCATTTAAAGTAATAGGATTTGTAAAATAAACTGGTGCACCGTAATATCAGCTGAAACACTGTAAAATCAGCTTGTGCACCGTAAAATTTACTGCACGGAAAGTGAGGACCTACCGTACTTGCCTAAAAACAGGTAAGAAAACAGCTGTTTTTGTGTGCAGTATAAAGAAAACATTCTTTCATCCGGTGTTAATCGAAACTATGTATACGTTCGTTCGTCCAGTGAAGCTTTTAGTCAAGACTGCAAACCTCATTATTTCGTTTCCAAGAAAGCCCGGAGTACATTAACTATCGTATCCCGTGAGCTGTCAGTAGAACGGAGTGACAGTCCAAACTACCTCCTGCTCACTGCTCGATGCCTGGTTAAAATGTTAACCTCAAAGGTTTAGCCATACACTGTCTTTGTTAGAAAAAACAATGTGGAAACACAAATATAAGGAATCCGCTTCCAATGCCAACTCCTAGCATACAACAGTAAAGTGTTCATGCCAACTCCTAGCTGAAGTGTTCATTGACGACTGAAGACCAGGATCTGATTAAGGATTCAGTTGCACAAATTTTGTCACTGCTTGAAAAAGGTAATGGTGCAGGAGAGGACGACGCGAGGTTTTGAAAAAAAATCTTATATTCCTAAACTTGATAATAAACCGACTATAAAAACAAAAAAATTTTCGCTGGAAATAAATATTATAGACACTACGAAAAAACTAAAAACATAAAGGTTAAGTTTAGCCTCTTAAATACTTCACAGAGGCTATTAAACACGTAAATAATAAATGTGCCAAACAAAATTAACACGAAATAAGTGAAAAGTGTATAAATCTCACAACGTGGATTAGTAAACTATCAACACTAAGACTTGAAGTTCAAGAGAGACGGCGATTATTTTGTGTTTAACGAACTGGAGAGAAAAGTTTTCTGAAACAGCCAACTTTGATTTTAATAATTTTGTATTGAGACATTTGCCTAAATGATCGTTTATATTATTATCGATCCTGCGGTCTCGGATTATCGAGTGTGCTTTGCGAGTTTGCAACTAGATCTTGCTGCCTAGGATTTTGAACCGCTTCGCTTCGCGTTACCGTCGGCCTCCTCGTAACTGAAGCTGCCCCTCGGTAAAATCCCCCTCGTGGATTTGAAAACCGGACGAGCTATGAGGTCGTGTAGAAATACAAATTGTGCAGAATAATTTCCTACATTCATTTTTTTATTAAACCCGACAAAGTTCCATTCTAGTACGAAAAATCTCAAAAATAATTTACTTTCGGTAAAAAAGAGTGCTTCCGGTTGTTAGATTTTTTGCTAGCGAACTCGTCCAAGCGACTTAGAGACCCAACGTGTGTACCAAACTTGGACCAAATCGGGGGTAGAAAGCGGCCGTTAGAGTGCGAACACTATACATATAAAGTTGTGATAAATAACACCCGAAAACCTGTTCTGGGGGGCCCATGATTGGTGCTCATTTAGTACTCCCAACCTTAGGTCTCACCATAAGGGTCAGTTCATTTAACAATGCCTATGGTAATTGGCTAATAATACATTCATTTTAATACTAATAATTATTAATTAACTAGGTGTACAAGAAAAACCAACGTGTACAAAAAATTTGGACCAAATCGGACTGAAATGCAAACATATATATAACAAGTTTTTAATGACACCCGAAAACGACGAGATCTAAGGACCATGATCGGTGCCCATTTTCTACTCCCGACATTAGGTCTCACCATAAGGGTCACTGCAATAGTTGCTCATCTTGCCTACGGATATTCGCTAAAAAGTTTAGTTCAATAAATATAAAAAAAAAGATTTATTCATTTTTTAAATCTCGGCATATTGAACATGATCAGTGTTGGTACAATAATCAGCTGTTTACACTAATCTCTCAATTTTGGCATGGAAGGGATTTTGCAAATGTATTTCCATTTTTCAACAGCTGATTTCAAATAATGAAAAAATGTGTTCAGGAGTAGGTTTTAAGTCATACTGGTTTATTATTCCTGTTACATCGTAAAATGTACAGTTTGATTTATACATTCAATATTATTTACCTTATAAGCTTTGAGATTATGCTTAATCCTTTATTTAAAAAAATGAATAATGGAGGTATTCTAAGGAGGTTGGCACTCGAAGCACGCATAGGTCTCCCCCTAGTTTTAACTCGGTTGCTCCTATAACGTGAGTCTAACTTATCGCCCAAAATGCACTTAGTATGTGGCACCAACACATGTGTAGTTTTCAGAGTAATGTAACTTATTTTTGAAAATAGAGAACCTTTAGTGTTATAACAAAGTGTTGCAAAATTAATTTCTTATACGCTGTCGAAGTCCGAGTCGATGTTTGAATGATCAACATAGTGACTTAATAAACCAATCCTAATCCAACATTGGATAAAGAAATGTAATTAATTAATTCGAACAGGAGTAGAAACCCCTCGCTCGTTCTGTCCCTTACTTCCTTATTAGATCCACTACTGGGCCTACTATTACGTCTTTAGCCTAACAATGACAATCACTTCTCTCGCAGCATCCTTGGCTTCATTCATCACTCAACGCAGGTCGAAGGACGCGGGCTAATAACATTATAAATCTGAGGTATTCAAGAGTTGTGGGCTGACTGAATGCCGACGTTCGAATAGATAGAATAAAACGTATATCTTATTAATTACTAGCAGGGTAAATATTGAGTGAGTTTCGTCCAAATCAATCTATGTTTCCTATTTAGGTTTATGTAGGTGACAGCTATGCGCCAGTAAAAGCAAAACCCATCATTTCCGCCAGTTTGAGTTGCATTTCACGTCTATGAGTACATTTTACCTAAAATATTTTCTACCAACAATATCTTACACCTTAGACACAAATGCTCGAAGAGCATGTTTTTTCTCTCCTATATTTTTCTCAAATGTTTTTTCTTACCTAACTAAGAGTAATATGACATGTGCCATGTTTTAGGTCTCAATCAGTTTTAGCTTCATAGATCGTTTCGGATTTCTAGAACATTCTAGAAAGTTCTAAACGTTTGGGACAGGAAGTTCCTTCGATGGTCCAGAACCGTCTAGATTCATCTAGAAGGCTCTTTAACAGTCTGGAACACTCTATAACATTCTAGAACTGTACGGACTACTCCTTACATACAAACAAAGAAATGTTACCCCTTTATAATATTAGATACTGATGAAAAGTTACCGGAAAGCGTTTTATCAGCTTTTCTCACGCTGCAACCAAAGGCCACACAACAAGGAATTATAACATAAAAAATAACAATACACAAAAAAAAAGAAGAAACTTCAATAACAAAGACTAAACAAGGAGTAACATAAACACACGTGGAGAGTTCTGATGCAACGTGGAAGGTGTAGGTTAAGTGTGTTAAACTGCGAAATGGTGTGTTATTGAGGGCAAAGGAGTGGGGGTTAGAGAGCGGGAGTCGACTCACATCCTCTTACCCCATGCCGCTTCTATTCTATTCAATATTCTGTGCGCACTCATCACTACACAAGTAACTCCAACTGACTACAATGTCCAAAATGTTTGTCTTTTTCTAGCCGTGAACATTGATTTGTTCGTCCGCGAGCTGTTAAAAACGTTCGACGAACATCTTTGGTGAACAAAATATTGAATGTTCGTCCGTTTTTAGTGTTCGATATTCATTTTCTCGACGAACATGAACTGACGGTGCAGACGCGGCTTAAGAACTTCACCTTCGAGGTGCAACACGGAATTCAGAGTCGCTGGAGTAAACCCTAGGTTAATTTTACATACCAAACTACTCTCTATGGGTCACAGGCTACACCGTTCGATCATGTTTGTTAACTTTACGATGACTGTACCTTCTACATACGTACAGAGATGCAGACGAACCAGACCGAGGTTATTAGTGACAGCTACACTGTCCAGAACACTGTATATAAATTATACAGTCCACAAGTGCATTATAAATAGTAGGATCTAGAAGTGAAGCGATGAATGTTATCCATACGCGTGCATGCACTATTCATAGACTCTGGATTTATTGGGCGCTGAAATTAGTTTCACTCCCTGCATTAGCGCGTGTAGCCCCCACTTCACAGATAGTTTATGCACCTTCACATGTTATTTTCCTCTACATATATGACGCCGTACATTAAAACTGATAAATTTGTCACGGTACATTTTTTTGAAGGTGTTGCTGTTATAAACAAGCCGGAAAATTGTTTACAATTTCTCGGCATGTTTTTGTTGGTCGTTTTTGTCTGGATGTTGGTTATTTTTGTATATGAGTTATATCATTGAAGAATTGTTTCTTCAATGGTTATATACAACCTAATGTAGGCTATAATATGATCGGCTTTGAGATTAGAAATCGTTGAAAATGTACGTATTTTTACAATCCTTTTTGTTTACTTCATTCTTGACAGCATAAAAAACAACTTAGACCTATAATTTTCTTGGGCTATTGGTCTGAATCAATGCCATTTTAACAGAATCGTGAACGTTTGAGTTTCTGTTAATTTACAAATATATGCCTACCGTCGAAGAAAACTTAAGCTAAATTTAAAGTGTACAATAATATAGTTTTGCCTAAATTACTGTATTTAAAATATTTGATGTTGAAATCGTGGGGTTAAGTCGGCTTATGATTTAAATGAGCCTTATGATTTATCATATGTCGGCTTATAATGTTTTGTTTTATTTAAAAAAGTTTATTTCAGCTCTTGGAAGTAAAATGTTTAGTTCCAGGCTCTGTACATTTGCCATGCTAAAAATCCCTAACAACATATACCCAGTTTTTTTAATTTTTTTTTAATAGATGTAGTTCATCTATACTAATATTAGTATAGATTATAAAGAGGTAAAATTTGTTTGTTTGTATGTAGGTGGTAATCTCTGGAACTACTGAACCGATTTGAAAAATAGTTTTACTAATAAAAAGCTACACTATCCCTGAGTAACATAGGATATAATTAATTTTGATAAAAACATTTTGTATTTCAATATTTGTAAATTTAGTCGGAAAAAATTCTTAGATTAAGCATAGACTGATGAACCAACACATGTATTCACATTTATTACCATAGCAACCAATTGGATAAAATAACATAAAACAGCTGTTTGCTGTAATATTTGTGTTAACAGATGATGTCCAACTTTGAAGCAATTGTTTTTATTTCTAACTTTTAGATTAGGTTTTTATTAAAGTGTAGACCTGAGCCTTGCTGGTACTTTCAACCTTTATCATAACTGCTGTTATAAAATATACGAAATATTGTGATTTGGACATTTTACATTATTTACCATCTTAGCTTTGGGGTTGTTATTAATCCTACACCTTTATTATAAAGAAAACATAACATGATTATGTGTATGGAAGGTTCCAACGGGGTTGGAGTGCGGAGCACGCATGGGTTTCCCCTAGTTGTTTATATGTTAGTAGTTTCTTCTGAAGGACGAAGTCAACAAAATCATTTTTTCTACTCAAAACAAATTAAACTTAATATTTTGAAGTTAGCCTATATTTTTACTTTCTCCACCCTATACGTAGTATATGGAGAAAGTATTGTTTTCGTAAAAATGTTCGAATTTGAATTTTCAGTTGAATTATCTGTTTTGGTGCTCCCAGAACCCCAAAAAATGGTTTAGTGCAATTATCTGTGTTGGTGCTCCCTGAACCCAAAAATATTTTTAGTGGAATTTTTTGTTTTGGTGCTCCCTGAACCCAAAAAAGTGTTTTTAGAGTGGTGTCTGTCTGTCAGTCTGTCAGTATGTATACACGACCAGAGAGGACACTATTGGTCCGATTTTCATGAAATTTGGTATGTAGGTACTAAACCCTAATATCTCCAGGCGTTATTTTCATTTTTTGGAATATTTAATTTTTAAGGGTAATTTACCCCTAAAAACCCATAAAAAACGACAAAAATGCAAATTTCTCAAAAACGGCTCTAACGATTTTGATCAAATTTTCAGTATTTATAGTGCTTAAGATGCCAAACAAAATGACACCACCCGCTTTTATCAAAACTTCGGTGTTTTGTAATTATGGGGAAATGTTTAAAAATAAACAAGTTTATGTTGTCAATCTAGCATCGCGGCGGCGGCGGCACGGGGTAGCACCATGGTAGCGATCACGACCAGTAATTCAAAGGTCGCGCGATCGAATCCCTCCTAGGACAATAATTTTTTTATACGATTGACGTAGGTAGAATATTATTTTTTTGTTTTGTTCTAAAAAGTAATAAATAAAATGATTGAAAACAATATTATTTTGACTACAGTAAGTTGGGAGAAAGTTTGTGTCAGTTAACTGATACCGTTTATTTCTCATGTGTTTCAAATTAATCTGCACGGAATCTTACTGGTTTATAAACGGCAAACATTCGTACGTAATTTTACTGGACTATTTTTCTGGAGGAGGGAGTTTTGTGAATTAATAGTGGTCTAGCTGGACCCGTGCGAATATTTCGAAAGTTAGGAGCACGTATTTACCTAATTTAATACGTTGATTTAGTTCAGTTAATTACGTTTATTTATTTACATTGGTTTATATATAACTGTTTATAACACTTGCATATGGAATGTAAACAATCAAACTAACAGCAGTCATGTTAGTTAAACAGATTGTTAATAGATGGCGCCTTTCATTAGGAACCATATGAAGTATAATATAAAATTTCTTTTAATACATTTGTGTAACGAAAACATGAATTTTAAGCTGTTTGTCTATTTTTCGTCAACAGTGGAGAACACAAGCTTTAAAATGACGCTTGAATAATTAATTTTGATAATACCGCTTAGCAACAAAAAATATCTTTGAGAAATAATATTTAAGGATGCTTTAATTTTCCAAAACTAATCTAATTATGTTTGTTGCAGGAGTCTTCGCCTACTTTGACGCTCATCTCGTCAAAGGTGAGTTCTTATACTTGAAAATGTTTATACTTTAATGCTTCTATAAACTATAAGTTTACTCCATATCACCCAGTGGCGCAGCTCGTTATTCACGATATGGAATTATGTGCACAATCACTCATCTGTCAAGAAATTAATTCGTAGTAATATTCTTACAATAACTTTAAACCTATTACGTTTGTATATTAACGACCGGCAGGAGCTATAAACTAAGTAAAACAGAAACAAGATTTTCACCGATTACAAAATAAATCGCGTCCGCCTATTTGCGTTAACGTCTTGAACGATCATTGCATGTGTTATTTCCGAGCAGGATATTGACCCCACAACACAGTTTACGATTTTATAGGCCTACTTGCAGGAATTCCGTAATTAAACACTGATCTATATTTTACTCTTCTTACTTCCACCGAGCAAAACTACGCTCTACCTGTTATACAGGGTGATTGGTGTTCATGTACTAGCTGAAAGTGTTTGATATACAGGGTGACCCACGGGGAAACTTTCAGGGCTTGTTACGCTGGTGAAACATATTTCCGGAAACGCCTCTTTTACCAGTCATCCGCCATTTTCTTTTTTACTAAATAATATATGCCAGGTGCGCACTTGGTATTCACAAGAACATTTCTCATTGCATTCTTTAATATGTTGTATTTGTGGAATTAAGTACGCATTATTATTATCTTAGGTATATCATAAAACAGCAAAATTTCAAACTGTTTATACACAAAAAAAAAAAAAACGAAAAATAGGTGCGAGTATGTATGTACGCGCGTTAGAAGTTATACTGCTTTTTTGTGATTAAAAACAATGAAATAATTTCATTTAAAAAGTTAAATGTATATTTATTATACAAAGAATAAAATCTATTTCAGCTTATTTTTTAAGTCTAAAACAATTACCAACTTATTGATTTATTAAGAAATGATTGGAAGAAATTAAAACCATTTTAAAATTATTTCCACTGGTCATAGAATCTTCCGGTGGCGACTGAATATATACAGACTATATATAAAGACCCTTTAACTCCCCTCTTTATTTTTGTTACTGAAAATAAGTTAACAAAACTTTGTATATATTTTGTGTTGCATAACGGGACACATTTTTTTACATATCTGACCCTCTATGATTTTGGGGGGCTTAAGGGGGTAAAGAGGGTTAACAATTTCAAATATAAAGGTAGGTCATGTAATACACCAATGAAAAGCGTGTTAAAAGAGAAACACAATAGCGCAAACTAGAGCTCAACATCTTATTTCGTTTGAAAATAATGGACAATAACATACAACCTACTTATTCCAAATATTAAGAAATTAATAACCTGCTTTGTGTTATGATAACAATATTATTTTCCAGAACTTTGATTGTCCGTTACTTTGAAACGAAGCAAGATACTAAGCTATAGTTTGCGCCATTCTGTTTCTCTTTTAATAAGCTTTTCAATGGTGTATTACATCAACTACCTTTATATTTGAAATTATTAACCACCTTTACTCTAAGCCCCCAAAATCATAGAGGGTCAGATGTGTCATCAAATTTGTCCTGTTATGCAACACAAGATGTATACAAAGTTTTGTTAAATTATTTTCAGAAACAAAAATAATGAGGGGGGTTAAAGGGACATTATGAAAACTCTGTATATATTAGATGCTAAAAGTTCGTTGTAATTATTTTTCGAGTTTTTTAAAAAATGTTCAAGAATTTCGATTTTTGAGTTTTTTAGATTTTTCGTGTTTTTAAAGTATTATTTTTGTAGTTTTTGAAAAAGTGACTAGCATGACATCCACAGTAAACTAAACGCAACACAACCAACACCGTGCAAGAGCGATATATCTCGCTGTGTGCACGCGCATATATATGTGAATCTTGTTGTCACCCTGCGCGCGCATCAAACTTTTATAGGCGCACCTCGGCGCTATTGCTCGGCGCTTATTTGCTGGGGGGTGAATCGGATTTTACCGTATCATATTTTCTGAAACGCTCTATTGTGAAGCGCTCTATTTCCATCACGCATTTTCTGCAACGCTCTATTCCTTCTGTTTGAATAAATGTTGGTCTTGCCGAGATTCGAACCAGCAGAATCCATCACCATAGACTAGCGCCTTAGCCGGTTAGGCCACGAACACATTGCTAGTTTAATATATTTGAGTTGGGTATATAGGTGTAAGAGATTGTCCTACGTCATAGGCTTAACCCGTTAACATTTTTTTTTTCATAACGCCCGATAAAAGTATAACTTCAAAAATGTCATATTTTCTTACGAGAAACCTAGTTTTAATTTAAAATTGTCTTATTTCGTAAACTATTTTAGGTACCCACATCATTCAAATACGAGGATATCCCGTTATTGACGTTGGAATTGGCCTGTGAAGCATTCAGGGAACGCTCCTTGAAAATACATTTTCATAATGCTGGAGGATTTAATACTATTTTAGATTTTGTTTTTGAAACGCGTTTCAACTTTTGAGACGCTTGCCCACCGCCGAAATAGTACTGTAATTAGTTACGGGCGTAATGCACGTCTTAGGGCTGGTGTTGGCGCCAAACAGCTGGTTAATGAAAAACAATTAGAAACGATCTGCAAAGTTGCAACATAACTCGCATATTGGCCTTGTTGTTGCTCTATAAGCAAGGTTTAAATCATTAATGTTCAAGTCAGTTAATAAACATTTAATTAAGACTAATCATTGGAATGGGAATGCAGTAAAAATATCAATCAGACCAAGTTCACTATTAATTGATAGAATGATAGGCATTGATGTTGGCGGGTTGGTGGTAGCTAAGTCTTCACGGGCCACTGTACCGGTATAGGAGGTGGTTGAAACGGTATATACACATTGGTTACCAGGTTTGCGGGGGAGGGGGGGGAGACAATAAGTGCGGCTGTATTTAGAAACACTGGACGATGGCAATTTGACTAAGGTATGACAGGGGACGGCAATCAAATTTAGCCCAAGTGAAAAGACCAAAACATATTAACTTAATGAATACTTATACAATGATAATTCTAAAAAGCCACTTAACTGACTGATACTATACTAATTTTATTATAAAGAGGTAAAATTTAATTGTTTGTTTGTATTTAGGTAATCTCTGAAACTACTAAACCGATTGAAAAAATAGTTTTATTAATACAATGCTACACTATCCATGAGTAACATAGGTTATAATTCATTTTGATGGTAACATTTTTTATTTTAATATTTGTAAAATTAGTCGGAAAAAATTCTTAGGTTAGGCCTAGACTGATGAACCAACACATATTTCTTGAATGTTTTTACATTCATTACCATATAGCAAAGAATTGAATAAAATAACAGATAAAACAGCTGTTGGCTCCAATATTTCCATTAACAGCTGATTTAAAACTTTGTGATTTATTTGTACTTCTAACTTTTAGTTTAGGTTTTTATTAAAGTGTAGACCTGAGCCTTGCTGGTTTTTTTTAACCTTTATTATAACTGCTATTATAAAATATACGATATAATTTGATTTGAACATTTAACATTATTTACCATCTTAGCTTTGGGGTTATTATTAATCCTACGCCTTTATTATAAAGAAAACATAACAAGATTGTGTGTATATAAGGTTCCAGCGTGCGGAGCATGCATGGTTTTCCTCTAGTAATACATAAATTACATAGTACACATTCAAAACGAAGTAACAAATAATGCCCACATGGGCCTAAGCCTGTGAGTGGGCACGAGTCGCTCAATATGCACACAATGAGGATTAAATTAAACACAATTAAGAGGATTGCATTAAACATTATCATGTCGAGCTGAGTCAATCTACGATCAAAACTGAACTACTAGGTACTTTTAGGTTTTCTGAAGTATTTATTCTTGCCAAACTAACATAAAACAAGATGCTATCATTTATGTTAAAGTTGAAATACATAATATTAGACAATAGACAAGCCGTTCAGTCGGTTCATATCTGACAAAGAGGAACGGTACTATGATAAGTAGATAAGATAACCTGCTCGGCTGCATCCCTTCCCAATTAAATGAGCCATTTAGTAATAAGTCTTTTAAAATTAAATAACCTATAATTTTTAAACAGACGAAGCTTGCCCGGAAGATTTTGGTACACAAATTGCATTATATAATGAGAGTTAGTGTCAGAAAACTTTTGTATTAACTTGTTAGACCTTATCCTGAATAAATTTGACGACGCTTTATGCCGGGTTCCCACCAAACAGACAAAACCAAAAAAACACAAACAAGAAATGTTTTTCTCAACAAAAACAACCAATGTTTTGTAAAAACTGAACAGCTCTTAAAACATTTTTGTCTGAAAACAGTGTTTTAGTAAACAAAACACTTTCCCATCTTGAGTCGGTAGATAAAAAGAAAAAGAAGTAGTCCAGTCAATAAATGACCAACAAAATGGGGGTGTAGAGGACATGGAGGGGGAAGCATTTGACTTTGGAAATTTGTCCCCGCCCCTACCTTTCCTGCTTCACGTGGGAGATGGGTGGAAATGTAACCTTTTTCGGGGTTTCGCTTATATTTCGAAAGCGCGAGTCGTACACAAAATTTGTCCGATTAAAAATTAAAGCTGACAATATTTCCTTCAAGAAATATCTTCGTATCTGTTATAGTTTTCAGATATGCGCTATAAAAAATCGACAATTTCTGGAAATTGATCATCACCTCACGTTTTTAGTCGATTTTGACTTTTTATCTCCTATTACATTCTTTTTACAGAAAAGTCGATTCAGAGGAAGTTGTAGAAAATTTTATTTCCTGGGAAAGCTGCTGGGAACCCCAAGTCCACCCAAACAGTCGTTCTGACGAAAGGTACCCTTTTCTCCCAAGAAAATCCTAAGCATTTTTGTAATTAATAAACCATTTTTCACATCACTTTCACTCACGAAAATTATTTACACTCATTCTTACATTAGACTATTTACAATCGTTTAATTTAATATGTACACAATTTAATTAATAATA
>JAGFPH010000404.1:428131-442465 GCA_018207615.1 Philaenus spumarius | reverse complement strand
TGCTTCGCACCCCAACCCCTGTATTGGGAGTATCTTCAACACACAAAACATAACGTGCTTCGCACCCCAACCCCTGTATTGGGAGTATCTTCAACACACAAAACATTGCGTGCTTCGCACCCCAACCCCCGTATTGGGAGTATCTTCAACACACAAAACATAACGTGCTTCGCACGCCAACCCCCTTATTGGGAGTATCTTCAACACACAAAACATTGCGTGCTTCGCATGCCAACCCCAGTATTGGGAGTATCTTCAACAAACAAAGCATAACGTGCTTCGCACCCCAACCTCCGTATTGGGAGTATCTTCAATACACACTGCATAAAGTGCTTCGCACCCCAACCCCCGTATTGGGAGTATGTTCAATACACAATGCATTGCGTGCTTCGCATGGTATTTTACGTTTTAATCGATTTTGGCGGAACCAAGCGAGCTATAAGGTCGCGTAAAAAAACAAAATGTGCAGAATAACATCCTACATTTATATTTGTAGAAAAAACTAAAAAAATCATTCTCGTAGGCAATATAAAAAAAAAAATAGTTACTTCCGGACAAAAAACGTGCTTCCGATTGTTGGATTTTTTTGGCTAACGAACTCGTCTGAGCAACGTACACAACAAACATGTGTACCAAATTTTAACAAATCGTATTGGGAGTATCTTCAACACACAAAGCATAACGTGCTTCGCACCATAACCCCCGTGTTGGGAGTATCTTCCTCACACAAAGCATAACGTGCTTCGCACCCCAACCCCCGTATTGGGAGTATCTTTAATACACAATGCATAAAGTGCTTCGCACCCCAACCCCCGTATTGGGAGTATCTTCAATACACAATGCATTGCGTGCTTCGCATGGTATTTTACGTTTTAATCGATTTTGGCGGAACCAAGCGAGCTATAAGGTAGCGTAAAAAAACAAAATGTGCAGAATAACATCCTACATTTATGTTTGTAGAAAAAACGAAAAAAAATCATTCTCGTAGGAAATATCCCAAAAAAATAGTTACTTCCGGACAAAAAACGTGCTTCCGATTGTTGGATTTTTTTGGCTAACGAACTCGTCTGAGCGACGTACACAACAAACATGTGTACCAAATTTTAACAAAATCGGACTTAAAATGCGGCCGCTAGAGTGCGAACACACACACAAATATATATATATATATATATAAGATTTTTAATGACACCCCAAAACGTGTTCTGGGGACCATGATTGGTGCTCATTTGCTACTCCCGACCTTGGGTCTTACCATAAGGGCCACTGCAATAGCTCATATTTCCTATAGAAATTCGCTAATAATTCGACCACGCAGCTGAACCGCTGATGTGAGTTGAGCGAATTTCCAAACTTAAGTTAATATGTTATAAAGTTTCAACCAACTATTTGGAAACTTGGTTTCCTACTCACGAAGGCGCTGAATAGCTGCCTAAACGAAATGTCTTAGTAGAACTTGTTTGCATCTCAGTCTTCAGCCACGGCTCACGCGTTGTTTCGTTCCGCGGAAAACATCTCTGAGAATTTGTAAATCGATCTTGCAGCCTCGGATTATGGTATGCGTTACGCGTGTTTGTATCCCGGCCGTCGGCCTATAACTCCAAAAAAGTATCATTCTAGTACGAAAAATCTCCAAATACATTTACTTCTGGCCCAAAAATGTGCTTCCGGTTGGTGGATTTTTTGGCTAACTCATCCGTTAGAAAGTCAAAGTGTGTGCCACATTTGGACCTAAATGGACTTAAAATGTGGCCGTTTGAGTCCGTTAAAGTGATAGGCCAACAACAGACGACACTTTCCGGTGTCCCAGCTTCTCGCGGGGAGAGACTCGTAGAGCCACAGAATCTGGTAGCGCGCTACTCAGTGTCTCACCTGTTGACACACATTTAATTGATAGTACATTTAGTGTCCCGTACACTAGTGTACCGTACACCGGTGTCTCGTCTGTTGTTAGGCTTAATATTTACAATTTTAATGACACCCTAAAACGTGTTGAGGAGCCCAGTATCGGTAGTCATTAACCATTCCCGACCTTAGGTCCCACCATACAAGAATCACTGCAATAGCTCATCTTTCTTATGGAAATTCGCTTACAAAAAAAATAGTTTACATTAAAAATATGGCCCAAGATTTCAAGGGCGCTGTTTTTAATGTGAATTTATATCCTGCTCAATCCTATGTTAAAATATGTTAACGTACATACAGGGTGATCTAGAAATAATCTTCCATAGCCTACTTTATACGCGTATTCCTCTTATAAAAAGAAAATTCCATACAAACATTGCTCCGATGAAGAATTACGCCTCCTGGAGTTTGTAAACGTAATTTCTGCTTCAAAGGGTGAATTGGCACTAACTAAACTTACTGGGTTAAAACTTCGTGAGTACATTTATGTGGGGTTACCTCTGAAAATTTTAATAAAAACGGATACCTGGACTGTTCCTCCAGTAGTTAACGAGAAACAGCCTAGAAATAGCCTGGAGTGAAACAGAAAATATTTTTGTCGAAAAATATACTTTTTTACGTGTGGAATACAATAAAAATTCGTTAAATTATTCTCACAATATTGCTAGAGACTTTAATTCTCAAAAGAGTCAATACAAACTCAAAAAATGTGTATTCAAAAACAAACACAACTACACATTTTTATCCTATCACTGTAATCATCTGTGAAAAATGTTTATCAAGTTTGTATTCAATAGTCTATACATTTTCTGAGAATTTAACTATCTGCAATTTAAGTTTTAAAAGATTTTATGTTTACTGGCAGTTTAAAGAAGTTATTGTGGTCCAAACTTTAAAAAGTATGTTTGTAATCAAATCTTTTGTGCTTCAACTCAAATAACTTTGTTAAATATAACAAATACAGTCAAGATACCTGTTTTATTCAACTTTAATGTTAGAAATCATTCGAACCGCTATTTAGCCAGCCATTTTTCACCCAATAATTTTATTATGGTTTAATTTACCATTTAAAGCAAAAATCGCGTCCACAAATTTCAGGAGCCTTGTGGAATTTAGCTCCTAACGAAACGTTTCTGGAGCTAAGTGTTTATTAATGTCTTATTTTTTTTTATGTCAATTTCTTTTAGGAACATGCTATAATAAACAAATACTAACAATTTTAACAACATATATATAATTATATAGTCTCAACAAAATCTACAAACCTCGATCAACAAAAAGGTAAAAATATAACAAGAAATGGGGCCAAATCTTAATTTAATACTTGCTATTCAATTTGAAGCTACTAAATTATATATATATATGTGTATATAAAGACTAGTGAGTTCAGCGAAGACGATGCATGACTTCTAACGCCCTCTAGATACACCGTAAGTTAAGCCACTATGAATGTCTTTAACTCTCAGAATCCTCGATCATCTTGCCACACATAACTCCTCTCAAAAGACCCAACAGCAAGCAATTATTAATAGCTGCCAAGGAATTAATTTGAACTACCCTTTGATATTCTCAAATATCTAAATTGATGGTTATGAAAATCCGTATTATGTATAAAACAGTACGCTTAAAAATCGGCACAGCACTTTCCCTATCGTATTGATATTTTGGAATTATGACACTTTTGGAACGTTAGAATATTGAAAATCTCTGTCCAACTGGCAAATAAAACCCAAGGTAGGCACTTTTTTAATAGCCTATATTTACAACATGACAATCAAAAGACAAATCCTCGAAATTAATTAACACTATTCAACAACAGAAAGTAATTGATGTAATTTATAGTTGAACGTCTTAAAAATCTAAAATAAGAAACATTTGTTAGTATCTTGTTGTTTTTTATTTTGTGCATACCGAATAAATAATGTGACTAAATTTGCCTTACAAATTTGGTATAATTAGTTTCAATAGTAAAACCTATTTAATCGTCAGAATACATGAAATAAGCATACACATCATTAATTAACATATCAAACAATAAAGGGCCTAAATTACTTCCGTGAGGAACTCCTATCCCTTTTCTAAAACAAAAGGATTTATATGTTACACATTGATATCTTCAAAATAAACAGAAAGAAAAAAACTTCAGCCGATCGTTGAAACCCCATAAAATATCAACGTTGATGGTTCTCGCCCGCACTCCCATATAATGTATGTTTTCACCTAGCAACATAATAATAGTTTTTAAAGATTCAGTTTATCCGAAACTAGTTAGCAAAGTTGTATTGTACTGTAAGGAGCAATTGTTCCAGGTTAGCATTCTCAATGAAACGCTCGCTAAGGTCAAGGTTGCAAACAAGTCATTCCTGTTTGTGTACAGTTGCAATGACCAGCACAGTGACGTGTGCAATCTTGTTATCTAAATAAAGGTGAAGATAAACAGATGTTTAAATACTCTATTTGCGTTCATATTGGTGATGAGTTGGTATGTTACAACATTGAGTAGTAGTATATTGGTAGTACATTGAGCGAAACTTTCGTGTGTCACAAGGGGCAAAGTACCAACTGCAGTATTATCATAACTTTCACCCAAGCTCTAGTTAAAATTTCACCTGCATTTGACTCAAACAAAAAAACCGTGTCTGGAAAATACAGAAATTCAATAATTTCAGAGCCTATAAGCGCTTAAATGTTAGTGACAATCAAGAGTCACACCTGTTTCAACCGATTGTGGACTGAGAGTCCGAGTACACTCCAATGGAGGGTCGACCTCTGAAATATTTCCTAAAGGCGGACAAAGAGTCTAGGCCTTTTATGATCGGCAGTTAGACGCTTTGACCCCTTTAAGCTCTCTTTGGCTCTCTGTCTGCTTCAATTAGTGTCCAATTTCACAAAAGATAATTAGATGTTTTAATACTTTACTTGCTTTCATATTGGCTAAGTAGTTTGACAGGGGGGGGGGGGGGTTGTTAAGTTAGATTATTAAATTAAGTGACACCTGTGTGTTTCAATGCTCTCACAACGGTCAAAGTATGTGCTAGTTACTTAATGTGTTATATTCCCGAACATTTTACCAAAATGATGTTATACGTACATCAACATATATCAACAGGGTGTTGGCCATTAGATCAAAATTTAAACAACTTCTTATAAACATACGTCTGGAAACGCTTTTTTCCCAACTGCCTTTTTGTTTTTTAAATAAATATATAATACTTAATTTACGATTTTAATATAATTTGAAAAGATCCTCCAAGCGAGACTGTCATAAAATATTTATTTTTTAATGTATCCAACTTAATCTCCTCCAAAATTCAAAATAAATATTTTTTTTTAGCTCCTATTATTGAAACATTATTATTGTTTTTTGGACATAATACCAGCATTTTTTTTAAGGCATAAAGATTTAAAGTAAATCAATTTAATCTAAACAAGAATCTTTAAAAAAATACTTATTTTATGTGGTGTTATTAATTTTAGTCTCTCAAAATCCGTATTATTATTTTTGATCTTTGACTAACTTGGATTTGATTAACTACAGCAGTTATACGAGTAGTTTGATTAATGTAGCTCGTGCATCACTGAGGATGGCGACATTGGCATTGAAACGTGTTTGAGTTAACGAACATATCAGTTGTGAAATTCTGGGTTCAAGTTTTATTCTGTCGTAGTATTGATGATTTATTTGTATGTTTACGTAAAATTTGAAGAAATTAAAGGAGTGGCAACAACATAAACTCTAATACAATTCGTTAAACAATTTCATTTTTACAAAACATACAATTCTCCTCAAAGAAAAAGAACAACAGCAATCACAGCCTTTGACTCCCAAACGTTCAGTTTGAGCGCAAAGCACGTTTGCTTCTAAACGTACAGATTCCGTCCAATTAAGGTATTTCACCCCAGGTTCATTGTTCCTCGGAAAGGGAAAAACTAGAGCCAGCGTCGAGCGCCAAACTCGGCAGTCCTTCCTTCTGTGATTGATAAGTGGTTTATTTGCGGCAAACAAGTTGGACATGTATAGCTTCTTGACTTGTTCAAGGTACAATGACTCTTTGGCGATTCCGGTCTTTGGGGCGATCATGACAACAGAGGACTTCGCGCTGGAAACAGTCTAGGTATAGACCTATTATACGAAGGTTCGTATTTAAACCTTGTTCGGTTGAATTAACGTTCGGCAACAACAGATGATGAGGAAAGTCAGTAATAGATAAAATAGAATTTAACAACAAACTTAGGAACACTTACTTGACTGTCCGTATATCTGCTAAAGAATAAATGAAGGTACCACAATGAAATTTAGTATAGTTATGTTAACCTGCGTATGTTCCAATATATAATCAATACTAAAAAATATGTTACCACCAGCTATGCCCGCGATTTCATACTCGCAAACAACTTCAAAAATAGTGACCGCCTTCACCGTGGCAATCAATTAAAGGCTATCGTAGGCATCATAAGCCCGGTGTGTTTGAAAAATACGTTGTAAGCGATCGTTAATAAGCAATATAATTTCACGTCTATTCCTTATCAACTACGACTACTACAACTTCATCTTAAATTCTACGACGTTCTGCTACAATTTTGACCCGATGACTTCCAGGCGCATTTATGCAATGTTGACACATACTGTCAGTTTGGGTTTTGCATACACAGCGCCTTAGTCACAACATATGCGCGCGAAAAGCACTTTATTGTCATATTTTTTATTTGTAAACCAATTTAAATGAAACGAACAAAAATATTAGCCCAAGCTTATCTCAATACTTCACTGAAAACCACATCCAAATTGCTTCAGCCATTCTGGAGTATGCATTATCTATAGTGTTTATTACATGGAACAGTTTGAGTACAGTTGCTGCCAATCCTGGCGTAAAGACAGTTGTACTCAAACTAATTATATGGATCCTAGCAGATATAATTTCTTTAATTTGTATAACATTTTATTATATTTTTAGATAAATTTCGTAGTGAAAAAGATTTCTGCCTATAAACAGAAATGCTTTATGATACTATTGTGTGTATCGATTGAAATTATTTCTTTTGAGGATATGAAAACCTTATTTAGAATTTTGTATTCGGTGTTTCCAAAGTATTCTCGAAAACGTTGCTCACATCAAATTTTTTCCCTTTATTTCCAAAAGTATTGCAGATCATATTTTGAAAAAAAACAGTGGTGGGAGTTACGTTACAAAAAAGCTATAAAACTATCAAAAATTGAGCGAACATGGATTCGACTCCGAACGATGATTACTAGATATGGTCTTTAATGAAATAATAAACTTCAGGTATGAAGTCATCCAGTAGCGGCTACTTAAGCTAGGCCATGAAGGCTACTTCTACTCACGAAGGCGCTAAATAAATATATTTGTAGGTATAAATTTGTTTGCACCTCAGCTTCCAGACCACTTCCGGCCTCAGAATTTGGACTAATCTTCGCGAAATTGCACCTCGATCTTGCGGCTTCGGAATTAAGAGCTGATACGCTTCGCTCGCAGAAATCAGTAGGCCTCGATCATAAGCTGCCCCCATGTTAATTTAAACTGGGTACTTTTATGATATTTTAAGTTTAGATAAATTTTGGGGAAAACAGATGGGCTATATAAGGTCGCGTTAAAAAACAAAATATACATAATAAACTCTTATATTTATTTCTTTTAGATAAAATCCCCCAACACATTTTTTGGCTAACGAACTCGTCCGAGCGACTGAGAAAACCAACGAGTGTTCCATACCTGGACCAAATCGGAGGTAAAATGCGTCGGTTCGAGTGCGAACACATAATATACAATTTACACTAAAAAACGTGTTCTCGGGACCATGATCGATGCTCACTGACCACTCCCGACCTTAGGTTGCACCATAAGAAAGAAAGAACACAAAGAAATTCAACTTGGTGTTGAAGAGGTGCTCCGAAAAGCCCGAACCGAATTCGTAGCTTTTCTTCTACCTGCGTTTGCTTCTTAGGCCGAAAACATGTACCACTCCATAAAACTTTGAGAAAAGCTATGAAAATGAAATTTTAATTCATAATGTGTACATACTATGTTTAATAATCATCACCTCCGTTCACCGGTCTCCACCAACGATGTACGGGTATAATATATTCCTGCCTTGATTTCAATACTTATTCAATATATATTCAGCCATAATTATTATGACTCAATATATATTGAGTAGAGGTGTAAATATTTTTATCATTTTGGTCAAACCTTCAGGCCAATACGGAACCCGCATTTGTCATGTTTCTATTTCCTAAGTTTCAGCGTATATTTTATCTTTAGACAATTCCATTCAGTAAGTACTTGGAATTCTTTCCATTAGTAATCCAAGCGTGACCATTTATCAATATATTGAATACAACCAAATACTCAATACATTTTAGTATCTTAGTAGCTACAAGTATCAACTCTTATGAAAGCGAGTGTTCAAACGTCCGTATGTGAGTAACAAAATAGTATAGCGCATGCGCATAATCGGTATAAGATAACTATAATTTTAAAGACATATGTTACGTTATTGAGCGGCTGTCAACAATAAACTCCACTTCAGACATATAACAGCTGATTTCGCTCATCATCTGTAATACTTTAACAAAACCTAGCCTGAATATACTGTGATGTTATGTTTACAACTTCAGTCAAAACAAACAATTTCTGGATGTTGGTTGTTTTCGTATATGAGTTCTAAAACTAATGTATAATAGGTTTTCCGGTTAGAAGTCGTTGAAAATATATTAATTTTTACAATCATTTTGTTTACTCCCATACAATATAAAACTATATTTAAAACAGTCACGATCTTTTGCTGTTGGTCTGAATTATTGCTATTTTAATAGAATCATAAACTTTGAGCTGCTGTTAATTTACAAATATAGGCCTACTGAAGATGAAAAATAAATTAATTTAAAAATTTACAATAATATAGTTTTGCCTAAATGACTGTATTTAAAATATATTTTGGTTAAATTCTACGATTTAAGTAGACCTTATCTTTTGTTTTCAAAATTTATTTCAGGCCTTTCGAGTAAAATGTTTAATTGGACATTTACAATGTTGAAAATCACAGCGTATACCCAATTAGATATAGTTTGTTGTTTTTAGCCCCCAGTAGTCTCCTCTAAAGAACGAAGTAAATAAAAACAATTGTAAAAATATATAAATTTTCAACGATTTCTAACCTCAAAACAAATTATATACCGTAGCCTACATTCTATTACACATTAAACTAAATATTTTTATTTTGATATTTTTTCTCATGTGTATCAAATTAATCTGCACGTGATTTTCACGGGATCTTACTAGTTAAACTATAAATAATAGCAGACCATGGTTCAGAAAGAATAACTCCTCCGTTATCCAATACGAATCCGGGTTAGTCTATTGACATTCAACATTCGACGCTCCCTCCCCTTCTACTACTAAACTTTCCCGGCGCTATCTTCTCCCTTCTTCCGTCTTCAATAAAATACTCGCGTAATAAAGGAAAACGGAAATTCTATTATATTCCCACGTCTACTTTCAGAAAAGTCCTTATTACAAGAAAATAACTATAATTCGTATATTTAGGAAGAATTTTATCTACACACTGAGATCAAACATTGAGTAATACAGTATATTCAAAGTGTAAGAACACTGTCCATAAGGAAATACGTGGTGTTCCCACTTCAGGACCCTATTGCCCAACACCTCTACTAAGAAAAATGTGTGCAATACCAGGAAGAACAGTCCCATACAGCCTTCTTCAATATAACTTATCTTTCATCGATTTTTGAAGATAATCGTTTGTAATTTGCAGGAAATCGTTCATGAAGATCTAAATTATAATTTATAGGAGACGAAAATTGTAAATTATACATTTTTATTAAAGATATTTGCTTATAAGAATGACGAAAAACATGATTTTCAGTCAAGTTAATTTTTTAACAGTAAAACATCGGGGCGAATTTGGTTACCCCTAGTAACTATACATTTTGGAGCTTTCTGCAAATTTAAATGATGTTGTCTACGCATATGACGGAAACTATGGCATGTGCAACATTTCTAAAAAGTTTAGTAAATAAATTGCTTTCTATGGCAATAAATATTAAAATGATATTAAAACACTATGAAGTTAGATTTTGAATATTTCAAACAACTTTGCCGCGTATTTGCTCGACTTGCGCACACGTTTGTATAATATAAAACATGTTTAAATACAAACTCTAGCAATGATATTTTTTCTTTTAAATAAAGGTCACAACTCAATACTAGTAATGCAAGTCTTACGGCCGCTTAGCGTATGTAATTCTGCCAGTGAATTATCCAGAACAGAATCACTATACTACGACTTTGGTACAGAGCGTCATGGTGGGGGACATCGGCTAAGCTGAAATATTTATTGCCTAACGACAATACAAGCATTCTCCAAATCCGTTGAATCTGAATACTTTCAAGGCCAAAACGACCGCGGTCCCAACTAGCCTTACGCGTATTTAAATTTTTGTATTACATTTGTTTTTTCCTCGGAGCCTGCATAGATTGATGCGTTGAAGCGAACTTCGATCGTCTCTCCTGTCAAATGCTTCCTGTCTTTTCTGTTGGAAAGAGGCGGCTGCACAGTTTGAATTTCATGTAATGTTTATAAAATGGCTCTATATCCAGTCAAGAAATCATTGAACACGAAAAACTAAATAATTCGATCACGCACCTGAAACTCTGACGTGAGTTGAGCGAATTTTCAAAATTAAGTTAATATGTTTTAAGTAACTATTAACTAACTATTTGGGAAATTTGTCTACTCACGAAGGCGCTGAATAGCTGCCTACGAGTACGAAATATATTTGTTTGCACCTCAGCCTCCAGCTTTGCGAGTTTGCACTTCTACCTTGTAGCCTCGGATTATGGACTGCTTAGCTTCGCTCGCAGCGGACAAACGATCTTTTTATGGTAAATTTAAGGTAATTTAAGTTTAGACCGATTTTGAGGGAACCAGACGGGCTATAAGAACGTGTGCAAAAAAACAGAATTTGTAGAATAATCTCCTATTTATGTTTTTAGATAAAAACCTGAACAAATTTCATTCTAGTACGAAACATCTGAAAAATATGTTACTTTCGGTCAAAAAACGTACTTCAAGGTTGTTGGATCTTTTGGGTAACGAACTCTTCCGGGTACACATGTGTTCAGGGGACCATGATAGGTGCTCATTGACCACTCCCGATCTTAGGTCTCAACTCTAAGAGTCACTGCAATATCTCATCTTTCCTATGGGAAATAAAGTCACGGATATTTTATCACGTGGATTCAATTTGATAGATAAAGAACCCAATAAGATCTTGCCATTTTGCAAAATAAAAACATGGCAGTAAAAATCCGAAATTAGTAGCTGAATTTCTTCATTTTGGCCGCACTAGGCGTATTTTTCAAATCTCATAATATGCTTTTGCTTGAGGAAATTTGTTTGCGCATCATCTTTGAGGCTTCATATTACTTGTCTTTTTACTACATATATTTTTTTACAGATGTTATTTACATCCAAATCAGCTAAAATATGTGTAAAATTTTGTTAAAATTTTAAGAAGACCGTAATGTAGTAAAAAATTCAAAATTTTTATTTTTGTTTTGCAGTTTTTACTATTTTCTAATCTTGTTTTCGAGAATTTAGATATAGATCAGCCACTAATATTAGGAACATTAGGGAAAATGTAAATTATACTTTATTGGCCTAAAAAGTATTTTGTTTAAAAGTTCATCCTCATCAAGAACTCTGTCCCAAAGGAGAAGTATCATAGTCAAAATACAAAAAGTCCTTAATTCCAAGTAAGGAAACATAACATGCAGTACCTGAGAAATTAAATATTATGTTAGAATTAAAACACATATTTCATAATCTATCAGACCAGAATTTGTTTAAAAAAATGCCTGCAAAGACGAACCTAAAACCCAATTGAGTCCTTCAACAACATTATCTGTACCGGAATCACTAAAAACATCCAGCTGTTTCACCGACTTCTTATAAGTAGTCTATTGATGCGACGCGCTCTTATGTCTCCAAACCCAACCCCAGTAGTTCCAAACCGAAACCTTCTTCATGGAGACTACCATACCATGTAACCTCCATGGGGCTGAGGATGGGTTTGCGGTTATAGGGGCACTCACGGATAAACCACGCTTACATTTAGTTCTATATACTGATTAATTTGTTTTCCATAGTTTCAGTAAGGTGACGTTACGTATCAAGCTGATATTTTCATTTGACAAATAAAATACTTCCTAAATAACACCCCTCCATAGCTGACGTATCCGAACAAAGGGCTGTTTTTGTAAAACAATAAACTCAAATACGCGCATAAAAATTAGACGGGGCGTGTTGCAGACGGGGAAATTGCCTTTGTAAATGATCTTGTTTATGCATGTAAAAGTGAGCCGTACAGGAATAGATCGAGGAGGGGACATACTCTTGTATTAAGTATTATTTTTAGCGTCCATCACGACAAGCTGGAGGCATAGCTATTTACTTACTTGCTTACAGCTAAACGTGTATGTCATCCGAAGCTTATACCAGGTTGTCGTACGCAAAGCATAAGACAACTCAAACCAGGTCTTGCGATTAGTGGGATTAGTCATTAAGATTTCTGAAAACAAGTTAAAATCTTATTCTAATTTAGAAACTGCAATGTATGCCACACTTTACATACTCGTGATTGGTTTCAGTAAATACAACTTAGAAATTACAACATTTTATAGAGGATATCCCTCAGAATTGAAACAATAAGAAAATAACTTGGCGATGTCATCCCTTTAATTTTAAGTACCTGATATATAAATGTATGTTATTTCAAACATAAACTATTAATTATGCAAAATAATTAATACCTGAATAAATTTAAGACGTATTTATACCTGAATAAATTTCATATTTAACACATAACTTTTAGACTTTAAGACATATTGATGCCTGAATAAATTTCATATTTAACACAGAAATTTGAAGACGTACTGAAGCCTGAATAAATTTCATATTTAACACATAAATTTGAAGCCGTACTGATGCCTGAACAAATTTCATATTTAACACAGAAATTTGAAACCGTACTGATGCCTGAATAAATTTCATATTCAACAGATAAAATTTAAGACGTGCTTATACCTGAATAAATTTCATATTCGAAACATAACTTTTAAGACATATTGTTGTCTGAATAAATTTCATACTTAACACATAAATTTGAAGCCGTACTGATGCCTGAATAAATTTTATATTTAACAGATACAATTTTAAGACGTGTTTATACCTAAATAAATTTCATATTCGAAACATAACTTTTAAAACATACTGATGCCTGAATAAATTTCTTATTTAGCATATAAATTTGAAGACGTACTAACGCCTGAATAAAAATCATATTTAACAGAAAAATTTTAAGACGTATTTATACCTGAATAAATTTCATATTCATCAGATACAATTTTAATACATATTTGTACCTAAATAAATTTCATATGAATAAATTTCATCTTCGGCACATACATTTTAAGAAGTATTTAGGTTGAATAAATTTAATATTCAACAGATAAATTTTAAGACGTATTTTTACCTCAATAAATGTCATATTCAACAAATACATTTTAAGACGTATTTATTACCTGAATAAATCTCATAATAGACCAAAAATTTGCAAGATGTAGGCCTACTTTTACCTGAATAAATTTAATTACAGATAATTTTGAAAACTTATTCAAACAAAAACCACTAAAATAAAGAACAGCAATGATTTTAGTTCAGTTTAACAACTTGAATTTAGTTCTGTGGATGTGATGAACGGACGGAATATTATGTAAAGCGAATGAATTCTAAGAAGAAATATATTACAAAGTTAATTCGATAGTTTTCAACAAAACTTAAAGTGGGCTGTGCTGTCAAGTGGTAGGCGGTTGTTTTTACCAAACTAAATAATTAAACTCGGACTGGTTTAATGAACAAGTAGGACAGCAGGCCACAAAGTTACTTGATTTCTAGAGGTGGGCCCCTTCTTGCACCGCTCGCTATTGTGGACAAAATAATTTAACATATGTATATCAAGAAGAAATGTCCGAGGGTATATACGTTCCATTCTGTATGTGTGTTCGGTATGCACGTCCAGACAGTTTGTTGGATTTGGAATAAATGTTACATAATGATTAATTAGCACTAACGCAGTAAAACAATGTTTTTTATTAATTACATTTGATATATTAAAATGGGGTACCTTAATGGGGACCTTAATTATTACACATTTAATTCCCATGAGAAGAGATTTGAAATTTTGCACATTGTTTCTTATGTGATATATAAAAAAGAGACCTCTCATTTTGATCGTTTGCGTTTAAGGGAAGAAACAATAAGGGATAACAACTCCTAAAACAATATACAGTGTGATTGAAAAGTCCCGGAACGGTGTAATATATTTTT
>JAGFPH010000404.1:396890-411372 GCA_018207615.1 Philaenus spumarius | reverse complement strand
CAAAGCGCACCCCATAATCCCAGCCCGCAAGGTCGAGGTGCAAACTCTCGAAACAAAGCTACGCCTGAGTCCGGGCTGGAGGCTGAGGCGCAAACAAATTCTACTGATATATTCAACACTTTCGTGAGTAGACCAATTTCCCAAACAGTTGGAAAAACTAAAACATGTCTATTTAATTTTGTAAAGTCGCTCTACTCACGTCAGCAGTTACGCTGCATGATTGAATTATTTGTTCTTCCATCTATAGTTTTTCCACTAATCATTCATGAACTGAAAGCAGGTCTCGGCAACTTTTAGTTAAAGCAGTGCACACGGAGAAGGAAAGATCGATGCTTGGCCAAAAGCAGAATAACGGCCAAATTGATAACTAACGTTTATCAAACAACATTAATAATTTACTGATCTGTAGTTCTATTATAATTGTCACTTTTAAAACGCGGTACTAATGAAGACATTATTTGCCCCAGCTCTTAAACTCAATAGGAGTTGAATGTATTTTACATATTTGGCTGGTGCGTGGATTATAACTAATCTGTCAATAGGGCAATGTCGCAGCGTGACAAACCTATGTGTTTCCGACGCCATTAAAGACTGGAACAAAGGAATGCTTTGTGTTTTACCATTTACACAAAGTGTTTGTTGCTGGTTTCTGAATGTAGAAAACAACACGATATTGACGATTTTCAATTACAGTGAACACACTCTGATAACAGAAAGCTACAAGGACAGATGTGTAAGCTTATATTACTAGGCATTGAGTAACCATTGGAGTAACTACATAATCAAAACATTTAGACGAGAAAAAAAGCAACCTAAGATGATATTTGTTAAATAATCCTTTTCATACTTTTAGCGAATTTATATAGGACAGATGAGCTATCGCAGTGACTCTTATGGTGAGACCTAAGGTCGGGAGGGCCAATGAGCACCGGTCATAGTCCCCAGAACACTGCCCATTCTACGGCAAGCAAAGATCTGAAATTTGTAACACATGTGAAAGAAGGGCTCGAAAACACCTCGAAGCAGGATTTCTAATTTTCGGGTTCGTTGAGGAGTTATGAGCAAAAATATGAGAAAGTGTGATTTTTAGCGATTACCGAAAGTACAGCTCATTATGTGAATGTAGGCATAAAGGAGAAAATATTGATCGATTTAATCGAAACTCACTGTTAGGGGTTTTCTGGTTAGGAACGCGGATTTGAGGTAATTTGTTTTCGAATAGCGTGTAAGTTCAATATTTACCCGGCTCATTCACTTATTAGCCAATTTCTATAGGAAAGATGAACTATTGCAGTGACTCTTATATGGTCAGACCTAAGGTCGGGAGTGGTCAATGAGCACCGAACATAGTTCCCGGTCATGATACGTTTTGGGATGTTATTACAAATTGTATAATGTGTTAGCTCGTTTTGTTGAAAGGAAGTATCAATATTTTTTAGATTTTTCGTACTAGAATGAAACTATTTGTGGGGTTATCCAAGAATTAAAATATATGAGATTATTCTGAAGATTTTGTTTTTTACACGACGTTCTGGTTCCTCTAAAATCGATCAAAACGTAAAACTCTATAAAATTACCCTAAGCGTACTATACAAAGCGTATTTGTTCACTGCGAGCGAAGCGAAGAAGTTAATAATCTGAGGCTGCAAGATTGTGGTGCAAACTCGCAAAAAGAGGTTTTTCTCTGCGAGCAGAACAAAGCAGAACGTGAGCTGGGGCTGGAGTCTGAGGTGAAAACCAATTCTACTAATATATTTCGAACACGCAGGCCTTCGTAATTATTCAACGCCTTCAGCTGGGTGATCGAAATGTTATGAGTTACTATAGTTTGACAAGTAGTACAATACATTTTGAGTTTGGATAGTAGCCTGTAGAAACATATTGAAGCGATAATAGAATTCATCAGAACAAATTGAAGGCATTAACAACGTTTATTACATTGATCAATTATTCAAATATATTTTATGGGTAAAGGTTTACGGTACTTTTTAAATAACTAATACTATACTATGACAAGAATGTGTAATGTCATCCGACTTTGTGTTCATTCTGATAGGGGGAAGAAGAGTGGGTAGTAGTATAGAATAGTAAATTGCGAGAGATTAAAGATACAGTCCGTCCATGGGTGTCTTCAAAACAGAAGCCGTAGAGAGAAAGTTGTGGTCTTTCGTCTATGCATCGGCCATTCCATGCTAACCAATGGGTTCTGATGCAAATGGGGACCATGGAGTATATAAACATATACTCCGTGATGGGGACCCGCCATATTGTCTATACTGTTCCAAACAGCTTTTCATGGGCAACTTCTTTTGGACCGTAAAAATTAAAGCATTCAGCTAGGGGTTT
The DNA here is from genome assembly GCA_018207615.1 of Philaenus spumarius. Classification (NCBI taxonomy): domain Eukaryota; kingdom Metazoa; phylum Arthropoda; class Insecta; order Hemiptera; family Aphrophoridae; genus Philaenus; species Philaenus spumarius. The sequence goes on along the minus strand of JAGFPH010000404.1, from coordinate 409,026 downwards.
GCCTTCCGAATTGCATTCAGACGACGCTGGATGATGACACCCTTACAATTTATATTGTGTTAGAGTTTCTCCTTCGTTTGAATGCGATTGGAAATATTTAGAGATACTTATTTTGTCAAGATTATCTATTGTTATTTTGTTAATAACTAGTTTAAGTATTCTGTTGTGAATTAACTGATGAACTTTGTGTTCATGTGTGTATTCTAATTGTTTATTGTATGAGTACTAATTGAACGCTCTTTCCAGGAAACGTCTTTCATAACCCCTAAATTCTAAAACTAAAATTACAATTGAAACAACTTGAACCAAGACCAGATTTGAACCCAGATTCCTTTCTACCACTCTACCAACTGAGCTTCCCAGATCACACCATATTTTAGTCAATATTATCTGACTTGTACTGCATTTGTTTGAACTAACAGACTAATTACCTCGTTTCAAACGACACTGAAACGAAGTTGGCTGAGCATCAGCATGGAACGCTAAAGGTTCTGGGTTCAAACCCGGTCTTGGACCATATTTTTTCACTTGTAATTCAGTTAAATTAACCCTCGCTAAGGAAGTTTGTAGTGAAAATGATTGCAATTTAAAACATAGAATTTTTACTAATGTTGTAAATCTTGTGGAAATTTCCCAAATTTCACACGACACTGTCAACTTATCACTAGCAACATTTTGAGTATGCAAATAAAGCCGTTCAGTAGTGGGTTCTACTGTCACAAAAATATAAAAACCATATGAACGATCGCCATCTTTAAACGAGACGAAACTATTTCGATTTTTTCTACCTTCACGTATAAAATTTCTTCAGAAATGCTCCTCATTCCCTGAAAATATGCATTCTGGAGCATGAGATTTTGACACGAATATTTTCCTTAGATTATCAATACACTAAAGTTTGGAGTTTCAGTTGAAACCGAATGTGAAACTGATTGGTTTTTTTCTACATTCGTACTGCACGGGTTCATATTTACATTCTGTACTATATAAACTTTGCTACAACGTCAAGATTTTCCTAGTCATTCCAGAAATTAAAAAAAAATAATTAAACTCACCTGACTCCGAAGCTTAAAGTCCACAGTTAGAGGTACGTCTGTACAGTTGTTTGTATTCAAATATTAGAAGATTATTTTCTTGCTTTGATAGTCCTTTGGTGCTTTTAACCTTAAATCAAAACAAAACTTGCATTAGTCATTTTGTTCCCATAGCAAGATTATGCATTGCTTGATTTATTCGTTTTATTTAGTGGGAATAAACTAAAATCCTTTATGAAGATTAATCCCAAAGGTTCTGAACATTCGTTTCGATCAAAGTTGTTATCATACCTAGGCAAAGTTGTAATAAGGCTATTATAAGCTTGTTTTTGTTGTTGAGTAAACATAACCTTAAATGGTTCACATAGTTGTTGAAGTATTACAGCTGTTAGGAGTTTAGTTCTACACTCTATTGTTGCGTACCTACACTTAGGACTACTTTTATGGGAGATGTAAGCTTATAATGTACTTAATGACATGCCCGCGATATAAGCTTTTCTTGTATTAATCCCCGTCTATATTGCCATGATTGTTGCCGCATTTCACATGGCTCAACCAATCCCTTCCATTAAGTATTGAAGACGTTCAACCTTGGATAACAAATTTTTGCCGAAACGTCTTCGAAATCCTTTTAATATGGGACAGCATCCTATATTTACCTTAAATTGCAAAAAGACAATAAGACGAACATATCAATAAGACGAACAGTTTAAATGGGTAAGATTCAGACCAGGAAAGTAGGTGTAAAAGTGAGTTTGCGCCATCAGTCGCTAGGAGCTCTCAGGGCGCGTTTTGCCGGCCGAGTGTGGGACAAGGATGAAAAGAGGAGGAGAGACAGAGAGGTCCGACTGTCATGTGACCGTGACTGTCGAATCCTAGCGGCCGATGGCGCAAACACACTCTTATGCCTGCTTCCCTGGTCTGAATTTTCAACATGGGCACTTTTCCTCTTATTGATTTGTAGTCATTGATAAAGAGCAATCAAAAGTATTTACCTCTGCCCGTGTTCTGTTGTTTAAATAATAATTCCCCTCCACATTTTATAACCCATTTTATCGATGCAATATTTAAAAAATCACTAACACATGTTTTGGTACTAAATATTTTATAAATGGTGTAATAACGACAGCTGATTGCAGCCACCCAACGAATTGCTTCGACTGCACCAAACATATGATTACCGTACTTTATTATACGCGTGTCTTAAAAGTATCACCCCCCTCCTATTATTTTTTTTATTAATGGAAACAGACAGATTTGCTTTGGGGATTGTTAACATGACCAAAAATGGAGTGCTTTGGTGTATAGTAAATTTCAAACCCTTCCCCAAAAATGGGGCATTTAGAGGGTAAGTCTAAAATTTTAAATGAGAACACCTCATTTTAAAGGTCTTGATAAAAGGAGGAGATTAGCGCAAACCGGACGATAGTATGTTGATTCTATCTAACATAATGGCCAATCAAGTTATAATTTTCCTAAAAAAAACTCCTATTTAAAGTTTCATTAAATTAATTGGGAGAATTTTCAATGCAAAGAGCGTTGCGTGTTTCGCACGCCAATTTTAACAGAACCATTATTTTGCAAATCGTAGTAAGTTCCCGTCTTAATTTTTTTTTCTGAAATTCTGAAAGGGCATACCGTATAGTTTACTCCAGCCGCGTAAACGCGAAGCTAATCTCGAAAAGGTTAAAATAGACCCTTTTTTCGGAAAAAAATTATCCGAATTTTTTATTATCCGAATGGGAACCGATCCCAATTGATTCGGTTAACTGGAGTTCTACTGTATAAGCAATGAACATACTAGGAATGATAGCTCTCTCCCTATTCTGGAAGTAGTATAAATACTGTTTTATCAAACCAAATTTACATTTTAATGGTTTTCTCTCGCCTTTATATACCTACAGCGAGTGGGTGTCACAAAATTTGGACAGTTGCATAAATTTGCTCATGGCTTTTTTCCGCTTTCGGCACTATTTACCTGTGTCAAAAACTCTCCAAAATTAGATATACAACAAATATTTACAGATCTAAATTAACTGGTGAGCAATTGAAGGCGCTGCTGATAATTTCAACTAGTAGCCTAAACTTGATCCACAACTGCAAAAACAATAGTCAATGGAAAGCTGCATAAATCCCATTAATCATATTTATTTATTTGTCTAGTAGACTAACTGCTATATAATGTTTGCTACAAAGCCCCAACAAAGCTGATGTGACCGTTAAAAATACAACTTTACAATCAACTTGAATCACAGACAATATCTTAATAGCCTTAATGTCATAGTTATTATGTTTAATTTCATTATGTGAATTACTTATGTATGTCTCTTATTGTAAGTTTTTAAAATAAATCTCACATGAATAATTTCAGTTGAAATTTTCAATTTCATTATGTAGGCTAAGTCAGTTATTGTATTTCTTAATTGGTAGTTAAATAAAAACCTCTGATTACTTTCTAAGAATTTAGGCCTAATTCCAATGTAATTTTACAATGTAATCAAAATAAATTATGGCGTGCCGGTATAGTTGTGAGCCTTCTGCTCTATATCATACTTTATTTACAGTCACCGGATTCTATTTGTCAGTCTCAATGAAATAAGAACTCAGGGTGCCTTTCCCAGATACCACACGTCAGAGAGTTAAATGTTCAATGTAGAACGGTTTCTCAATAATGTCTGTTCGAATGAAAACAAGAAACCGATTTTTTACAAATCTATTTAGATAATTGTGACATTCGTTTTAAAACCACAAATTAGATAAAAATTCTTGAAACCGTACACCATTGCTAATACGGTAGACCTGAATTGCTAATATAATTTTTATCTGCATATTTCAAACATTGGCCAATCAGTAAGAAAACCCACAAATAGCTATACACGTACGGCTCATTGATGTTAGGCCATGTTAATTTTCAAGAAAGTTGTTCGTCGCAGACTGTGGTGACTGCAATTCTTGATGAAATCGTCTTCCTTGGTTTTCATTATCTGTAATGAACTGGACGGTTAGTACAACCTTTTTTTAATTAAATTACAAGTGAAAAAACATGGACCAAGACTGGGATTTGAACCCAGGACCTTCACAATTCCGTGGTAACGCTCAACCGACTAAGCTACTCTGATCACTTCTAATTAACCAAATTAACCCTTGCTGAGGAAGCGTGTAAGCAGGTAAAGTATTACAAATAAAAAATAACAACAACCTTTATGTTGTGTATGAACGTTTCCAGTTCTACGTAATTTGTCTATGCCTTGTCAGAGCAAGTAGTTGAAAACGCTACTGGGAATTCATTTATAACGGGCTAGACCCGTATTCTCGGTCAATTTCGTATGAACGGAAAAAACGTTCCACATGAAAAATATTAACCTTCTTAACTTCTGCACTGCTTGATTTAAAATCAACAAACAATATTGCTATGACAACAATAGCCAAAGTAATCAGCTGGCATAGACACATGTGATATGATCATAAGTTTCAGTTTCGTTTGTTTTGAACCATTCGGTTTAAACTTTTTAACTTGTTTCACGATCGTTTCAACTATTCGACTGATTTTGTAATATTATTATGCAGTTCGACGGAATGTTTATACGACTGAGAGCGTTATCTTTTTAGTTGGCGCAGGTAGTTGAAATGGTTTATTTGTAAATTGGTGGTAGGCCCGTTTCTTCGGTAAATTAAATTTTAACGTAAAATTGTTCCACAGTAAAAATATTCTCTGATACCATTTTAACCTTAGCATTGCTTGATTGAAAATCAAAAACAATATGATCACTAACAACAATAATTCGACCACGTAGCTACTAATAATGTTTGGGAAATTGGTCTACTCACAAAGGCGATAAATAGTATTTGCGTGTACGAAATATATTAGTAGAATTTGCTTGCATAACAGCCTCCAGCTCCGGCTCACTCTCTGCTTCGTTCCGACCGCAGCGGATAAACACGATGTGCGAGTTTGCAACTCAAACTTGTGGACTCGGATTATGAATTGCACTTTACGAGTTTGCACTTCGACAGCCTTGGATTATGGACCGCTTCGTTCCGACCGCAGCGGATAAACACGATGTGCGAGTTTGCAACTCAACCTTGTGGACTCGGATTATGAATTGCACTTTACGAGTTTGCACTTCGACAGCCTCGGATTATGGACTGCTTCGTTCCGACCGCAGCGGATAAACACGATGTGCGAGTTTGCAACTCAACCTTGTGGACTCGGATTATGAATTGCACTTTACGAGTTTGCACTTCGACAGCCTCTGATTATGGACTGCTTCGTTTCACTAGCAGCGGGCAAACACGCTTCCTACCAAAAAACGTGCTTTGTTTGTTTTTTTTTTTTTTTTTTTGCTGACGAACTCGTCCAAGCGACTTAGAAAACCAACGAGTGTACAAAATTTGGACCAAATACGACGTAAAATGCAGCAGTTAAAGTGCGAACTCATATCAAAGTTTTAATGACAACCCAAAACGGGTTCTGTTGACTATAATCGATGCTCATTGACCACTCCTCACCTTATGTCTCGTCATAAGAGTCATGGCAATAGCCCATCTTTCCTTTGTAAATTCGCTGATAACCAACTGATCAGCTGGCAAAGACGCATGTTGTGACCTACGACTCCGAAGCGCACTGAAATGCATTACATTACGTATAAACCAAATTCCGTTCATTACTAGAAGTGATACAGGAGTGCCCGTCTCGACAAAGACGGACCATTACTGCGTACATTACTCTTGATTCGAGTTGAAGATTAAGATTGTATAAAACTCTGCAATAAACGTAAACCGATTGAAATCCATACTTTTTACGAGTAAAGGAGTGTAAATTACCCACACTCGGGTTTTACCCGTTTATTACGTCCAGACTTTATTGGGTCGGAGGCAATTAAACGGGCACATGAACCAGTGAGAGGAATAGAAGGTAATTTAAATCTATTATTATAAAACTGTTGCATTTATAGCCGTGGTGTAAATGTTGGCTTTTACGATTGTATTACTGTGATTAAATGTGATATGATGGTTCGCCTACACAATCGTAGGGTTCGGCTGTCTGCAGGGCATTATGGTACTTAAATTGTTAATAGTGAAGGTCACACGTTACACGTTTAAACAAGATTAATTTATAGTTGTCTGCAATTAATTAAGGGTGCGCAATACCAGGACAAAACAATCTCATACAGTCCTCTTCAATAAAACGTATTCTTCATATAATTTCAAAGATAATCTTTTGTAATTTGCAGAAAATCGTTCATGAACATTTAAATAATTATAATTCGTAGGTGAAAACTATTTTGTAGATGATTGTCAAAACAATAGGATGAAGGATAATAGTTAAGTTATCTAACATTATAAAGAGGTCAAATTTGTTTGTATGTAGGGGTAATCTCTGGAACTACTGAGCCGATTGAAAAAATAGTTTTATTAATATAAAGCTACACTATCTACTAGCTACACTATAAGGAGTAACATAGCCTATAATTCATTTTGGTAAAAAAAATTTATTTCAATATTTGTAAATTTAGACGGAAAAATTCTTAGGTTAGGTCTAGGCTGATGAAACAACACATGTACTTACATAGCACCATAGCAACCAATTGAATAAAATAACAGATAAAACAGCTGTTTGCTCTAATATTTCATTAACAGCTGATTTCAAACTTTGAAGCAATTATTTGTATTTCTAACTTTTAGGTTAGGTTCTTATTAAAGCGTATACCTGAGCCTTGATGGTTCTTTTAACTTTTTTTATAACTGCTGTACGAAATAATTTGATTAATTCTACATCATTATTATAAAGCGAACATAACATGATTATGTGTATAGAAGGTTCCAACGGGGTTGGCGTGCGGAGCACGCAGGGGTTTCCCCTATTGTGTAATAATTGGTTTGTTCAACTATTGTATGTACTTATGATGTTATCTTTAACTTAACTATTATCTTTCATTCAATTGTTTTGAAAATTATACCTCTGATAGGGAATAAAACGGCTACAAAAAAAGGTGTCTTGTTATTTTTTTGTTAAAAATTACGGGTTTTCAGTAGTTTTGGCTTGAAATTTTCAAACAGCCGCCATTTTTAAATGCATAATTGGATTGAATTAATTAATTTTCTTAAGATAGTTCATGCCAAGTTTGAACTCAATTGGTCAAACATTTCTCTATGTAGCCTATGATTAATTTTGAAAAAGTCAAAACAAAATGGTGAATATCTGGAAAACGAAGCTTTCCGGACCTATTTTTATATGAACAATTTTTCTTATTTTTAGCTGTATAATCAGTTCCTGAAGTATTATCCGGTCCTCCTGAAACACTCTGTGTATGAATGATAAACTCATGAAATATATTTTTATATTCATTGCCATAGCAACCAACTGTATAAAATAACAAATAAAACTGATAATTGGGATAGCTAGCATAGCAACTTCTGTTTTACCTGATGGCTTACCGGCAATATACACACATGGCCTTCTAAGTAGGCCTACTGCTCGAATAATGTAAGTTTCATTACTCTCCTTTTATAATAAACTAGGGAAAACCCCTGCGTGCTCCCACGCCAACCTTCCTATCATGGAACCTTCTATCATGTTATGTTTTCTTTATAACTCAGGTGAAGGATTAATAATAATAACTAAGATGGTAAATAATGTTAAATGCTCAAATCAAATTATTTCGAATATTTTATAGCAGCAATTATAGGTTAAAAGAACCAGCAAGGTTCAGGTCTACATTTTAGTGAAAACTGAACCTAAAAGTTAGAAATACAAATAATTGCTTTAAAGTTTGAAATCCGTTGTTAATAGAAATGTCAGAGCTAACAGCTGTTTTATCTGTTATTTTATTCAATTGGTTGCTATGGTAATGAATGTGAATACATTCAAGAAATATGACGTGTTGGTTTATGAGTCTATAACCTAAGAATTTGTCCAAACAAATTTACAAAAAATATTGAAATAAAAAATGATTTTATCAAAATGAATACTAGCCTATGTTAGTCAGAGATAGTGTAGCTTTTTATTAAGAAAACTAGTTTTTCAGTCGGTTCAGTACTTCCAGCAGATATTACCCCCTACAAACAAACAAAGGAACAAATTTTACCTCTAAAAAATATTATTAGTACAGATACTAAAAAAATATAGGCCTACTTTAACTTTCGATGTTTAACATGCCACGAGATAAGTGTATTTTTTAAATTTTGTACAATCTGTCCCATTAAACTTTGTAGAATTATAATTGGTGAATACATTGATTTAAGACCTTTAGTAATAGAATTAATCTACGTTCTAGAGAATTTACTTCCTCATAGAATAGCACCTCTGCCGCATATATGGCGATGAGGTGTGTTGTAAATTTTACCCAATTATAATTCCCAAATTATTTACCCAATATTATACTTATAGAACGCCTAGTAAAGTATTGTTTTACATTTCTATTATATGCGAGTTAGAAAGCTTTATGACATTTTTTATAACATATACTTACAACCGAGTAAAGTTTTTATTTTCCTTCAACTAACTGAACCCAACAAAATAATTAATGCTGAATACAAAAATTACAATGTAAATGGAATTAACCTCGTCCGTATCCTCCACTTTATTATTATTAATTCTGAACTTTCAGTTCAAAGAAACCAAAATAAAGCCAACTAATAAGCCAACACAACGACCACGGTTTGGTACAAATTAAAAGACTCGGCTTGTGTAAGCGTATTTTTCGTATAAAGCGTAATTTATTAGAAGCTTAGAGTTGGCTCAAGTCCGGAATTATTTCTGGAAAGTAACTCTCGCTGTACGACTAAGACATTGCGCAAACACGCACACACGCACGCGCGGACCAACAAGGAGGTTACGCACTTTAACATTTTTAAATTTATAGCATACGCAGTCAAAGACGCGTGGGCTTGTAGGCGTTAGCTAGCTTTACACAATTACTGGTTGGATGTGTCCTATACAATACAATACAATACAACTGGGACGTTACAATATAAGATTCAATTAATTTCAGTTTAGATTTACATATCCACGTTTATATAATTTGAACTGAAAAGTAGAATTACGAAAATCTGTGAACTCACTGTCAGTGTAAAATGTATGGCCTCAAATTGGTAGGCAAAATACATAAAATATTTATAGGAAGTTTAGTACATTTATAATATTTGTATGTTTAAAATTCATAGTTCAGCTGTCTGAAGATTTTCAGTGTAGAATAATCAGCAGTTAAGTAAATTACCTTTAAATTTCCATGAAAGCTATATCTCAGTGGACAGCTGGTTTAATACTTTGAAACGATTTGTACAATTTAGGATTGGTTTTTTTTATGAGTAGCCCTAAACGGTTTAACTATTTATACTATATATACCAAATATGATGGTTCTTTTTAACTTTTATTATACCTCCTTCTGTGTCAAACTTAAACCTTCTTAGCTTGGAAATTATGACTAAACCTAGAAACTTATTAAAAATAAATTATTAAATTCGCGTGTGAAAGTTGCAATGAGGATGCTGAGGGCTTCCTTAGTAAAGTTATAAAACCACAATAGGCCTAAGGTAGTTTACATTGACAAATATAAATTGTGTAAACGATTCCATTTACAAACCATTATTAAACTGAATTGTGTGCAGTTTTAGTACAAGACACATTATTTCTGTTTAGTCTGTGCAGATAATGCCCATCGCAATTGCGCGAGCGAAACGCTTGTATGTAATAGTTTCCCCTACGTAATAATTAAAAGTTTCGCCCTAACGTAATAGTTTCGCCTCCCGTAATACTTTCGCCCAGCGTAATAGTTTAGACTCGCGTAATAGTTTTGCCAATACGTAATAGTTTCGCTCCACGTAAAAGTGTCGTCTCACGTAATAGTTTCGCTTCTCGTAATAATTTTGCCCCAACGTGGTAGTTTTGCCTCAAGTAAAGCTTTCGCCCCAACGTAATAGTTTCGCCTCACGTAATACTTTCGCTCCAACGTAATACTTTTGCCTCAAGTAATTCTTTCACCCCAACGTATTAATTTCGCCTCACGTAATAGTGTCGTCTCACGTAATATTTTTGCCTCAAGTAATTCTTTCACCCCAACGTATTAGTTTCGCCTCACGTAATAGTGTCGTCTCACGTAATATTTTTGCCTCAAGTAATTCTTTCACCCCAACGTATTAGTTTCGCCTCACATAATAGTGTCGTCTCACGTAATATTTTTGCCTCAAGTAATTCTTTCACCCCAACGTATTAGTTTCGCCTCACGTAATAGTGTCGTCTCACGTAATATTTTTGCCTCAAGTAATACTTTCACCCCAACGTAATAGTTTCGCCCCTACGTAATAGTTTCGCCTCACGTAATAGGCCTACTTTCACCCTAACGTAATAAGTTTGCCCTTACGTAATAGTTTCGTCAATATAGGACATCTGTCAATGTGTCACACAAACTGTACTGCGATGAAGTACATTACTAAAGAAATATCTTACGTTTTTTATGCACAATTTTTAGATTGGGGAAATGAAAGTAGCTGTTGGTTTTTTGAACTTTGAAACTGAAGATGGAAATTTCTTTATGTAATAAACTAAACAAGGGTTGCATCTTTTGTCTAAGCGATTTTGATTTCTTAACGATTCATTCGTCGAAACATGCTATCATTTAAATAACATGAAGGCTAAACGGTATTTTAAGGACATTATAAGTCTAAATAATGCAAAATCCACGCAAGTTCTAACCCACAATTTTGTTGAATTATAAAAGCGTGAGACCTTACTCAGCTGTTTAACTGTTATTGTATTCGACTGGTCGATGTGATTTGGTTTCTGAAATTGTAACTTCAATATTTGGTTTATCAGACGCTATTAACAAAGGCAGATTTAATTGAATGCAATTAATGAAAGCTGGTTAAGATAAGCAGTGGTGTTGTTGAACTTAGGCCTAATGTTTGTTGCCAATGCAGAGAGTAGGCTGTAAACAATCAGCTGGCATTCCTAAACACATACTTTATGCTATGACCCCAGCTATATTTACTGTTAGGTGATAAAGTTATGTAGGCCGACTGTTTTTATCTTAAGAAATCTAGAAGAATTTTCTGAAAGAGTAAATTACAAAAAAAAAAAACTTTTAACCGATATTTTTAGGCATATTTCAAAAACTTATTATTTTACACGTCAGTGACTGTTGGTTAGATATGTGCTTTAATAAAATATATTTTTAATTTGTTTAAACAAAAGTTTAACCTGAAAGCAAAGGTGAAAAATAATATTTATATATAAATTAAATTATTAAGTTTAGAAAACAGGAGAGAAGCGTAAATTTTAAGATCTGAGAAGGCTGTAAAGGCATTAGGAGTTCTTAGAAATGTAACAAACCCAAGTCATACAAGAGCAAAGTCCGCATGTTTACCGCATACTCGATTATGCTATATGCTACGTCAATTTGGGTATTCCAAGCTATGAAGATTGTTAGTAGCGCCTAGAGAAAAATGACGCTACGAACAATCAGAGCTTATAGGACTATTGGAATAGACGCTGTTGTAATACTTGTAGCAGAAGAAGTTTACGAAGATGTGACCGGCCACTCGCTGTCCGATGGCATGTCCCCAGGCAATGGAGTGTCTCCCTTTTGGATGAATCTTGCGAACCTCCAGACGTTGTGATAGTGGGGAAGGTTCGTTAATTAAGCAAGTGGTTTTTACTCAAGTAACCAGTTTATACACAAAGGTTAAACTTTCCTCTGCTAGCCCGAACTTACAGCTAACTTAAGAAGGTAAAAGCAAACGAATCCGCCGAGCGTCGTAACGCAAGGTTGTGAACAGACTGACTTAAGCTTGAACATTTAGCCCTCTTAACTATCTAAACTCTGACTTTAGCATATTCTTTGTGTGCAAGCCATATAGCACTTTCAAGGTCAGTGTGATTCCAAAACTACCTAGCTAGCTAGCTATTATTACTATAAGGTAGAGGTACAAAACCCTGAACTTAAAATAATCAAAGAGAAAAACGTTAGATATTTTGCTGTGAAAGTGGAACTGGCGTTTGATCCCAGACCTTAGTGATATTCAAATTAGGGTCAAAACGTAGGACTAACCGTACGTTTGGGGACACCTACTACTACCTAACACAGTCGTTAACTGGTCACAT
>JAGFPH010000404.1:376513-391890 GCA_018207615.1 Philaenus spumarius | reverse complement strand
TCTCACGTAATATTTTTGCCTCAAGTAATTCTTTCACCCCAACGTATTAGTTTCGCCTCACGTAATAGTGTCGTCTCACGTAATATTTTTGCCTCAAGTAATACTTTCACCCCAACGTAATAGTTTCGCCCCTACGTAATAGTTTCGCCTCACGTAATAGTTTCGTCAATATAGGACATCTGTCAATGTGTCACACAAACTGTACTGCGATGAAGTACATACTAAAGAAATATCTTACGTTTTTTATGCACAATTTTTAGATTGGGGAAATGAAAGTAGCTGTTGGTTTTTTGAACTTTGAAACTGAAGATGGAAATTTCTTTATGTATTAAACTAAACAAGAGTTGCATCTTTTGTCTAAGCGATTTTGATTTCTTAACGATTCATTCGTCGAAACATGCTATCATTTAAATAACATGAAGGCTAAACGGTATTTTAAGTACATTATAAGTCTAAATAATGCAAAATCCACGCAAGCTCTAACCCACAATTTTGTTTAATTATAAAAGCGTGAGACCTTACTCAGCTGTTTAACTGTTATTGTATTCGACTGGTCGATGTGATTTGGTTTCTGAAATTGTAACTTCAATATTTGGTTTATCAGACGCTATTAACAAAGGCAGATTTAATTGAATGCAATTAATGAAAGCTGGTTAAGATAAGCAGTGGTGTTGTTGAACTTAGGCCTAATGTTTGTTGCCAATGCAGAGAGTAGGCTGTAAACAATCAGCTGGCATTCCTAAACACATACTTTATGCTATGACCCCAGCTATATTTACTGTTAGGTGATAAATTTATGTAGGCCGACTGTTTTTATCTTAAGAAATCTAGAAGAATTTTCTGAAAGAGTAAATTACAAAAAAAAAAAACTTTTAACCGATATTTTTAGGCATATTTCAAAAACTTATTATTTTACACGTCAGTGACTGTTGGTTAGATATGTGCTTTATTAAAATATATTTTTAATTTGTTTAAACAAAAGTTTAACCTGAAAGCAAAGGTGATAAATAATATTTATATACAAATTAAATTATTAAGTTTAGAAAACAGGAGAGAAGCGTAAATTTTAAGATCTGAGAAGGCTGTAAAGGCATTAGGAGTTCTTAGAAATGTAACAAACCCAAGTCATACAAGAGCAAAGTCCGCATGTTTACCGCATACTCGATTATGCTATATGCTACGTCAATTTGGGTATTCCAAGCTATGAAGATTGTTAGTAGCGCCTAGAGAAGAATGACGCTACGAACAATCAGAGCTTATAGGACTATTGGAATAGACGCTGTTGTAATGCTTGTAGCAGAAGAAGTTTACGAAGAAGTGACCGGCCACTCGCTGTCCGATGGCATGTCCCCAGGCGATGGAGTGTTTCCCTTTTGGATGAATCTTGCGAACCTCCAGACGTTGTGATAGTGGGGAAGGTTCGTTAATTAAGCAAGTGGTTTTTACTCAAGTAACCAGTTTATACACAAAGGTTAAACTTTCCTCTGCTAGCCCGAACTTACAGCTAACTTAAGAAGGTAAAAGCAAACGAATCCGCCGAGCGTCGTAACGCAAGGTTGTGAACAGACTGACTTAAGCTTGAACATTTAGCCCTCTTAACTATCTAAACTCTGACTTTAGCATATTCTTTGTGTGCAAGCCATATAGCACTTTCAAGGTCAGTGTGATTCCAAAACTACCTAGCTAGCTAGCTATTATTACTATAAGGTAGAGGTACAAAACCCTGAACTTAAAATAATCAAAGAGAAAAACGTTAGATATTTTGCTGTGAAAGTGGAACTGGCGTTTGATCCCAGACCTTAGTGATATTCAAATTAGGGTCAAAACGTAGGACTAACCGTACGTTTGGGGACACCTACTACTACCTAACACAGTCGTTAACTGGTCACATCTGTTTATTGCCTCATTGGAGCTTACTTTTTTTCAAATTCCCAAGGTGAGTACTTGACAGAGAAGATCTAGAAGACCAATTCCATGCCTGGTGCGTCTTCATTTGTGTCCCCATGATCGAAAGAAGGAAACATTAGGAACCTGTGGTTGACTTTACTGCATCAAATAACCTACAGCAGAAAGTGAACAACTCAAAACCTTTATCAAAGTGAACTCAAAGATCAGTTGTTAGATTAGAAAAATCACAGACAACCATCGCACTGAAGTAATTCTAGAAGCTTTTCCAGCAGTGCGATGAAGGAAGCAAAACAGTGGTTTAGTGAGTGAGAGCTCAGTATTACAAAGCGTGCCGGCTTCTGCTGCTGTTTGTTGATTCCACTATCTCTAAATATGTAAGTTAGGTTTGGTTAATCCGTGAGGCCAAAATTATACTCGAAGATTTCGTAACATTACATTTATAACACTTTCTAGTGGTCATGTTTTGGGATTGAATTCGTGTCCGCCAGTGTGGATCAACTACCAAAGCGGAACCATAATACAAAATTAAAGCTTCATTATTTTAAACTCGATAAAATCTGAAAACTAATTATTCTTTTAAAAACCCAAAGTATTTTTTTTTTTCAAGAGTTACTTTGATATTGTTGGCATTTACACATAACGAGCGTCACAGCATCCTCGGTTGGTAAAGAAACTATATTAAGACAGAGATGATTTAACGAGCTGAAGTCATTAAACGTCGCGGTACATTGACTAACATTAAGTCCTCACTTTGTCGTTTACAAAGGCTTTGTCGATGAAAGTAATAGTTTGGAAACATTAACCTCTACTTTGGGGTTGTCGAATATTAGAAACTACAGAAATGAAACTGTAAACTTCGACTCGTGTATCAATAAGCGTAACTAAAAAAATGTTTCACTGATATTTGTTTTCTTTTTACTTAATGTTTTTACTTAATCGCCTTTAGAATAATAAAGACAAAAGGATCGGCGGTATACCTCGAGTAAATCGACCACGAACTATTATAGTAGGCAGGACTAGCTTTTGGCATCTCGACCACTCTGCTTTAGTGTTTCACTAAAATTATCTTTTATAACTCACAGTTACCTTCTATAACTGGCTATTATCTTCTATAGCCAGCGGTTAACTTACAGCAAAAATCCCCAAAAAGTTATTTTTTGCGTTTTTAGTTGTTCCAATAATTGCACAATAAAAAATCATTGTTTCCAAAGGTTGTATTTTCGTCCACAAACTATCTCTCGAGTTATAGCGCAATCGGTTGACTGATTAAATTTTTTTCAAAACTGCTTTTTTTTTGCTCTAACGATTAATTGGCCTAATTATCTAGGAAAACGTATATTCTTTGCGTGTGTCTATGTCTGGTGACAGTCTGACAGTGTTTTCTTTCATTCTGTTTTCATTTGGTTCTTTAATTTTCTTCACAGCTTTGCTCAGCTGTAGTATTATAGTTCTGGGGTCAATCCTTTTTCTTATTAGCGAATTCCCAAAGGAAAGATGGGCTATTGCAGTGACTCATATGGTGAGACCTAAGGTCGGGAGTAGTAAATGAGCACCGATCATAATCCCCAGAACACGGTGTCATGAAAATGTTTATGTATGTATGAGTTCTTTATACAAAAATTCAACAACTGGAGGTAAATTTTTTAAAGAGAAAGTAACAAATTTTCCTACTACAATGAAACTTTGGTGGGGTTTATCTAAAAAACTAAATTTAGGATATTATTCTGCACATTTTGCTTTTTTACACGACCTTATACCCGACTGGTTCCCCCAAAATCGATCAAAACGTAAAATACCATAAAAGTACCCGGTTCAAATCCATGTGGGGATTTTACATTGGAGGCAGCTTCTGAACCGAGACCGACGGGCGGGATGCAAACTCGCTAAGCGAAGCAGTCCATATTCAGAGAGTCAAACTCACAAAGCGGGTATTTCCGCTGCAAGCGGAATGAAGCAGCGCGAGTGCCTTTGATGAAGGCTGAGGTACAAACAAATTGTGCTAATATATTTCGTACACGCACGCAGCAATTTAACGCCTTCGTGAGTAGAGATGTTTTTGAAACCCTGAAACATATGCTGTACAAAAACATAAACAACTCACGTCAGCGGTTCAACTGCGTGATCGAATTATTAGCGAATTTCCATAGGAAAAATGAGCTAAATTGCAGTGGCTCTTATGGTAAGACCCAAGGTCGGGAATAGCAAATGAGCATCGATCATGGTCAACAGAACACGTTTTGGGATGTCATTAAAAATCATGGTACACATGTTGATTGTCTATGTTCGTTAGCCAAAAAAATCCAACAACCGGGAGCACGTTTTTTGACCGGAAGTAACTATTTTTTAGATTTTTTTCTACAAATATAAATGTAGGATGTTATTCTGAACATTTTATTTTTTTACGCGACCTTATAGCTCGCTTGGTTCTCCCAAAATCGATCAAAACGTGAAATACTATAAAAGTACCCGGTTCAAAGCAATGTGGTGATCTTACCGTGGGGTTGGCATGCGAAGCACGCAATGCTAGGTGTATTGAAGATACTCCCAATATGCGGAAAGGCGTGCGAAGCATTTTGCAGCTTTTCAGCACCGTCGTGAATCTATTTCCCAAATTTTTGGTTGGCCTATATACTTAATTTTGGAAATTTGCTCAACTCACGTCAGCGGTTCAGCTGCGTGGTCGAATTATTTTCCTTATAATGAAATGATGACAAATGGCAAAACAAAAAATGTATGATTTATCCATCATAAGAAACTAATTTTAAAACAATGAGTAGGGAATGTTTTGTATTTCAGTAACTGTGTAATTTTCCTAGTCATTCTCCAGGTTGCCGGAAACAAACACTGAAGGCATATTTTGGCCTAAGCGAGAGAGGACAAAGAACGCGGGTTCAGATCAGATCGCTCCAATGCTATACACCGATACAGAGTTAATAAATTGTCAAATAGTGAATGTGCTCCGATCAAATAGGAATACAAAGCTGGTCCAACAAAAACCTGTTTCCCAAGTCTTGTTCTCGGCTTGGTCATTGCGCAAAGTGTGGTCTCCACGCGTGCGCAGTAAACAAAGTAAAGTGTCATTGTTATTCTATATTTCTATACACGGTTTCGGTTGAAAAAGATTTGTCCATAGTGTTACTTTAAATCTCAATGTGTACGCCTAATTGTTTTGCAAGACACAGACTTTTGGAAACACGGTGTTAACACAAACTAAACAGTACATATTATGAAATACCGGAAAACATTTGATGTAGAAAACAACAAATGTACGCGTGGTCTGTCAATGCTTGCAGCTTTAAATCCGTAACCCATCCCCGCAGCGCCATAGGGTTGTAGGTTTTCAGTCTGGAACTGCAGACGTTGGTTTCGAAGACATGGGCGTCAAAAGATATCATCGTACCAATGAGCTTCTCATGGGAAGTTGGCGAAGCTGTTGCGAATCAAATGCCGAAGTGACCAGAATGTTGTAGAAGCTTCCAGAAAGTTTGAGAATGGTCCAAAAGGTTCTGGACCGTCGAAGGCCTTCTTGTTACTTAATGTTCTAGAAGATTCCAAAAGGTTCTGGACCGTCGAAGGCCTTCTTGTTACTGAATGTTCTAGAAGCTTCCAAAAGGTTCTGGACCGTCGAAGGCCTTCTTATTACTGAATGTTCTAGAAGCTTCCAAAAGGTTCTGGACCGTCGAAGGCCTTCTTGTTACTGAATGTTCTAGAAGCTTCCAAAAGGTTCTGGACCGTCGAAGGCCTTCTTGTTACTGAATGTTCTAGAAGGTAGAAGCTTCCAAAAGGTTCTGGACCGTCGAAGGCCTTCTTGTTACTGAATGTTCTAGAAGCTTCCAAAAGGTTCTGGACCGTCGAAGGCCTTCTTGTTACTGAATGTTCTAGAAGCTTCCAAAAGGTTCTGGACCGTCGAAGGCCTTCTTATTACTTAATGTTCTAGAAGCTTCCAAAAGGTTCTGGACCGTCGAAGGCCTTCTTGTTACTGAATGTTCTAGAAGCTTCCAGAAGGTTCGAGAATGGTCCAAAAGGTTCTGGACCGTCGAAGGCCTTATTGTTACTGAATGTTCTAGAGACCGGAAACGGACTGTGAAGCTAGAGATCTAAACTTATGAAGCAGTTAGTCTTAAGTTATAATATTATAGATAATCAAATTACTTGCATTTCGATTATTTACGTTCAAGGTGTAAAATATTGTTAAGAGAAAATATTTTGGGTAAAATGTAGGCCTACTCACTACACTCAAACTGACGGAAATAGTGGTTAGCGTTTGTTGGTGCACAGCTGATCATGAATGTATAGTCCAGGGCATGTCTTCGCTTTCGCTAGAAAATTGTTTAAGTTGTTTTCACAATCTCACGCAAAAAGAGCCCCTTATAACGTCTCCGAATTTGTCAGGCGGTAACGGGGGTTCAAAAATTAAAAAAAAAATGTTTGACTACTTCTAAAACTTGATTTTGTGTTGTTTGGATCACTTAAATGAAAAGTCTCTTGAAATTTTATTTATCTGTAACATTGATCGTTTTTGAAACACAAATAATTTTAAAGTTTCACAATTTCTTAAATTAATTTTAAAATGTTGACTGCCGTTGCCGCCTTCTATTATGCGGATATAGCCTAAGTGGATATATTACACTATCAAAGTTATTTGTCAAATATTTGACAAAGTTTCGTCGAAGAAAACATATTACACCTGTCCAATTTCTTTGATCAGCTGGGTTATTAACTGGCCTATAAAAAGCAAGTTTCTTTATGGTTAGGGGAGGTAGGAAGGGATTATTGTGAGTCCGTCATTTTTTCGGAGTACGTATAAAGTTATGTTTAGCCTATATATGTCGCTCTTTTTATCTTTTCATTTTTACTTTCTCCACCCTATACGTAGTATATGGAGAAAGTATTGTTTTCGTAAAAATGTTCGAATTTGAATTTTCAGTTGAATTATCTGTTTTGGTGCTCCCAGAACCCCAAAAAATGGTTTAGTGCAATTATCTGTGTTGGTGCTCCCTGAACCCAAAAATATTTTTAGTGGAATTTTTTGTTTTGGTGCTCCCTGAACCCAAAAAAGTGTTTTTAGAGTGGTGTCTGTCTGTCAGTCTGTCTGTATGTATACACGACCAGAGAGGACACTATTGGTCCGATTTTCATGAAATTTGGTATGTAGGTACTAAACCCTAATATCTCCAGGCGTTTTTTCATTTTTTGTAATTTTTAATTTATAAGGGTAATTTACCCCTAAAAACCCATAAAAAACGACAAAAATGCAAATTTCTCAAAAACGGCTCTAACGATTTTGATCAAATTTTCAGTATTTATAGTGCTTAAGATGCCAAACAAAATGACACCACCCGCTTTTATCAAAACTTCGGCGTTTTATAATTATGGGGAAATATTTAAAAATAAACAAGTTTATGTTGTCAATCTAGCATCGCGGCGGCGGCCGCACGGGGTAGCACCATGGTAGCGATCACGGCCAGTAATTCAAAGGTCGCGCGATCGAATCCTGCCTAGGACAATAATTTTTTTATTCGATTAACGTAGATAGAATATTATTTTTTTGTTTTGTTCTAAAAAGTAATAAATAAAATGATTGAAAACAATATTATTTTGACTACAGTAAGTTGGGAGAAAGTTTGTGTCAGTTAACTGATACCGTTTATTTATCTCGTGTTCTGTTCTGATTCTTTGTAGGGGAATTTTTGGTGTAGGCACAGGAGTGAAGTTGTTGTTCTGGTGATGACCTATTTATGATTTCTGGTAAATTTTAAATTTGTATTTTTCTTTTTTTTATCTTCTCTCTTTTCCATAATTTTTATTGTGAAGTTATGTTGTGCACGACTCGTGCCCACGCACAGGCCTCGAGCCTATGTGGGCACTAATTCCATAAATGATAATTTGTAAATTGTTTGTAATTTTATTTATGGAATAAATAATAATAACTAGATATATTTTGGGGTTATTTTTCGGTTTATTCATTCATTTGAGGTGCTATAATGGATCGAGGAATGTTAACTTGTTATGTTTATGCATCAAGTGGTTATCTAACCATGACGCTATTAAAGAAAAAGAGGAACAAACGAAGAAAAAAATTTTGGTTCCGACCAAGGATACAAAGGAGAAAAATACTAGTTGTAAATAATTAATTATTAAAGAATTACAGTTGAAAGATTGTGATTCATATTATAACGGTTTTTAATATTTCTAAAAACAAATTTTTTTAAACTTGTAAATATCCTTTTACAATAAATTAAACATAATCAAAATATCTTTAATGTTTTACAAAAAACATAAACATAGGCTGTACTGCCAACCCCAATATTACAGACTGCAAAACATTTGTAATTTTCGTTCTAAAGATTTTTGCCTTCATCGTGGTTTTTGTACGCATTAGAATGAATGTTCTACAAACATTCTTCTTTTTTGTAATTTAAAATTAAAGTTTTCAAACTCCATGTCAATTTCAACAATTTTGCCGTGGTATTATAAATATAAAAGGAAAGAAACACAAGGAATATTTATATGAACACTGAAAAAAACATATATTTTAAAACTTCAAATATACTATCTAAAACAAGGAGATTATCTAAAACATGCGTACGATATTAATATTTATTTTAGAACATTATTACTATTTGAAATTTTTGTCAAATTTTACAACATGTCAAAAATTCATCAAAGTTTGATGAACGAATTAGTTTGTTAAAAAATCGTCAAATTTATTTGATAGTATAACATGTACCTAAGGGGCTATTTTTGCATAATATTGCACAAAACAATGAACGAGGAATAAAGATAGACCCTGGACTAATAGCCAAATTTAAAAACAAAATTTCATTTGGACGAAACTCAGTGAACCAGTGGCCAGTGAAGTCTCAATATTTACAATGATATTTCTTGCATTAATTTATTCACATCTGCCAATAAACTCTTATAGAAGCGAGAATACGTAAAGTACGTACGTGAGTAACAATATAATATAACAGTTGATTTCACCTATCATCTGCAATAAGTGGGCATTACACGCAGAAGCTTGTATTACAGCAAGCTGCTCGTGTAACAGGGTACAAATGTCATGTGCAAGCTGATTTCAGCATGCTGACAAACGTCGGATCATTTTGATATTTTCACAAGCTGACCATCAGCTTTACGAACTGCGCATGCGTCTGATCCCTTCCTCACCAGCGCCTTCCAGTGTTCGGTGCTCCCGATCTGGCAAACTCTCCAACTTGCAGCGCTGCAAGCTGCTGCGTGTAATAAGTCACGCAACATTTCCATCAGCATGCAGCGCAGTAAGCTGCTGCGTGTAATATCCACTTTAAACAAAAACCTAGCTTAGATTATACTTTGGAGCTATGTTTGCAATTTCAATCAGTAATATAATGTCTTGTGAAGTTGATTTTTTAAAATTTGAATTATAGAACTAATGTAGGATATAATAAGTTATAAGATTTGATTTGAGGTTATAAAATAAATATAAATACAACTTTTTGTCATCAATATATTAATTTAAAGGAGAAATATCTATTCGTTCAACTTCGAAAACATTCGTACATCTTCGTATAACATACAATCATATTCGATTATTAATTTATTCGTTATAATAATATTTTCTAAATCTATTTGATAGCCTATATCAATTTTAAATAAAAATAAATTCAAAAATCATATTTTTATCTTTATTTTGATATACTGTATAATAGTGCATATACGAGAATACAAAATACAACAAATACAAAATTTTAACAAATAGGCTTAGTATTTTATTAACCCATGTCTAAAAAATCTTTATAATTTTACACATTTACCGAGTTAAACATCCCCTCATCATAGGTAGGCCTACATAAAGTTTGTGGTTTTTGAATAGTATTATTTTAAATTACGTTTTACTGATGTGTATTTAATTAATTTGCCTGTGGTTTTCATGGGAGCTTAGTAGTAAAACATAAATATTTTTTTTTCATAACTTTTTATAAAAGTTTTAGGCTCGAACTTCGAATTGGCCAAATTCCTTTCTTAGCGAGCACCTAACATGCAAGAGCAACCTACTTACGAAATTTCAGATCTGCTAACATTGTTGATGCGGAGATTTTGCGATGATCGAGCCAGTGAGTAAGTTATAGACAAATTTGTAAAATAGGTAAAAAGAAAACATGTAGAATTGAATTTGATTTTCACAGCAGTTTGTAAGTTAAATCTAGGTATTTGTCAAGTTAGTAGCGGAACAGATGGATTACTACTAGATACCGTATTACAAAACAATATTAAGTTAAATACGCACTCTAAGTCTGCACAATATCACGTCATGTTTGTTAACGTTTCGCTTCCAACAGTAAAACACAATTATCTCAATAAACAATTCACAGAGGTTATCGACCTTTCAGAATGTCTTGGAATCGGAAATAACAGATGTTGCTATTGCATGTTTTACCTATCAAACCCGACGCCTTACTAGAAACCGGCTAAAAATAGTAACGCAATGAAGTAGGTCAAAAGTACACGAACGGACGGCCATTTTATCTAGTATTACATGTTATTACTTTTTGATAAATAAGCCTCAGGCGTTTACTAATTAGAGAGCCTTGGCTTACATAAACCGGACTTGAATAGTTGAGGTCGTTTTAGTTTCTATATGTTAAATAGGATGAGAGAATTTGTCTAGGTCGGATGTAGTGTTGGTGTTAAGGTGCAGAATGTGTTTCATTCAAAACAGTTCATTGCAATCTCGAGTTGAAATGCTTATAAACCGACTAACCTGTTCAGGATGTGCATTCTATAAATGCTACGTCTACTTTTAAAAATACAGAACGTAACAGAGCAGTACGTAGGCCTACAACGAACAAACTAACCAAATTAGGCACTTGATTTCAACAAAAACCCCTTATTTCACACCCAAAAATTTAAAAAGATTTTTCTCAAAATCACATTGATCCAAAAAGTATATTTTAGACAGTGGGTCGTTTGGAAGAATTTTCAAATGTAAACATTTGGAAAAAGTTACATAATGTTAATGAAGCCTAACAATGTATTTTCCACTGGCGGAAACCCCTGCGTGCTCTGTACGCCAACCCCGTACACAAACCTTCTATACAAATAATCATGTTACGTTTTATTTAAAATAAAGGTGTAGGTTTAGGATTAATAATAACCCCAAAGCTAAGATGGTAAATAATGTTAAATGTTCAAATCAAATTATTTCGTATATTTTATAACAGCAGTTATAATAAAGGTTAAAAGAACCAGCAAGGCTCAGGTCTACACTTTAATAAAAACCTAATCTAAAAGTTAAAAATACAAATAATTGCTTCGAAATTTGAAATCAGATGTTAATGAAATATTAGAGCACACAGCTGTTTTATCTGTTATTTTATTCAATTGGTTGCCATGGTAATGAATGTAAATACATTCAAGAAAAATGTGTTGGTTCATCAGTCTAGGCCTAACCTAAAGCAGCGTCCACACTATGCCGGGCGAGGCCGAGCGGGCTGACCCGGGCGGCCTAAGCCGGGTTGGTGTGGACGCCCCGGGCGGCTTAAAAAGCCGGCCCGAGCCGAGCCGATCCCAACCCGCAGAAAGTAGGTACAGATCAAAGGATGCCGGCCCGAGCCGAACGAAAATATGTAGTGGGGACGTGCCGAGCGGCACCGGGCGGCTTTAGTTACAATTGAGCCTCGGAACGAACTAGACGTTCTCTGGGTTCTCTAAAAATTAATATTATTTAAATATTAATTTATTAATATTATTTAATTATTAATATTATTTAAATAATAAATATTATTTATTAATGGAGTGGAACGACGAACAAGTGTTGGTGTTAATTGACTTATTCAGAGAACGACGTCATCTATGGGACAGTTCGGTAATCATTTTAACACCAACACTATTTAAAAAAAACACACTTTAAAAAAACTTCTTGAAAGTAGTCAACGAAGTCACCAGTCTTGGTGTCGAATTGAAACATAGGTAGATATAACCCGGGCGGCCTCGTTTTCGGTGTGGACGTCGTGCCGGCCCGAACGAACCCGTCCGGCTTAGGCCGCCCGGGTCAGCCCGCCCGGCCTCGCCCGGCATACTCCGGCATAGTGTGGACGCTGCTTAAGAAATTTTTCCGACTAAATTTACAAATATTGAAATAAAAATGTTTTTATCAAAATTAATTGTGTTACTCAGGGGTAGTGTAGCATTTTATCACTAAAACAATTTTTTCAATCGGTTCAGTAGTTCGAGAGATTACATGCAAATAAACAAATTTTACCTCTTTATAATATTAGTATAGATCACACTGCATTATAAACGGATGTGTTGTTTGATGAACGCGTTACGTCCATTAAGTGACTCTTTATTGTAGTTAATTCACTACTTGTTAAAAAAAGTCAGCTGATTCAATAACCAGCTGATTTATTTTTGGTACTAGAACTTAAAACTATTTTATTGTACTAGGACCAAAAAGTATTGTACGTAAACAATGCATTGTGTGCTTTAAAATTACAACAGCTGTACATTCAAAACGTTCAGCTGTTTTCCAACTGATAGCAGCACTGTCGCGCACAGGTTAAATCACGTTTAAAATAGTTAAAACATTATTAATGTGATTTAATTAATTAAGTGTTCGTGTGATTCTAGTGCATTATAATGAAAAGTATCGTTCATAACTTGTACCGAAAGTGCTTTTTGGTGCTTGATCGCAAAAACATCCTCTTTAGGCAGTGATGAAAAAATTTACTATTTTGTATTGCTAGCAGGTAGCCGTAGATAACGTAGTGAAATGAATATGTAGGTATAAACATTGCAGCCTACTATTACACGTAATTTGAAGAAAAAAAAACTCTTCAGATCCGAGTTCCGTGACGAATAAAATTCCCGCGCAGTGACATTTAGTCCTATTTACATAGGCCTAATCGGCTGAGGGTCAGTAAGCGCTAAAAATCATATTTTCCGAAAATTTGTCACTAATAACTCGTGAACAAACGGAAGTATTGAAAATTAGGTAAGTATCTTTGCATACATTCTACCTATAATAATAACTACTTAGTAGTTACACCACACTTTGGTGCCCCTTTGAAGTGGCCGAAAGGCGAGAGGTGAACTGTTTATTTGTATATTTTAATAATTAAATACACTTAACGTCAGCGCTGTAGCTCCGAGGAAAGTATAACAATTAATACTTATTGTTTACGGGTTCTCATGTTCACCCCTTAGACACAAGTTATCGAAATTATGATGAACTACTCTTCCTTTTTACTTGTTAAGAAACGGATGTGTCTAATAACAGCTGTCTCTTAAGGTAAAAGTCTAACTAAAATATTGTAATGTAATTAGTAAACCCCCGTGAAAAATCACCGGCAGATTAATTAGATACACGTCAGAAATACACCGTTTAAAAAAATTAAATTTAAAAACAACAGACTTTAGCTAGGCCTACCTAACGATGCTGACAGGGATTTTTATGTCAGCAAAGGATAAACTGTATGCCTATTTGTTATAATTTTGTATTTATATGCGTTATTATTTATGTAAAGAAAGATACAAATATTATATTTAATAGCTTTTTATTGCATATTGATAGATCAAATGATTCAGAAGTTATTAATATTACAGTGAAGAAATAAATAATCGAATATGTTTAGATGTTATACAAAGATGTACGAATGTTTCTGAAGTTAAACGAATAGGTATTTCGTTTTTAAATTTGTGTAAATGAATATATTGATGATAAAATGTTGTATTTCTAAAAAGTTTTTTCCCTCAAAGCAAATTTTATAACATAGGCCTGCCGTATTATAGCATTCATTACTTCTACAGCTCTTATTAAAAAAAATTACTTCAGAAAAAAATATAATGATTGAAGTTGTAAACACAACCACAAAGTATAATCTACGCTGGGTTTTGTCGATGAATACAGAACTTAGAAGCGCAACGCTTATGGAGAATAGTCAGCCCGGTTGGTTGCCGCCAAATCGAAGCTTTAGGTAGCGCTGGCTGAAAATTTCCACCCGTCTGTGACTCATCAATCCTCCTCGCCAATTGTGAGTGAGACAGAGAATGGCTGCCTCAATCTCTGTCTCACTCACACTTGCCGCAGGCCTACCGATGACAGTAACGCTCTCGCTACCTAGCGGCTGCCGCGCTAAGCTTGCCAGATTCAAATAAAACTAGGCTGAATCTTTAACATGGGCGTTGTGCTTCTTATGATTTCTGTATTCATTGGTGTTATTTAAGCATTACAGATGACGTATGTTCGTACGGACCGTACACCCGCTTTTATAGGAGTTGATGTTTGTCAGAATAGGGACTGCGAAAGACGCCAAAACACACTTGTACGCTATGCACCCCAGTGATAGATACAGGCACCGGCGGGAATGCTGGCACTTGAGCAAACCGCTACTAACCTGTCTAAAAACATCAGTATCCGGTACATCTCTGTTTAACGCGTTCACTGCTAAGGACGCACATGTGAGCTTGACACTGAACACTATGAGAAGTGGCCGACGCAGAGTGCATTGCGTGCTTCGCACGCCAACCACCTTATTGGGCGTATTTTCAGTACACAGTGAATTGCGTGCTTCTCACGCCAATTTTGAGAATATGTGCTATGGACGCACATGTGCATCCGCTTTAAAATATTAGAGATTATTACGTAGAAAGGTTCAAAAATAAAAAATAAAGTAATTTCTACTTATTTAGGCTATAAATATAAAAAATAAAAGGTCAGCTCCTATAGCATAGGAAATACGAAATTTGCGTAGCAGTGAACGTGTTAAGGGTGTTCCACTAAATTGTTTGATGAAGGACGAGTCACATTAGAAAGCGGTGTGGGAAAATGTTTTTTTCTCTCCACTTACGCCCTTTCCCCACACCTCCAGGGCGAGGCCAAGTGCGATATCTGTACAGAAGCTTCAATCCACTCTTCATTACAAACTACGGTGTAAACGTTCCCAGATCAGATAATTGTTTGTTCTAAGAATAAGAGCAATGTTTAGACTTTGGACATTCGGTTTAATGACTCCAAGCTCGTAGTGTTGGGTACACGACACGTGTTTGTGCAACGATACTCATGTCTAATTAATGTCTGTGTTTTAATTTGGTGATAAAACGCAAATACGCATCAAAATATTCAACTTGAGTTGATTTAATGAGACAGTTCGATGACGCAATACGGCTTCATGACATGATAATCTGAGTACATCTTTATAGGCCTGCATCGTTTCCGGACGTTTATCAATTGTGTTATTGTGGTTGGGTGTTAAAAGACGAATTGTTTGTCGTAATAGCAGAGATGTCGCTATATACAGGATGGGTCAAAGCTCACGTAAAATCTAAGAAAAACATGAGTAAAATCTCACGTAAAATCATTTCTCATGTTGTAAATGGGTAGGAGGAGGACACTGAGCAATTTCTATTAACTATCGTTACATGGTTTTTACTGTCAAATTTATTTATTCTTTATGTAACATAATTCAGATTGCACCTTGTTAGCGAAT
>JAGFPH010000404.1:354668-367434 GCA_018207615.1 Philaenus spumarius | reverse complement strand
TAGGACCTGCGAAGACCGACTACTCAGCCGTACTTTACCCGTAGCGTTGTCTCAGAATAAACACTATTATCAAAACACGCAAACAGTGAAACTTAATTGAACAAGTTGCGGGTATGATTGACGCGTTTAGACAGTCAGGTTGCCTAGCGCCGAGGCACAGCTGCGGACCGCGCGGAGATGTGTGCGGAATACTGACCGCCATCGGCAGCTGTTCGCACTACGACGGTTGAAAAAAAAACCGTAGTCGCTGTTCTCGTAAGTATTGACAAAATATACAATTTCACAAAATACACGCCACGAGTGAAGGGTTAGCTGTTGGGTTTCTAAAGAGATTCAAGTAGTGAGGCGTTTATATCATGTGGTTCGTGCTTAGGAGAATAATAAGGTAGAGAAATCACTTACTACATCCCGACCTATTTAAGTTAGGATGCAAGGGTTTTGTACGACTTTTTTATCTGTAAGTACTGCACTGTATTTTATATAAGTATCAGTGTAAACGAGTGCTAAAAAACTAGCAGTTTGTCAGAAACTGGTTTTAAGGCGAAATGCCATATTGCCGGTTACATCTAAATGCAACTAAAGAAATCAAGGAACATGACAAATCACAACGTTATCCAATTTTAGTTACGCAGATGCGCAAATTAAGGTAACGGGTAAAACATTACGTGGATAGAAGAAAGCACAGGGCAACAAAAATGAGACTTTAAATTGATTTTCTATAAATATTTTTTCGCAACTTTAAAAAATCTGATCTTAAACTAAGTTACAGTGTAGAGTCAAAGAATGTTTTCAATTTGTTTACCAATAAGTTGGTAGCATTTATTACATTCCTAAATTCAGTTTAGCAAGATGGTCGAAGTTCGCTATGTTAATTCACCTATTCAACTTTTGTTTTTTGTTTGTTAATTCTTTTATACTTTTGTTTTATATTGTTCTATTTGATTCGCCAACATCAGTGGAGTGTATAGTGAGTGAAAAACTATTTCTGAGTTGACCGCATATCTCCAAGTGGCAGAGCTGTTCACTACTAGGATTGAGTTTGTGTGCGTTTCATTCTTCCGCTGTCAAATACAGGACAGCTTCAGGGAACTAGAGGGTTACAGACGTAACCCTGACTGTAAACGTGCTGAAATACTCATGCGTGACAATGTATGCGAGTATGTGGTGTTAAACACAGCTTTATCTTACACAATCAAAATTAACGGATATATTATTTTACTAGTATTCCTCCGCGAGCAACAAGTGATAACCACCAGAGTGCAGGCCAAACACTAGAGTAGAAACACAAATTCTGAGCGTACATTCTTCCACAGTAAAGCAGATTTTTCGTCATAATCATCAAAATTTATTAAAATTTCTTTAATTTTAAAGGTAATTAAACTTCGGATGTGGTGAGCGTTTTAAATTTTTTTAATTTTCAATCTATATATATAAAAGCGAAATACCACTCACTCACTCACTCATCACGATTTCTCAAAAACTACCGAACGGATTAAAATGAAATTTGGTATGTAGCTTCCTCTAGGGCTATAGGTGCTCACTAAGAAAGGGTTTAAAAAAATCGAAATTTTATGGGGGGTTTGGGGGGATTAAAGTTATTAAAAAAACGATTTCTTCAAAACTACCGAACGGATTGAAATGAAATTTGGTATGTAGCTTCCTCTAGGGCCATAAGTGTTCACTAAAAAAGGGTTTTAAAAAATTGGAAATTTTAGTGGGGTTTGGGGGGTAAAAATTACTAAATCACGATTTATCCAAAATTACCGAACAGATTGGAATGAAATTTGGTATGTAGCTTCCTCTAGGGCCATAGGCGCTCGCTAAGAAAGGGTTTAAAAAATTCGAAATTTTAGGGGGTTTTGGGGGGATCAAAGTTATTAAATCACGATTTCTTCAAAACTACTGAACGGATTGGAATGAAATTCGGTATGTAGCGTCCTCTAGGGCCATAGGTGCTCACTAAGAAAGGGTATGAAACATTTCGAAATTTTAAGAAGGGTTTGGGGGGATCAAAGTTACTAAAATTATAATTTCAGATCTTTTATTATTATGACAATAGTGCTTTTATTATTTAAGATCTATGTATAAGCGAAATACCACTCACTGACTCAACACTTAAAAATAATACAATTACGTTAAAAATACTGAAAATACCAACCACCACGGGCAACGCCGTACTGGTCAGCTAGTATTGTATAAGAAAATAATCTTAAACTTTGATTTTGAGTCAAGTCAAAGAACAAATTTAGTTCAAAACAAACTAAAAAAACTAAATGATATCCACATTTAGACTGTCTTTACCTTTAAAATGACATGTTCAGAATAATAATAATCAAAATTTCTTAAACAATTCTGAATACTAAGTAGAAATAGTTTTAAAACGTCTAACCTTATCTTAAATATTCAATTTGGTTAGCCATTTTAATTGTTACCTTATCAATCAGTTGTTTATAATAACAGATACAACTTCTTTCTGGTTAAGGTCACCAGGTTCAAAACTCCGCACAGTTTTAGGTTGGGATTAGACTGGATCAACACGATTGATTTGAACTTAGAAACGTATTTTAAATTCAGGTTTTCCTAAAAGTTGTGGTGTTTATTATGGTAGCCTAGCTTGGCAGCGAAATGCAACGAAGGCATCAGCGGTGTAACATTTAAACATTCACATAAAATGGAAAATGGAAAGAGAAAAGTTATGTTGTTGGTATGAAACTGTTCAGGAATTTCCAATATTTAAATTAAAACGAAAAATTTGTCTATATAAATTCCCTTAAAGGTAATTAGTGTTTTTTTTTTTTTTTTAACAAATTGTCAAAATTGTTTTCCAAATATTGCATTTTATGGCTAATTTTATTGAAAATTGCTGAGAAGAAAAGTTTTAGTTCTTTTTGTGACAAACATTTTTTATTCAAAACTTGTTTTAATATAATTAATATTTTTTGAGTTATCGGGTTTTTGGTTTGGTTTATTTTTGGACGCCATTTTCGAAGATGGCGGCTGAAGCATAGATTGTTTTGCGAGGACTTTTAGTATGTTATTACAGTAGCTAAAATATACAACATACATACCAAATCCCTAGCTTATAAGAGTTTTTTTTTTTAGGTAAAGTGTCTAGCATGGCTGGACTAAAAAGGTATTTGGGTTTATTTGGAAATATTGTGATGGGAGAAAGTCAACAACTATACCAACATCAGTAAAAACGATATGCTCCATCTTTGCGGTATTATGGTGCAGGGGGAATAATTAGTCGACGGAAGATTTAATGATGCAATTACTGGAGGTGGCCTCCCAATAAACTCGAGATGCCGGCGCTGATAACGTGTTTTTTAGTAAACGAAAGAACTATTTTATTGCAACTAACACGCCATTAACGGCTTTATACGTAGGCCTAAGTGTAATGATATCGTAAAATGTAAAGGCGTTCTCACTCGCAGGTAATTGTGTTGGTTTCATTACTTTGGTGGTCGATTTTAATTTAATACCGGGTTTAATTTCTCACAAAAAAAACCCAAAAATAGAAACGCAATACTGTATGACGGGAGAAGAAAGTTTAAAGCCTTTAAAATCCGTGAGTCAGTGAGTAAAAATGTACGAACTTTATAAAAACACTAACCTCTATCAATCGTGAGTACAGATGACATTTTAAACTCATTTAAATTTATTATCATACAAAGAAACAACTAACCACAATTTATGAGTTTATCGGGTGTTCAACCATGTTCAAACTGACTGATTACGTCATCAGTTTTTAATACTTAAAACCCTAATTATGTAAATCTTTTTTAAACGATATTTTTAAACATATTTAAAATTAATCATAAAGCTGATTTCACGCAGTGTTTTAAGAATTAAAACTCCAGTCATGCTATAACACGAAAGTTTACTTAAGGTTAATAATGCGACCACGCAGCAGAACCGCTGACGTGAGTTGAGCAAATTTCCAAAATTAAGTTTATAGGGCTATGTTTTAGGGTTTCAACCAACAATTTGGGAAATAGGTTTATTCACGACGATGCTGAATAGCTGCAAAATGCTTCGCATGCCATTCCGCATGTTGGGAGTATCTTCAATAGGCCTACACAAAGCATTGCGTGTTTCGCACGCCATTCCGCATATTGGGAGAATTTTCAATACACAATGCATTGCGAGCTTCGCACGCCATTCCGCATATTGAGGGTATCTTCAATACACAAAGCATTGCGTGCTTCGCACGCCTACCCCCGTATTGGGTGTATCTTCAATAAGCAATTCATTGCGTGGTCCGCACGCCAACCCCACGGTAAGATCCACCACATGTCTTTGAACCGGGTACTTTTATGGTATTTTACGTTTTGATCGATTTTGGGGGAACGAAGCGAGCTAAAAGTAGCGTAAAAAACCAAAATGTGCAGAATAACATCCTACATTTATATTTGTAGAAAATACTCTAAAAAACATTCATTCTCGTAGGAAAAATCTCAAAAAATAGTTACTTCCGGTCAGAAAACGTGCTTCCGGTTGTTGGATTTTTTTGGCTAACGACGTCCGAGTGACATAGACAACCAACATGTGTACCAAATTTGGACCAAATTGGACTTAAAATGCGGCTGCTAGAGTGCGAACACATATATACATATATATATGATTTTTAATGACTTCCCAAAACGTGTTCTGGGGACCATGATCGATGCTCATTTGCTACTCCCGACCTTGGGTCTACAACACTATAGTGTTCTTTCTTCAATGATAATACTGGGTGTTTAGATAATGATTATCGGGCTTTTAAGACTTTGTAGTATTTATTGCATTTAACTTAACAATTATTAATAATTCGATCACGCAGCTGAACCACTGACGTAAGTTTAGCCAAACTCCAAAGGTAAATTTATATGTTTTAGGGTTTCAACCAACAATTTGTGGAATAGGTCTACTCACGAAGGCGTTGAATAGGCGGCGCGTATACGAAAATATTAGTAGAATTTATTTGCACCTAAGAATCCAGCTTCGACTCACGCTCTGCTTCGTTCCACTCGCAGCGGAAAAACTTGTCTTGCGAGTTTGCACCTTGTCCTTGAGGCCTCGGCTTATGGACTACTTCGTTCCACTCGCAGCGGAAAAACTTGTTTTGCGAGTTTGCACCTTGTCCTTGAGGCCTCGGTTTATGGACTACTTCGTTCCACTCGCAGCGGAAAAACTTGTCTTGCGAGTTTGCACCTTGACCTTGAGGCCTCGGCTTATGGACTACTTCGTTCCACTCGCAGCGGAAAAACTTGTCTTGCGAGTTTGCACCTTGACCTTGAGGCCTCGGCTTATGGACTACTTCGCTTCGCTCGCAGCGTACAAGCTCGGCCGTCGCCTAGGAAGATGCTCCCTAGGTAAAATCCTGATGTGAACCGGGTATTTTTATTGTATTTTACGTTTTCATAGATTTTGGGGGAACCTATAAGGTCGCATAAAAAACAAAATGTGCAGAATAATATCCTACATTTACTCTTTGTAGATATAACTCTAAACAAATTTCATTCTCGTACGAAAAATCTCAAAATATTGTTACTTACAATAAACAAATATGTGATTCCGGGTGTTTTTTGGCTAACGAACTCATCCGAGTGACGTAGACGTACATATAAATATATATATACCGTATATATACATTGTGTCCCATAAGTTAAGGGGCAAACTTTGGGGAATGGTTGTATGAATGGTTTTTTGAAGAACAATAAGAGATTAAATCTAATCATGAGTTTCAAAAAAGCGGCTGTTTGAAAATTTCAAACCTAAATTATTAAAAAACCGTACATTTTAACAAAAAATGTCGAGACTAATTTTTGTCGCCTTTTGATTCTCTGTCGGATTGTGTAACTGTCAAAACAATCGGACGAAAGGTAATAGCTAAGTTAAAGATAATGACGGCAAAAGTACATACACTATTTCTGTGTTGGTATAGAGTATAGAGGATGCCGGGTTGAATAAACCAATTATTACACATAACTTAACTATTATCCTTCATTCGATTGTTTTGACAGTGACATCATCCGATAGGGAATCAAAAGGGCTACAACAGATTTGTCTTGAAATTATTTTGTTAAAATGTACGGTTTTTTGAGTAATTTAGGTTAGAAATTTTAAACAGCCGCCATTTTTAAAATCATATTTGGATTTAATCGCTTATTTTTCTTTAAAAACCCATTCATAGAACCATTCCCCGAAGTTTGGCACTTTACTTATGGGATACCCTGTATATACTACATATATACATATAATTTTTAATAACAGTCCAAAACGTGTTCTGGGGACCATGAATGGTGCTCATATACTACTCCCGACCTTTGGTCCGCCATAAGGTTCACTGCAGTAGCTCATCTTTCCTACGGAAATTCGCGAAAAAAGTTAAAAAGTACCAGGATTGCTCAGGCCAACTACTAAACAGAAACCTAATCTAAAAATTAGTCATACAAATTGTTTCAAACTTTGAAATAAGCTGTTGAAATGAATACAGTTGGAAGCTTATTATGAAGTTTAGAATGAACATCTGATTATTACACCAACCCTCAACATCTGCATTCAGCTAAGCTGTCTAAAATATTCAAATGGCAAACCATTTATAGACCTAAACTTTTTTCTCATTAAGTAATTTTGTAAATTTCAGTATCTTTCCCTCCAACTTGAGGCTATATACTTTATATTGGCATAACAAAGGCAGTAAAGTGCACCGTTTTCACGTAATATTTTAAGGTTGGTATTAAGTTTTGACTAGCCAATAAAAAGGTAAATTAAATATTGTGGAGTTGGAATTGTGTCTCGTGTGCGGGAAATAACAGGATTTTAAGATTTTTTAAATTAAGCGGATATTTATTTCTAATGGTTTTATCAAAGATCAAGTATGAGCGACAGAGGAATCCAAACATTCGGCTACCCAAGTAGATTACATAATTATGC
Source organism: Philaenus spumarius (assembly GCA_018207615.1). Classification (NCBI taxonomy): domain Eukaryota; kingdom Metazoa; phylum Arthropoda; class Insecta; order Hemiptera; family Aphrophoridae; genus Philaenus; species Philaenus spumarius. The sequence continues at coordinate 360,516 of JAGFPH010000404.1, read as the reverse complement.
ATCACCAACATCAGTGCAAGTTTTTAATCAAGAAGAGCTCTTGAATCCATCCAAGATAAGTATTCCCTTTTGAAGATATTCTGTGTTTCACGCACAACCTTTGGCTACGAGATACCGGGGTGCCTTTCTGTTGGGCTCCGGGTCACGCTTGATACAGGGGAACTTAGCTGCTACGTCCACGCACTTACCGCCTAATATCATCCGACTTTGTGTCCATTTTCAAACAAGCCTTATTTAGACAACGGGAAGAAGAGTGGGTAGCGGTACAGAATAGTACACTCTGAGAGACTAAAGACACAGTACGTCCATGGATATCTTGGAACCGCCGAAGCGTGTTGCTTGTCTACGCATCGGCCATTCCATGCTAACCCATGCATTTTTTATACGACACGCGGACGCACCACTTTGTCCATACTCTTCCAAATTGCTTTCCATTCATCACCTTCTTTTAAAGTGTGAAACATTCAAGCATGTCCGTAAAGGCCTGGTTACACGATACGTGTTGCTGACCTGACAGTGGACAGCTACTGCACCTGTGTACTCTCATGACAGTAGCTCGACTTGCCTCGCCTGGTTACACGATACGAGCTGCTGGCGTGAAAATAGACAGCTCCTGCACGTGTGTACTCGCATCATTTCAATAGCGGTCTCGTGCAATGTTGTCGCAAAATTCACGGCTGATACCGTTATAAAAGCGGTTACTAAAAATACTTTGAAGTACTTCGAGCTGAAAATGCTGTACAAAAAAAAAATAAATAAAAAGAAGAACAGAACTATTTGGGTCAGGAATTAGATGCAAAGGAAAGGGGCAACACATACAATATTTGATATAACGAAGATCTCCGAGAATATAAAGCAGTAATGAGGGTGACACCTACACAAGTGGAAATACTCTTAATTTTAAATTTAAGGTTCTGGGCTTATAAGCTACTGTTATTTCGCAATACCGTGCAGGTTGACGTCCGAGTCGCATGCGAGCTGTTGCTTGTGGCGTAGTGGAGGAAGGCGTAAGGCGAGTAAAAACAAAAAATGTTGTAGTAACTCTGATGCACGAGGTACTGACCGACTCGCACATGACAGTAACTCGTATGATGCGGTCACACGGTGCGAGTATCTACACTGCAGTAACTGACTTGGCCAGCTCGAATGCTAGCTCGCACTATGTACTCGCTGCATTTTAGAAATGTTCGTTTACTTGCAGTATAGAAAAGTATGACAGTAGGTATGACGAAATGGCACAAAAACGTGTTTCTTAATTCGCACTCTCCACTCGACTGAACGGTCACACAGGGCGAGTAAGGCGGCAGTATAAACCTGTTGGATGTGGAGGAAGGCGAGTGGGCGAGCAGCTGTCTCTCTGCTGAAACCCCTCGACTCGCCCGTCAACTGGATCTAGGAACCGACTCGCCGTTCAGTCTACATTGGTCAAGTTAAAGGTCAAGTTCTAACTCGGTCGTTAACTCGCCCTTCTACTCGGCCAATTTAAACCAGCCCTTAAAGACAGGTTTCACTTACCGAATTGCATTCAGAAGACGCTGGGTGGCGATATTAAGACCACTGTTGGTGTTAGCAATCGTTTGAATTGATGTGATTGGTAATATTTAGAGATACTTGTTTTGTCCAGATTATTTATTGTATTTTGTTAACTAGATTTAGTAGTGTGTAGTGAGTTATCTGTTGAAAATTTTCCGCTTATGTGTGTATTCCAAATTTTTAACGTATGCACATTATTTGATTGCTCGTGTTTTCCAGGTGACGATGACCGCTCAGGATTTTCACCTTTAAACAAAATTGGCCATTTTCTGATAGATGTATGCTTTGACGTATACTTCTGATTACACTGGAAATGTCCTATTTTTATACGGTTTTGAACACCAAGGAGTTTTAGTACATCCTTTTGTTACTTAACGAGTAATAATCTTCTTTTTGAAAGTAAGGTCCATCCCACGCGGCCAGTTCACAGGTATTCGTGGGGGCCGCGTATCCGCTGCAATGTGACCCACCTCTAAAGTACAACTCGAGACATTTACATAAACAGATACAGATTGGCCGGGATCGTATTTCATTGAACATCTCGCTTAGCTCGGGTCTATGTATTCACGTCGTTCAGGGTATTAGGCAAGACCCATTATCCTTGAACTAAGATTTGGAACTTTACCAAGTACGTTCACTGAGAGGCGAGAAACTTTAGGTGCCATCAATATGGTGCAAGTTGTCAGTCCGGCATTTTGATTCAGTATACATTCTTAACTGAGATCAACAAATATCTGAAGTGTTTATTATTTACACCATTCATTTATTTCTATTCTCATCTACTTCTCTTTATGCTAGTGCAGCAAATAATAAGCCGAAGCTGCAAAAGGTATTTTCGAATTGACGTCGGCTTCCGTGTTGACTTCCAGCCATAAGGGCAAAAAGTAAGGATGTTAAAGCCGCTGCCGTGAGTTGAGCGAATTTCTAACATTAATTTTATTATGTTTTAGGGTTTCGACCAACTATTCGGCAAATTTGTCCACTCATGAAGGCATTGAATATCTGCCAGCGCGTACGATATGTATTAGTAGAATTTGTTTACATCTCAGCCTTTAGCCCAGTTCACGCGTTGATTTGTTCCGCTCGCAGAGAAAAAGTGCTCTTTGAGAATTTGCACCTTAACTTTGCGGCCTTGAATTATGGACTGCTTCGCTTCGCTTGCAGAGGTTAAACTCGCTACGTGTGGTTGCGTCCCGGCCGTCGGAATACGTTGTGCTTACATGGTATTTTACGTTTTCCTCGATTTTTGGGGAACCAGGCGGAATAATAATTTTTGTGAAAACCCAAATCTACAGAATAATATACTTTGTTTATTTTTTTTTAGATAAAACCACAACAAAATTTTACTCTAGTACGAAAAATCTCACATAATTTTTACTTCGATTCAAAAAACGTGCTTCCGGGTGTTGAATTTTTTTGCTAACGAACTCGTCCGAGCGATTAAAAAACCAACGTTTGTACTAAATTCGGACCAAAACGGACTTAAAGTTATACGGAGTGCGATCACGCATATACATACATATATATATACAATGTATATAACATTTTTGATGTTACTACAAAACATGTTTAGGGGACCATGATCGGTGCTCATTGACTACTCCCGACCTTTGGTCCAGCAAATTGACAAGACCGTAGTCTAGGTGAAAGACAGCATCTGTTCAAAACAAAAATTTCTTTGTCAAAGATCTTTGATGAAAGATTCGATCAAATGTTCTCTCTTAGAGAACCTTTGACAAAAGAAATTTGAGGTATGCCAACTTTGATTACATATTACACTATCAAATATTGCATCAAAGAAATTTGATGAGAGATCTTCGACAAAGAAATTTGATAGTCTAATACAGGCTTTATACAGTGGGATTAATTACAGAAGACGTATTGTGTTAAGAACGAGCTTGGGGTTTAAGTTCTTATGGTGGTTCGTAAACACTCCATAAGGAACCTTTTCTTTTGTCCTGCGGAGGTGTAGGGTCAGTGATGGTTTATTGAATGAGTGTGCAGTGAGAACCTTAGGCTCTGTGCATGAGTTTGTTAGTTAGTTTTAGGGTGAAGTCCTCGAGTGTGGGGATTTTCTGCCCTTGAGAGATGGATACTTTCGATACGTACCATGGGGAGTTGGTGATCGAACGGAGAGTTTTGTTCTGGGGTCAGTACTGGTCTGATGTATGTTTTGTACATGGACAATCTGATACGAAGTGTTATTGGGCTATTTTCGTTTATGACTGGAAGGAGTCTGCCACGAACAGATTTAGCCCTTGACAGAGTTTGCTTGACTTGACGGGACAGATTTAATTTAGAACCAAGCGTGATTCGAAGGTATCTGACATGACGGGTCCATGCTACAGGGGATTTGTTGAGAGTAATTGAACTTTAGGAAATTTACGTTATGAAGAGAATTGGATAGCTTGCGTTTTATCTGTGTTCACGGCAACTCTCCACATCCTGAACTATGGTCGCAGCCTATCCAACTGTTGTTGGATGACGAACCATATTCACCATAAAAATCACTGAAATAGCTCATCATTCCTATCGAAATCTTTAATAACTTAACATCTCTAATTGGTTGAAGGACATTGGATAAGGCTGTTCTTTGTGTAATAAAACAGACGAATGTGTTTCCATTTTTTGTATTCATATTAGTTGCAACTAAACTCTTCCAACTTGCACTAAAAGCTGAATTAATTTTAATTATAAGTATTCACGGAATCGTTCACACTACTTATCGTATCTAATCCAAGCATCGAATCAGGCGCAGATAATTTAAATTTCGTTACCGGTAACCATAATAACGAGGATTTATAAAAAAGACATACGTTGTTCTTTTATAATTATCCCCGTAAAGGTTTGAAATTCGAAATAGCGGTGACAGTATGACGGTAAAAATTTCACAATAATTGAAATAAAACAGCTAAAGTGTTTGTTAAAACGAAAATTCTAAAAAACATTAAAACAATTCTTTTTTAATTGCTTGGCAATCAGTCTCCGCGGACTTATGTAACAATTATTTAAATAATTATTATTGTTTATCAGAAAACAAAGTCCGATTATATTTTTTTAACCTATTTACTCAAACACAGCAAGAAGGTCAATCGACAAATAAATTTCTAGTCATTGCAACATATTGTTATGTTAACGATAAACTGGTAGAATTGAATACAAGTACATGTGTTGTTCGATTCTTATTGTTTAAATATTTTGACCCTGTCTAGACTCACACCTAAAGAGTGGCAATTTCTTTAATTAATTTAGTGTAATTATACCAATCTAACGTAAAAACGTTCGACAAAATGGTTAATTTATCCTGCTAGATGATTTTATTAACCCTTCCCGCGTATCCTCTATGTCTGCATAGCAATGATGGATTAAATTATTTCCAAACCATAAAATAAATAATTGAACAAATTATAAAACTAAATTTTAAAAAATTACAATTTATACCCAGGCCCGGTCTGGCTAGATTGGGGGCCACTGGCAATGTATCACCTCGTGGAAGTGTATGGAATACCTTCCAGTGTAGCGAAAAATTAAATGTATATTATTCGTATGAATGCTTTTAAGTGTGATTGCAGGAGTAAATTTTTTAACATTTTTGTAAGTTTTAAAATCGAAATAATCCTCTCTCTTCTTCGCCAGTTGAACTATTGGTTTGATTATTGTATTTTGTATCTTGATGCACATTATTGTCAACTAGGGGCTCTGCCCCTGGACGCTTTGCGTCCCAACCCCGCCTCGGTCTTCGGCCTCAGATGGCTGCTTCGCTTCGCTCGCAGTTGGAAAATTCGCTAAAAAATCTCGTTAATCTTTGGCTCGTTTGTACATAGGTGACCGAGCACAAATCAGCTGTTTTATTTGGCAGCTGACTCAAGCTCATTAAACATTATCTCCATAAGATTAACATGGGAAATTTGAAGGATTGTTTGCCGGAGCTCATTCTCGGGTTAATAGCGGCTAAAGGGATGATTGGGTCTTGAATCTGACGGAAAATCTCTACTTTTAAATTTAATTTTCTACAACTTTTGTATTTAACATTTTTTGCTATCTCTTACCGTTTTCTTACAAAACGCGCTCATAGTGGGAAAATGAAGAAATTGTAAAAATTTTAAAAATCTTTCCCGCCTAAAAGGTGCTTCCAAAATAAAAAAAATATTAAATTTTAGCAATTTTCACAGAAGTTTTTCGTCGAGAGCTTTAATTCAAGTATAAGGTTGAGGGGGGTCCGATTACGGAAAGTGCCTAATAATTAATGTCAGTTGAATCAGTGAAACCGGCTAGCTTTAAGAACGTTGGGCGGAGCTTCCCTTCTCGGATGAAT
>JAGFPH010000404.1:328365-343155 GCA_018207615.1 Philaenus spumarius | reverse complement strand
AAATCATTACTGAACGACAAAAACAATGCGGATGGCACTCGGTCCTCTCATCTGCTTCGTAAAACTCGAGTTTGTTTTAACAGCTTCTGACTTTTACGAGTGTTTATATTCGCCGAGCTATAAAACATTGGCGCTTTAAATAGTCGAAATCAAGCGAAACCAAAAACAGATAAAACGGTTAAAACTGTTAATTTATCGCCGTTTAATAAGTGAACCGACTCTACTGATGGGGGAATATTTCGGAAACACTCGCTGCCTCCGTATATGCACATTCTATTCAAATTTATTCCGGACCCAAGTAATGACAAATTTCAAGGACGACACGAAAGCTCGCTTAGTTCGCTTTAACACGACAACTCGTCGGACCGGTCCTGCGTGAGAACTGATTAACCCAAACACTAGGGAATTGTGGGTATTATTGTAAACATTGACAGAAAACTCATGCATATGTATGCAGCACTACACGTTCAAAATAGATTGTTAGGTAGTATGACTGTATTTTTGAAAAATTTTGGAATACTTCGTTTTTTTGTGAAAGGTAAGGTGGAAATATGGGAGTACACAGTTTCATTAACCTCATCATATTTATTGAAGCGGTTGTTTGTCAAACGTATGTCGTTTTAGATTTTGTTCCTCAATATTGATAGTCAAATAGCCTATACAAGTTTAACTCAAAAGTTTGACTGAATAGAAATAGTGTATCATATGGAACAGTGTTGTTTATTTATTCCCCAACAGTGCTTAACGAATACCTATACAGGATGTCCCCGAACTCTCTGGTCCTTTTTTGTGGATTTGTTCCTGGGATCGAGTCAAACATACTTCACAAATTAACTTGGGTCTTGTCTTAGGTGCTTACTTTTTTGTCTGTCTACATATGTACACATATATATGTGTTTTTTACAAAATAATTGATATCTATAGAGAACGGTTTGGCGGATTGAGATGAAACTTGACATGGATAATACGTAGTTATTATTGTAGACACTCCAATATTGTAGTTACGTAAAATGTTATTATCCTTGACTTAACTATTATCCTTCACCCGATTGTTTTGATAGTTACACCATCCGATAGGGAATTAAAAAGCCTACGAAAACGGTGCCACGACATTTTTTATTAAAATGTACGGTTTTTGGGTAATTTAGGTTTGAAATTTTCAAACAGTCGCCATTTTAAAACACATTATTGGATATAATCGCTTATTTTACTCAAATGGGTCATTTTTAGATATAAATTCATGTAAGTTTGAACAAATCTGTCAAACCGTCCTCTAGATTTCAATTATTTTCTAAAAAACACATATATATAGACAGACGAAAAAGTAAGTACAGTAAACCCATGTTTATGTTGGGAAATTTGTTTGTCTCGATCCCAGAAACAAATCCAAAAAAGGGGACCAGAGAGTTCTGGTACACTCTGTATAGTCTTTGTTCCAACATTCAACATTCTATATTGTTTATATTTATTTTGCTGATTTTTCTTGGAAGCTCATCTCTATTATTTCTTAAGAATATTAACGATAATAATAATCAAACGCGTTTCGACGACGAAGTCGTCATCCTCAGTGACTAACAAATTATAATTTTGTTAGTTAGTATAACTTAACATTACTAATAAAATATGTATAACAGAACAGGAACACGAAAAATTTGCACTTTATAAAATACTGTAATACATAAATATTTCATTAGTAGGCCTATGCAGTTTACATCAAACTACAAACTAGGGATACTCTTTAAACATCGATGTTCACGATTCGATTCATCGCATCAATCTTATGTGTACAAGGGCAAAGTGAATTCGATGCATCGATGTCTGTTCTATCGATAAAAATTAAAAAACCCTGAAATTCTAACTTATAGTCTCTATCACAGTATGTTTACCAGCATTCAACATTAAGTAGTACAATGTGCCCAGATTGGCAGCACTACTCTGTTGCCTACAAAAAAAGGTCGTATCAGCTGAGTGTCCTAAAGTAAGTTTACGCTAAAAGTGTACAAATGTAATTTACTGCTACATAATATTAGCAATGGAGTATTACGATAGTTAGGAAGTATTCAAGGGGAGACGGACGTCCATTTTGTTAATTTTGGAACATTGATGACCGCAGTTCATAATCCGAGGCCGCAAGGTCGAGGTGCAAACCCGCAAGCAAGCTTTTCCGCTGCGAGCGGAACGAATCAGCGCGTAAGCCGGGGCTGGAGGCTGAGGTGCAAACAAATTCTACTAATATATTTCGTACACGCAGTCAGCTATTCATCGCCTTCGTGAGAAGACCAATTTCCCAAACACTTGGTTGAAACCCTAAAACATTATGAACTTTATTTTGGCAATTCGCTCAACTCACGTCAGCGGTTCAGCTGCTTGGTTAAATTATTACAGTTCCTTGATGTACATTTCTGTAACCAAGCTTCCATCATCGGAAGGTTTTTTAATCGAGTGTTGAAAGTAATTAATTGACCTCAGTACCCGCACCACAACTTGCCGGTCTAAGCATCATTAAACATGCATCCCGGCTTCTCTCAATAGCATTGTCTTTGAATAAGTCGCAGATATTTAGCGATTGTTCTCAATAAGTTAGTCTTTTGAACGGTTTTTTACTTTCTCACTATACTACAGTATAGAGAAAGTATAGTGATCGCAAAAAACTCGATGTTGAGATTTTTGTGCAAATATCCGCTTTGGGACCCATGAGTCCAAAACAGTGGTTTTTACAAAATGACTGTATGTCTGTATATAAAAAACTAGAGCGAAAACTATTCGATCGATTTCAAACGAATTTGCACCAGACATGTCAAGTAGGCCTATATAGATGCAAGAAAAACGGGTTTGAACAATTTTGAAAAACAACGCCCTTTTTGGCAAAAAAAAACCCAAAAATCAGTTATTATTTTAAAAAAAACCGGTTTTAACGATTTTGATCAAATTTGGCTTATTTGTAGTCCTTAACTGCCATATGCAAAAAAAACGCAACTTTCTAAAAATTCTCGTTTAGCTAATAATAATAATAACTGGTTTTTGGGGTTTTTTTTGCGAAAAACGGGGTTGTATTTCAAAATTTTTCAAAACCTTTTTTCGTGCATCTATACAGGCCTAATTGACGTGTTTGGTGCAAATTTGTTCGAAATCGATCGATTAGTTTTCTCTCTAGATAATAATAATAATATTTATTAGTTAATCTCCTACTTTAATATATCACCTCTCCTACCCCTTCTACAATTATGAAGTCACAGTGAATCTGTTTATTAATTTAAATAATGTTTGTGAGAAAGTATGTGCCAGTTCCTGGTACCGTTTATTTGCTGTGTTACAGTAGTTTCTTGTTGCTCTGCTCTAGTGAACAGGTTAAAACAATATCCGAGGTTGTTGTAATTAATTTGTTGGTTATTATTTTAGCTGTTTGTTTGAATTAATAGTTCAAATAAAACCCTGCTGTCGAGAAATCTACTTTTGTGGAAACAAGACAAATATAAGCCAAGACAAGACGGCACTCGCGACTTCGCCCGCAGACGTGATTAAATAAATAGAAAGCAATTTGAAAAAAATATTATTTTAGATCCGAGTTCCATGGACCAAAAAAAGTAGCCTACAGATAGCACCAATTAGGATGGAGCGCGAAGAGGGGCTGTGCAAGTCTCCTACGCCGGCTCCCACCACATTTCCCCTCTCGCGGCGGAGTACAGTCAGAGCCGCCTGCCCTACCTAATTCATGTCTGCTATGTAGTCGTGTTGATTGTATATCAACACTTTTTGGTGGTGACTGTACTGAAGACTCACAGTCGAGTAGGAGAGGGTAAGACGTTACAGCGCATGCTCAAGTGACGCTTCACGCTACTTGACACTTTCTGTACCATCTGAGCTACGCTCCCAGTTATTTTAAAACTAGTTCTCAATCTACTTCAGCTTATAAGTAAGACCTCTTTACATTTTTCACTTTTTTACAGGAATTTTAACCCTTTTCGGAATAAAAATTAACCGAAAATATTCTCTGAAAAGTTCTCTACATGTAATTGAAAGTTTCGTCAAAATTTGTCCAGCCATTACGGAAGCCAGGACAAACAAACTGGCAGACAGTAAAAAATTAAAAAAATGCATGTTTAGTGTTTGGCGTGTGAATAACCATATGAGCTTCGAAAAAAGTTTTTATTTCGAAATCGTAGACAGAAACTTCAATTTTATTTAAATGTAGGTTATACATAAAATTAATATTCAAGACAAGAATGAATTTGTTTTGCTCCTATTAACAAATATTATTCTTATATTAATGCCCAATTACATTTAATCTAATCACGAACAGAGTAGAATTTGTTTGATGTAAAAGTAAAATCTGTTCTCTGTAAACAAAATTAAAATTCTATAGTTACTTTAATCAAAGCGTAAATAAACCCTTCACTCTTGATGAGTCAAACGTGTGTGACGACTTAAATCGAATGCAATTTCTTTATAACTGTTTAAGGGTCTGCTCCAGTAAACGAGAAAGCAACCGGAAACGCAAGCGCTTTTCACTGTATCCCTATCTAAACAGTGCAATTTCTTGCAGCTGAACGCTTTGACATTGCCTCATTTCAAACCATTTTTTAAGTCTATCTTTTGTAATTGAGTGTTGAAAAAAAAAACTGAATATTCTTTATAAAATTTCGGATCCGGTTTGCAAATTATTTTTCATTATAAATTTTTTATTGTGTTAGGAAAAAAAATCAAACTTTGTATTCACAAAATGTCAAGTACATAACAAATTAAAAGCATTTTAAAAAATATAAATTGCAAGACGGATGCGTATTGTGACTGTGCTTAAAATGAGACCTTGCAAACAATTTTATGATTAAAAAAATAAACGAAATAAATGGTTTGAAATTTAACATTGCTCTTATGGGATAAAAATCCAAGATGGCCGCCACTACAGCAGACCCTTGTTAAAATTACTTGAATGTACTGTCACGTGTAAACGTGTTTTCTATCAACTGTCGGATTGAGCAGGACACTTGCTCATAACTTTCGACGAAAATTGCACCTCTGTGTTAACATGCAAGACAAATGTTGCAACTTTTTTCGCAGATGTAAACCCAGCAGCTTTAATGTACTAAAAATTATTTCTTTGGCAAGTAAAACCGCACTACCTACGTCGATTGTACTGTTTACATCCGAGAAAATCTCGTATACATTTCAATTGAGTTCTGCAAGTCAGCGTACCCTACCACGACTACGTGACGCAACAGATACACAAACAAATTATTCCGCCAGAGCGTAACATTCAGCAAAACCTCCGGTCCCGGCGCCGAACGCTGCAGCTGGAGCTGGTCTGTCGAGCTGATTATCTATTAATAATTTGTGAATCAGTCATTGCCCTTTGCAACGTGTTATTATGCAAATTAGACACGTTCCCATCAGGCTTATACAAGGAAAGGGACCGAATGCAGCGGAAAAAACTATCCACGGTTTGCTTGACATTGATTTTATTTGACAATCAATTTCATATAAGTAAGGCAAAATCATGCACTTTGCAGTAAGTTTACAGATACAACTGCGAGGTTAACTGATTTCAGATTCTTACAAAGAATAGCAAGTATTTTTAGGGGTTGCATTTCACCCCTACTTGATGACTAGATTATCCTATTACTTTAAATGAGCAATTCTTGTAGGTATCTAATTTTGTAGCCTATCTGTCGCGCATCTCGAAAACGGCTCTAACGAATGCAAAGAAATTTTGTATTTAGGTGTAGTTTTGATTTTTGTACAACCATTATAGTTGTATTTCATGTAAAAACGCAATTTTTTGAGAAAATCTAATTTAAAAGTTGAAAAATTTTAACATAGGTCTTATGAGTTGCCATGTTGGTTACAAAATAACAACGAAATAGTAAATAAAGCGATCAAAACAGCTGTTTATAAACAAGCCAATTTATACTGTTTTAGCACGTTGGAAATAGAGTGGAATAGAACTAAGATTGATTATTATCCAAAATCAGCTGTTCATTGGATAGTTTTTAATTACTGTTAAAAAACAAGATTTATACTGTTTTAACACGTTGGAATTATAATAAATTGGGCCTGATTTAACAATTTATTTTGTCAAAAAAAAGGTAAACTTGGCAAAGATGGATAAATTCTAATATTCAATTTTGTAATATAGACCTGGCTCATTTCTGAAACGTAGTATTGAGGTTATGTTAACCCTGCAATAATTTTTACTATATTTAGGCCTGGTTTCAAAACTTTAGTTGACAGAAGATATTAGAACTAAGACTAAAATCGTAATGAAAGAATCTCATGTTTCTAAAGCATGTATTTGAGGTTGTAATTAATCTTGTAATTACTGTTAATATATTTAAGCCTGGTTTCATAATTTTACAAACCTATGTATAAACGAGCCAAAGATTAACGAGATGCTTTAGGAATTTTCCAACTGCTCGCGAAGCGAAGCAGCTATCTGAGGCCGAAGGCCGAGGCCGGGTTGGGACGCGAAGCGTCCAGGGGCAGAGCCCCTAGTCTGTACTAATATTATAAAGAGGTAAAATTTGTTTGTTTGTATGTAGGGGATAATCTCTGGCACTACTGAACCGATTGAAAAAATAGTTTTACTAATAAAAAGCTACACTATCTCTGAGTAACATATGCTGTAATTCATTTTGATAACAACAATTTTTATTTCAATATTTGTAAATTTAGTCAAACAAAATTCTTAGGTTGGGCCTAGACTGATGAACCAACACATGTATTTACATTCATTTCTATAGCAACAAATTGAATAAAATAACCGATAAAACAGTAGTTTAGATAAAATAAAACTTGAACACAAAATCTCACAATAAATACGTTCACTAACCTCAAACGCGTTTCAACGACAATGTCGCCATCCTCAGTGATGCACGGGCTACAGTAACTAAACTATAACTTAGGTTTGTACCAGTTTAACCAAACTTTGTGTTCAGGTTTTATTTTATCTAAGTTACTTTCTCACAAGTCAAGCTCATTAGTTATTTAAAAACAGCTGTTTGCTCTAATATTTAAATTAGAAACAGCTGATTTCAAACTTTGAAACAATTATTTGTATTTCTAACTTTTAGGTTAGGTTTTTATTAAAGTGTAGACCTGAGCCTGGCTGGTTCTTTTAACCTTTATTATAACTGCTGTTATAAAATATACTAAATAATTTGATTTGAACATTTAACATTATTTACCATCTTAGGTTTGGTTTTATTATTAATCCTACACCTTTATTATAAAGAAAACATAACGTAATTAAGTGTATAGAAGGTTCCAACTGGGTTGGCGTGCAAAAGAAACACCAGAATTAAATTTCCTTGTACAAATAGTTGAGCATTTTAGTGCAACATTTCATTGTATTTAAAGTATTAACAATCTTTTTAGAATTCTAAATAAAAATTAAAAAAAATAAAATAATAATACGAAATTTGGGAATTAATGTTTAGTATCCCAAAAATAAAATATTTGACTGTGCGGTTCCTTTGAAAGGGCTTTATTTAAGGATATCAAAACTTTTATTGGGGAATTTTGTGACATGTAGTTTACAAAAACGTTGCTCTAACCCCTTTTCATTCCCTGAATTTGCGTAAGCACTGTTACTGTGATTATGGCAAAACTATATAGTTAGTCAAGCTTATTTTCCTTGTACTGCAAAGACTTTGAATTTCAATTCTTACAGTATTACAATGCCACTGGAAAAAGGGGGGGTTTAAGCTCCCAATATGAACTGCTCCAACAACTAAAACCTGTTTTACTTGAAGAATCCTTCACTTCCATGACAATACTCCATAGTAAGACTTTAAATAATTCTGTTACACATAATTAATAATTTGATAAATCTTGGCTGGTAATATTTTCATTCCTTGGAATTTGTTCACTTGTTTATGTTTTCAATGAAGGAAAAGTACAAAAGAAATTTCAAAACAATGCCAAGATTAGAGTTTTAATATATGCTTCAATATGTCTTTTACCAATTTGAAAACGTCTCTAGTCCACTTTATAATTTATTAATATCTAAGTAAAACATATTTAAAGAACAATTCATACAAGCATTTAAATAAATATGTATAGTAACTTTATCACCATTTAGTATTTTGAGGAAATTTTAATATTAAGATGGCTATAAAACCAATTAAATTTAAAAAATAGCAAATTTGTATTTGTGATTGTTGTAATAACAAAAATTTCAAAAAGAGACATATTGATTTCTTTTTTGACCTATCCAAAATGTTCAGTTATTTAGTACAAAACATTGAATGTCATAAAAACCCAAACAAAATAAGTGAAAAACATCAAATGTGAAACGTGTTTTAATTTTGTAATCATTTAATTTTAGCGTGAAGAAAAAGTGCCTTTTGGACACGAGGTTTTGCAACTACACAATGTGCATTCTGCTTTAATTAGTTTGTCTTATAATTGACTTCTGGTTATGTCTTGTTACCAAATTAAGCGGTATTTATAATATAATAGAGCTTGAGTAAATAAAGTAAAATTAAATTTTTATACTCTGAAAGTAGACGCTTAACTAAGTTTAAAAACGCAACTTTTTAAGTCCACTTAATAACTAAGTACAAAATATTTAAATTTCAGTCTATTCTATACAACTATTTAATTAGACCTACGCATAGCAATTTAATTAACCCTTAGAATTTCGAGGAAATTTTAATATTACGATAAGCATAAAACCACAAATTTAATAAAATATAATCAAATTTTTAAATTTAGATTGTTGTAATAGCAAAAAACTGTAAAAAGAGACAGTGATTTCTTTTTTGAACTATCCAAAATTATCATTTATATAGCGTAAAACATCAAACAAAATCTCAACTAATACGTTAAAGAAATAATGGGGGTAATTTTGATAGAATACAATTTTGATATCATAAAATTTAGTTGCTTATATTAAAAGTTCAAAGCATAAAACTATTTTGCACAAAAGTTACTTTACAAAGAAAATATTTTAAATTTTCGTATTTTTATCTTCAGCAGTTTTTCTCTACGTTGATTCTATGTCAAACAGATTATTTTATACTCTGATATTTTCACGGAAATGACGATTGTGCTGTGACCTATACATAGCTAATGTAAGACAGAAGTCGAAATAGACACATACCCCAATTGCTGTAATTTCGACATTGATATTATTAAAATAATCAATAATCAAGATTTCAAACAAATTTTGATATTACCAACTAAAGTAAAGAAATATAATATGTAACACCAGATGTTTGAGTTGTAATAAAAAAGCCTTTTGTTTGTTATTACCTATTACAAAAAACAATTTAGTTGTGAAGAATAATTTGATTCTAAATTTGCCAAATTGGTTGTAAATAAAAGTGTTTTAGTTCATTGTAGGCCTAACCTAAAATTATGTTAAGTTTTTGATCCAAATCAGCTGTTTTATTTATAATATGTAACAACAGATGTTTGAATAGAATTATAATACAGTAAGGATTTTTCGTTGATTTTTGTTCAGTTTGTCCATCTAACCTAATCAAGCTGTTGCTTGCGAAGAATAATTAACTAATTATATATTTGCCAAAATGGTTGCAAGTAAACGTTTTTCAATTCATTGTAACAATCGTGTGTTGCTAAGCTTTTGATCCGAACGTCTGTTTTATCTGATTTTGGGCCGTGAGTGAAGCCATGAATTTTCACTATTTTTTGTACGGTTTAAAATTAAAATTTTACAAAATACTTTCTTAGTGTGACCCAATAAAAATGTGCCCTTAAATTTTCGTATTTGCATCTTAAGGGGAGGCTACCCTGTCCGCCATATTGAATATGATTCCATTAAGAGCAATGCTACAGAATAAGTAATTTTTTCCGTTAATTCGTGGAATAAATTTAAAAATTTGGTTTCATTTTGAAGTACTGTCATATGCGGATGTTGATTGCTGAAAACATTTTCAAAACCCGTTTTATTGTTTTCATAAACGTATGATATAAATAATAAACCTTAGTAATTTTTACTCAGTTGCAAAAAGATATATTGCAAAAAACCTTGGCAACCAACACCCAGAATCTATTTACTTTAAGAAAAAAAATACAGCTTTCGTTTTTTGACAAAAATAACACAAAAATATGTTTAACAGTGAAGGTATGTTTAGGTCATTTAACATTGAAATTGGTACCCAACTCCGCCGTTTTGCATTTAGGGTGCCAAGCCTTAAGTAGTGATTGCTAAACGCTGATTTTATGCCATTCAGACAGTAAGTCAGTCATTCAGTAAGGACAAAGCCGTTGTATAAATACTGTGTGTAAAAAAAGTCCGTCGCCTCCTTAGAAAATCTTGAAAATTTTTTAAAAAATAAAATTTACTAAATCGATTTATTTTTTGTCTCTTGAATTTTTTTCTAAAAACTCTTCCTTTTCGAGATATTAGCAACTTTATGTCGATTTATTTCAACACGTTTAGAGCCGCCATTTTGTTTTGTTTTGTTTGTGGTCCTATTTTTATTTTCTTTGTGTCATTTTTCTAGTCTTAAATAGACCTTTAAAATGAGGTATCACATGACCATACTTCCCATTTAAAAATTTTGAGTTGCCAACGAAATCCCCCATTTTTGGGGGACAATCAAAATTTCCGATAACGTCAAAAGATACTTTGTATTAAGTTAGTAGGCTATCGTTCCCCAAAAGGTATTTGTTTGTTTTAACAAGCAAAAAAAAATTAAAGGGGAGACCGTCTTTTTTTACACACGGTATATAGATTTGCTAATTAGTAGTGTATGCAAAGTTAGTATTCAGTCTAGGACTAGTTTCTTCAAATATTTTCTGTCAATGACTGTATGACAGTGTCGGAATGACTATATGACAGTGTCGGAATGACAGGCAATCACAGACTGCTAATGGATGTTTTAAGTAACCAAAACCTAATCTTGACAAGTATCTCACTTGTAATTTACACTCTCCATAAAAAGTCGTGCAACATCTTAATTCAGGCGCGCCCCAAAACATGCTGTAAAACACCCATAAAGAATGGAATGGTGCTGCATAAAATGGCGTATTAGTGGAAACTTGAAATGGTGTGCTGGAAGCATGTGCCTCGAAAGACGAGGGCAAGGAAACTGCTAAAACGTCTTTAGCTTTTAGGCTGTACAAAATCGGTTTCAATAAAGTACCAGGGGTTACTGTCGGTGAAATCGTTAAACTTCAGCGCCCTGATATTATATGACTTCGTTGTTCTGTTGGCAGTAAATGTATTATATTCCGGCTAGATCAACTGAAATTAAATCAGCTGTGGTATGCTTTTAAAACAGCTTTTTACTTTGTTGCTTGTTTCCAGGCCACGTTGTTTTTAATTTCTCCACCCTATACGTAGTATATGGAGAAAGTATTGTTTTCGTAAAAATGTTCGAATTTGAATTTTCAGTTGAATTATCTGTTTTGGTGCTCCCAGAACCCCCAAAAATTGTTTAGTGCAATTATCTGTGTTGGTGCTCCCTGAACCCAAAAATATTTTTAGTGGAATTTTTTGTTTCGGTGCTCCCTGAACCCAAAAAAGTGATTTTAGAGTGGTGTCTGTCTGTCAGTCTGTCTGTATGTATACACGACCAGAGAGGACACTATTGGTCCGATTTTCATGAAATTTGGTATGTAGGTACTAAACCCTAATATCTCCAGGTGTTTTTTTCATTTTTTGGAATTTTTAATTTTTAAGGGTAATTTACCCCTAAAAACCCATAAAAAACGACAAAAATGCAAATTTCTCAAAAACTGCTCTAACGATTTTGATCAAATTTTCAGTATTTATAGTGCTTAAGATGCCAAACAAAATGACACCACCCGCTTTTATCAAAACTTCGGCGTTTTATAATTATGGGGAAATGTTTAAAAATAAACAAGTTTGTGTTGTCAATCTAGCATCGCGGCAGCGGCCGCACGGGGTAGCACCATGGTAGCGAGCACGGCCAGTAATTCAAAGGTCGCGCGATCAAATCCCGCCTGGGACAATAATTTTTTTATACGATTGACGTAGGTAGAATATTATTTTTTTGTTTTGTTCTAAAAAGTAGTAAAAAATAAAATGATTAAAAACAATATTATTTTGACTACAGTAAATTGGGAGAAAGTTTGTGTCAGTTAACTGATACCGTTTATTTATTAATTTATTTCTCGTTTTAAGTTAGGGCTGGTAACGCTGTAATAGTTCTTAGCACTCCAGAAAAGTTTTTATGGTAGAGCATTATTTTCGCTCATACGGTACAGGACGTTCAGCAGGTCCTAGTTTGATGCGAACTGCTGTAGAGTTTCAAGAACGATTTCACAAACAGCTGTCAAGTAATGCCGTAACGATAAGTGTTTTTAACAAGTACGGTAGTGTTTTGACTCAGCGCAAAGGCTGTGTAGGACGTCCAAAAAACGATCAGTCGATTGAAACCACGGTAGAATTATCCAGCAAGTCCTGCAGTCTCCGAAAAGAATTCTTCGCCGGACATCTTTGGAAATGAACATCAGTAATACATTTTTGAGAAGAATGTTTAATAACCTTGGTGGTTTCATGTATAGAATACAAATTGGTAAACGTAAGGGACAAAAGAGTCAGATTAGTTTATTGCGCTTTATGTTAGGCTAGTTAGGCTAGTTACACACACATCGATTTTGGTCGTACGATAAAAGTTTGTACGACCACATTCCAATAGTGGCGCGAAGAAATGAACGTGTCCTTACACACACATCGAATCTGAAACGGCACCAAACGATCGACGTGTAGCACTCGTCCATTGCCTCGGCTAGACACAACTGCCATGCAGTAGTCGTGAATACAGTGGTGTACGTGATCAAATGCAAGTTTTCACAAACATCGAATTTTGTTCGTACGTCCGCATTTCTAGTTGCGTTTCGACTGCCATCAGGGAAGGCAGTGTTGAGGTTTTCATTCAGTCAGTTTGTGCCAGTTCTTTGCTACAGTTCTACAGTCATAAACTTTTGGTGAATTGTTTAGTTATTTAGTTTTTTAAATTTATACAGTAGTTGTTTTTTAAGTTCAATCTGTGTTTTGTTTTGTTTTTGTGAAGTTCTGTGTATTCTATTATTAAACAATGGTTGAAACTATTGACATTGAACTCCTTATTTCATTACTACAAGCTAGGCCAGTTCTTCTCATACTCATCTCATGCCAACTCATAGATGTCAAGCCAACTAAAGCAAATTATCGTGAAAAAATGTACGTCCACGATAAAAAATCGATAGGTATGAATGCTTCTTAACATCGATAAAATCGATGTGTGTGTAACTAGCCTTAGCAATGAACTATGGAAACACTGGGTTCCTACAAAATGTATGGTTTTCAGATGAAAGTCATGCACACTTAAACAGTTTCACCAACGTGCAGACAACACGTTTTCTTGGATTTCAACGTTCTGACGATACAGAAGTCACAACTTAGGGAGCGCGTACCAGTACGGCGTGAGGAAAGCTATACTGACTCCGTATTTCGTTGAAGATGATAAAGGGAAGGCTATTACTAAACCAGGAACTAGTGGTTCCTACAAGATGATGCCACCTGCGAAACCGCTTTAGCCACTATATGGTTTTACTCCAAAGAAAGTTCGACAAAGCCAGATTTCCCGGGGAACAAACTTTCCATGCCCATCGCAACCGACCTTTCATCTCCTGAGCATATGTGTTTGGAATGACGAAGGAAACCGTCTTCTGAAATGTGCCACGGAGTACCATTGCTCTTTGTGGAAAAATAACTAGATACGTGAGAAGCATGCACCAATTCCTTGTCACCAACACATTCCAAGAACATCAACAAGGCTACAAGAGTTGCCTAAAACTTAATTAAAGGCATACAGTACACGTTTGTGTTAAAAACTAAAATTTACAGCTTCCTTTTAGATTTTAGATTTGTCTAAAAATAAAACATTTAAAATAATTACAATTTACGTACTGTTTATTTTGACTCGTACTGTATTTAAAAAGAGTAAAGCTTTGGCTCGTGGTACAAGTTACCAAACTACAGTCGGTAGTCGACTGGTCTGAAACGCCCACCAATTTATTCGCCTTTTAATAAGCTTTAAATGATGTACCACAGCCATACCTTTTTATTTGAACTTTTTGTCCCCGTTTTACCGCTCTTCCGATAATTGTTTGAGTGGACAATTTCTACTTCTGAACGTTGTCGCAAACGGTTTCAACGATGAGTTTAAACCTATTCACCATTATCTGCGATAAAGATAACGAATGTAAATTTTGTGAATTTTAGTCCAGCCAATACAGTCATAAAAAAGAAACCGTGCAAAAGGTCATGTGGTTCTAATTTTGTATAATATGTTGTTTGAGCCTTAACCACTAGTAAACAAACAAATTAGCGAAGTTCTGAAAAGTTACGTATTTAGGCAACATAGTGTAGGCTAGCCTTCTCGTTGACCACCTGTGTATTTTAAGCGAGCTGACTAAATTAGACGATTATTCTTTTCAATCATAAAGTCTTAAATAATGCTTAAAAAAGTTCTGTCGGCGTGTGTGGTGCAATAGAAACCAGGTGGCAAAAGCTAGTGGAAATGACAAGCTGAACAGCTGACAATTTACCAGAAGATGTTTTACTATGCTGATTTTATTAAGTACGAAACAATTTAATTTAGCTTTTAAGAACAGAACTCTTTATATTTGTGAACCCACTTCACTTCCTCGGGATTTCGAAAAGATGGATGTTTTATATCTATATATATATATATAAAAGTGAAATACCACTCACTCACTCATCACGATTTCTCAAAAACTACCTAACGGATTGAAATGAAATTTGAGCTTCCTCTAGGGCCATAGGTGCTCACTAAGAAAGGGTTTGAAAAA
>JAGFPH010000404.1:290615-320703 GCA_018207615.1 Philaenus spumarius | reverse complement strand
TTGCTTCCAAGTTTGAAATCAGCTGATAATGGAAATATTGGAGCAAAAACCTGTTTTATATGTTATTTTATTTAATTGGATGCTATGGTAATAAATGTAAATACATGTGATGGTGCATCAGTCTAGGCCTAACCTAAGATTTTTTCCGACTAAATTTAAAATTATTGAAATATAAAATGTTTTTATCAAAATGGATTATAGCCTATGCTACTCTGGGATAGTGTAGCTTTTTATAATAATAATAATAATACTTATTAGTTACTCTCATACTTTTATCCCCTCTTCTACTTTAATACAATAATGAAGTCACATTGAATCTGTTTAATAATTTAAATATGTTAATATGGTGAGAAAGTATGTGCCAGTTTCTGGTACCATTTATTTAGATTTAAAACAACAGGCTACTTATTTATAAATAACTAAAGTTTTCTAATCCTACCCAACTATCATGTGTTGAATTTTAACTCGGCCAATGTGTATAACTATAAGGATAATACAGTCATACTATAGTAGGGCCTATAATTCATTTTTAGTAATAACAAAATATTAAATTTAATATGCCTACTCATGTTGTTAAAACCTAATCTAAAAGTTGTAAACATAACCTTGTGGTTCACATATTTGTTGAAGTATTACAGCTGATGGAAGAAATCAGCTGTTAGTACGTTAACAAATAAATAAAAAAATATAAACATACGCATGCTCTATATACTCTTTAGTTACACTCGCTTTGTGGGAGTTGATGGTGTATCTTTCTCGTAATTCCGGTTCAAGTTTAAATTGTATTATATCATACCATAATGTAATTTAATGAATATATTTCATACTAGGGGAAACCCCTGCGTGCTCCGCACCCCAACCCCGTTGGAACCATCTATACTCATAATCTTGCTATCTTTTCTTCATAATAAAGGTATAGAATTAAAATAACCCTAAAGCTAAGATGGTACATAATGGTAAATGTTCAAATCAAATTATTTTGTATATTTTATAACAGCAGTTATAATAATGGTTAAAAGAACCAGTAAGGCTCAGGTCTACACTTTAATAAAAACGTAAACTAAAAGTTAGAAATAACAATAATTGCTTCCAAGTTTGAAATCAGCTGATAATGGAAATATTGGAGCAAAAACCTGTTTTATATGTTATTTTATTTAATTGGATGCTATGGTAATAAATGTAAATACATGTGATGGTGCATCAGTCTAGGCCTAACCTAAGATTTTTTCCGACTAAATTTACAAATATTAAAAAAAAATTAATTCTAGCCTATGTTACTCAGGGATAGTGTAGCTTTTTATCAGTCAAACTATTTTTTCAATCGGTTCAGTAGTTAGAGATTATCCCCTACATACAGACAAACAAATTTTACCTCTTTATAATATTAATAATAGTATAGATGATTTCCTTCAGATTTTTTTTTACCTCCAAACAGCTCCAAAACATCGAACTATTATACATTCCATACACCTACATACAAACAAAAACAAACAAATTTGACCTCTTTATAATATTAGTATAGATTATTGATTTTTAATAAACTATTAAAAATGAACAAACATTCGAACATGAAATGCTTTCTGCCAAATGTCGTCTTTCGATGCAATAATATAGTTTGTGAGAAAGGGAATACTGCAATAGTGATTTATATAACAGAAATTTGCATTTATATTACATAAATTATCGTGATCTTTGATTAAATAAAACGAGAAATGGTAACGAACGACATTCTACAATATGACCACAGCGTTTCATCTCTGATGTTGACAAAACTCGCGTCATGCGTACTGCGATATTGTCATTGCGTTACACACGCACACGCGCGCAAATCTATTTCTGTATACAGTGGGGTAATGAGACGGGAAGTTATTTCGAAATACTGGCGACGCCGACGCCGGGTCTTTGGTCGTAAAGTGCGACGCCGGCCTTTAACTACCCCCACCCCACCCCGCCCCGCTCACAGTACGTCCGTCTTTCTTGTGGTAGTAATTATACGGATTGAGTTGGTTATTTGTAACTTGGTTTGGTTTTGTAGACTCTACTTTAGGCGCGTTCAAAGACTTTGATATCTTTATGTTTTATCTACGATTATGTCGAAAAATGTATTCATTCTACCATTTGTGTTTTAGCAATGTTTATCGGCGTATTTCCATAGAAAATATGAGCTACTGCAGAGTTTCGTGGAGAGATCTATGGTCGGGAGTGGTCAATGAGCACCGATCATGGTCCCCAGAATACGTTTTGGGGTGTCATTCAAAACTTGATATATATCTACATATATATATGCGAAATACCACTTACTCACTCACTCACTGACTCACTCATCACGATTTCTCAAAAACTACCGAACGGATTGAAATTAAATTTGGTATGTAGCTTTCTCTACGGCCATAGGTGCTCACTAAGAAAGGGTTTGAAAAAATTCGAAATTTTAGGGGGGTTTGGGGGGATCAAAGTTATTAAAAAACGATTTCTCCAAAATTACCGAACAGATTGGAATGAAATTTGGTATGTAGCTTTCTCTAGGGCTATAGGTGCTTAATAAGAAAGGGTTTGAAAACATTCGAAATTTTAGGGAGGGTTTGGGGATCAAAGTTATTAAATCACGATTTCTTCAAAACTACCGAACGGATTGAAATGAAATTTGGTATGTAGCTTCCTCTAGGGCCATAATGTTCACTAAAAAAGGGTTTTAAAAAATTGGAAATTTTAGGGGGGTTTGGGGGGTAACAATGACTAAATCACGATTTCTCCAAAATTACCGAACAGATTGGAATGAAATTTGGTACGTAGCTTCCTCCAGCGCTCGCTAAGAAAGGGTTTTAAAAAATTCGAAATTTTAAGGGGGGGTTGGGGGGATCAAATTTATTAAATCACGATTTCTCAAAACTACCGAACGGATGGAATGAAATTTGGTATGTAGCTTCCTCTAGGGCCATAGGTGCTCACTAAGAAAAAGGATATGAAAAATTTCGAAATTTTAGTAGGGGTTTGGGGGGATCAAAGTTACTAAAATCATAATTTCAGATCTTTTATTATTATGACAATAGTGCTTTTATTATTTAAGATCTATATATATAAAAGCCAAATGCCACTCACTGACTGAACACTTAAAAAGAATACAATTACGTTAAAAAGACTGAAAATACAAACCACTACGGGCAACGCCGTGAGTGTGTGTGTGTGTGTTCCCACTCTAACGACTGCATATTACGTCCGATTTGAACCAAAGTCGCTCGGACGAATTAGTTAGAAAAAAATCCAACCCGGAAACACGTTTTTTAACAGAAAGTAAAACGTTTTCGAGATTTATCGTAATAAAATGAAACTTGTTTGGGGGTTTTATGTAAAAGCATATATATTTTATAAACCTTATATATATATACTAGTTAGTCCCCGTGAAAAATCACATATTAATCAGATAAACATCAGAAATATATCACTTGAAGAAATACTATTTAAAAACAACAAACTTTATCTAGGCCTACCTAACTGTGCTGAGGGGATATTTTAATCATTAAATGTGTACAATTATAAATATTATTTAGATATGATTTTATAAAACTGTAAACATTTTGTATTTATATAGGCTACATTATTATATATATCAAAATAAAGATACAAATATTATATTTTAATTGCTTTCTATTTCATATTGGTATATCAAATGATTTATAAGTTATGATATTATAATGAATAAATTAATAATAGAATATGTTTATTTGTTATACGAAGATGTGCGAATGGTTAAAGTTAAACGAATGGATATCTCTTCTTTAAATTTGTATAAATGAATAAATATTGATGATTAATAAAACGTTTTTATGCATATTCATTTTATAACCTCAAAGCAAATCTTATAACTTATAGTTCTATAACTCATGTTAAAAAGTATTATTGATTGGAGTTGTAAACATAACCACAAAGTAAAATCTACGCTTTGTTTTGTTCAAGTATTACAGATTATAGGTGTAATCAGTTGTTATATAATATTGTTACTCACGTACTTACTCTCGCTTTTATACGAGTTCATGTATTTCTGCTTTAACACTGTAACGGCCGCATTTTACGTCCGACTTGGTCCAAATTTGGTACACTCGTTGGTTTTATCGCGTACCATATAAGTACCCTGTTCAAACGGCCGCAAGGTCGTTTTTTTTCCGCTGCGAGTGGAACGAAGCGCTGGAAATGAACGCTGGAGGATACGGTTCAAACAATTTCTTCTAATATATTTCGTAAACGCAGGCAGCTATCCAAGGTTGATGTTCAAAATGTTGTTGGCTTTTTTCTTAAATAATTTAACCATGTGTTTTGTACTACAGGTACTGGTTACATTTTAAACTCTTAATCGCAAGTCGATGTTTTTTCTATGCAACATTTATGAAATTTTCAACTCTCTAGCTTCCACAAAATAATGAATAATGACAGTTTTGGGGGATTTAATCCCCGTTTTCTTCCCTTAAACGCAAATAATCCAAATGAGCGGGATCTAATTGTTGTACCTATAGCCCAACAAATCGAGATTTTTCATGTAATTAAATTTAACAGCAAGCGGCATTCACATTGAGTTTAACGGTAGCATATAGGTATGTAAAATACAAAAAGTATCAGGCAATGAGCTTTCGTGATTTTTTTAAAGCAAAAATAACAATAAATTAGGACTTTTTGGGGTTTTTCTTTGATTTTATAAAATGTTATGAATGGATCACGATACTTCCAATGGACCATTTGTAGAGAATTAAAAAACCTACAAAATGTTCTTTAATAGACTCCAATCGGACCATTTTCCACCGAGAAAAGTAGGAAAAAAACTTGAAAATTACTATTTTTTTCAAAAATTTACATCTTTGTTAATTTACAATGTTAAGGGCAGATCTTTCGAAAAATCATTGTTTATTATATGTAATTCAAACAGGCGGAAGATGAAACTTGTCGCATTAATAGTTTTTCAACAATTACAGTATAAACAAATTTGGTCATTATCTTTCATAATGTATCCTATTAACCTGAGTGGCCAGATTTAAATTTACCAAACGGATTCAGAAAGTATACATTAAAACCTACAATTCTTATATCTTCGATTTTTGAATAATGTTGATAAAGTATGCTAAAAATGCATCCGAACATAGCGCGAAAAGCGTAAATTAGCGACCCACGGCGAGAGATGCGGTTTTAGTGGGGGAACCAACAGCGGAGGAGAATAGAACGGCAGACTGCGCGTATCAATCTTTCCTCCGCTGCTGGTACCTCCTACTACCACTGCCTCTCTTGCCGTCAGTCGCAAATTTATGCGTTTCGCGCTATCTTCGGGTGCATTTTATCATACTTTATCAACATTATTCAAAAATCGAAGATATAAGAAGTGTAGGTTTTAATGTATACTTTCAGAATCCGTTTGGTAAATTTAAATCTGGCCACTTTTGAGCTTTTTATCCGAACAGCTGTTTTTTCTGTTACATTGCTGGGAACGAACCCCGAATGTTCACTATTTTTACCTTTAAAATCAAAATTTGTGCAAAATCCTTTCTTAATTAGTCTATGGCCCCATACGAATATACCTTTAAATTTTCGTACTTTTGTACCGTAAGTAGTTTTTGCTCCACGTTGGTTCTATGTCAGTGAGTCAGTCATTCAGTCAGGACAAAGACTCTTTATCTATACTAATATTATAAAGAGATAAAATTTGTTTGTTTCTATGTGTAGGAGGTAATCTCTGAAACTACTGAACCGATTGAAAAAATAGTTTTACTAATACAAAACTACACTATCCCTGAGTAACATAGGCTATAATTCGTTTTGATAAAAACATTTTCTATTTTAATATTTGTAAATGGTAAGAAAAAATGTTAGGTTAGGCCTAGACTGATGTACCAACACATGTATTTACATTTATAACCATAGCAACCAATTCAATAAAACAACAGATATAATAACAGCTGTTAACTCCAATATTTCTATTAACAGCTGATTTCAAACTGTGAAGCAATTTGATAAACATTTTGATTTACGGTACCAAGTCACAATTAAATTATAAAAATGAATTACCTTATGAATTAGCATCAGTAGGGCATTCAGCTCGTACCGACAATGCTTCACCGGACTCTATAGTGTGCACACCGGTGCTGGACAAGACTGTTTTAATGTATATATGTTTGTGTATGTGCTATGTGTTTCAAATGATTTTAATGTATGACGAGTTCCTCTATTGAACGAAAAACGGAATTATCTGATGATGAAGTATTACTTCGAAACATGTTATTAAAAGTGAAGGAGTAAAGAGAATAACAATTTGAAGTCACAGGACGGACCTTATAAGGTAATTCATTTTTATTAGTGAAGCAATTATTTGTATTTCTAACTTTTAGGTTAGGTTTTTATTAAAGTGTGAACCTGAGCCTTGCTGGTTCTTTTAACCTTTATTATAACTGCTGTTATAAAATACACAAAATAATTTGATTTGAACATTTAAAATAAAATTATTTAGCATCTTAGCTTTCGGTTATTATTAATCCTACATTTTTATTATTAAGAAAAGATAACATAATTATGTGTATAGAAGGTTCCAACTGAGTTGGCGTGCTAAACACGCATGGGTTTCCCCTAGTACCAAATAATATCAAAAGTAATAAGTAAATAATTCCTCTAGTATAATGTATACAAATAGTTCTTGTTTGTGTGTATGTCGGGGGCTCATCGTAACACCAGACAACGGAGCCCACAGACTGATGTGGTGTGTGCAGCCTTAAGTCGCTTCGCTCGTGCCCTAACTTACTTTAAAGTATAGCATAATAGAATAGTTGCATACACTGTTATTAAGCGTACGGCACGTTCTTGCAACAAGAGAAGTTAGGAAGTGTATAATACCTGCAACAGCAGAGCAAGTCAAGTCATGATGACAACGCAGTTTCTATTTAAATTCCTACAATCATTCATTTACTGCAAGTGGTATGTTTACCTTACGCGACTCCCTGCCGCCCCTGGAGGCGCTAATAAACTTCTATTTATATACGTTATACCTTTATCTTCGATACTTGTAGATCCTATGTCGGTGTTGGGTCTAGTGGTGCCGAAAAATTATGTTTGGTTTACTACCCAACCTTGCTTAATACATTCCCGCCAATATTTCGTTTTCGTCTCCAGTAATGCAATATTTTTGTATTGACGATTGTGATATTTTATTACTAATTAATTTACCAATCTTTTTGTTCATACGGTATGCGTGCGTCAGGTACGAACTAAGCGAAACTAGCGGAGGACCTGATAAGTTGTGAAACTTCTTAAAGGCTATGTATGTCATAATTGAAAGAAATTGGTGGTAACTCATTGTAATAAAAGGTTTAATTATCTAAAAATCTGTTGTTTTTATGTATTTTTTGCAAACATTACTATATTGTAAGGTCACTCGTAAACAATGTAATTTAATAATTTAAAGTTATTTCCCTGATTAAGGGTTATAATTTATTTATTTATTAAGAATCCGAAACACGATATTACTAATAAATGTTTCAACAATCTCTAGGCTTGCGATTCAAGCAGGCTTTGGCGCTACTAGCAAATCTAGAACAATTGTATTTACTCACAACTCCTTTTCTTTGTATTGCATGGCAGAAGCTGATACAGATAGCGCCAATTAGGATGGAGCGTGAAGAGGGGGTGTGCAAGTCTCCTACGCCGGCTCCCACTACATTTCCCCTCTCGCGGCGGAGTACAGTCAGAGCCGCCTGCCCTACCTAATTCATGTCAGCTATGTAATCGTGTTGATTGTATCAACACTTTTTGGTGGTGACTGTACTGAAGACTCACATTCGAGTAGGAGAGGGTAAGACGTTACAGAGCATGCTCAAGTGACGCTTCAAGCGACTTGGCACTATGTATACTTATGTTTTCAAACTCGCATTGCTCGTCCCCCCTCTTCTCCCCACGCCACCACAAGGTCACCGACTGTACTCGGACCAATTTTATTAAAATCACACTGTACACTTGTAATTTCCACGGGGTGAGAATAGCCTTAATTGTGCAATACCACTAGAGTAAAATCATGAAATCCAGTGAACGGAGGCGCGAGCCAGGACCGGCTTTAGCTTGTGCAGGGGTTCGGTGCAAACTTTTACTGCGGCCCTTCGATTTGACACCTATATTTCACCCCCCCCCCCTCCAACCCATTACAATTAGGACTATATATATTACGTAAACGCAGTATGAAACGTAGATAACAAGAGAAAACATGATATAATATTAATAATATTTAACTCACAATGATTTAATGAAACCCCGAACCACAAACAGAAGGAACAAAAAACAATAACAGAACAATTTGATGAAAAGTTATGTTTATCGTACCCTTATGCACATTTCAATGACATAGTCATCATCCTCAGAGGGCATCAACACTACAATACACATAACTTTTCATTAAATTGTTCTGTTACTGTTATTGTTTTTTGTTCCTTCTATTTGTAGTTCGGGGTTTCATACAATCATTGTGAATTTGTCGCCACAGTGCTCTTCAACCTTTTTAATACTTATATATTTAATAAATTTAGAAAATAAAACATACTTATCATTGGGGAGTTTTTCCAGTTTAATATTATTTTGTGCCTACATAATTGATAACTAACTAACAACACTAATACACTATATCAAAGCCCACTAAAGAATACCGTTGAGGGACGGGCTTGTGTACACCGAGACCTTGAACGCTCCAATCGCCGTAGTGCGACGTTGTCACGTTCTTCTCACGCTTCTAACTGACTGCGGCTGACTCAACGCATTTATAATTCTTTAAACTGTGCGATCAAGCCTCGAGCGGTAAATACCAGGAGTGTTCCAGGCTAGTAGATATGGCAACGCTGCGCGCCCATCCTATTGGCCGCCTCGCAACGGTATTCTTTAGTGGGCTTTGATATAGACTGATTGTTGTTATATAGTAGCAGTTGTGTTTTTAAAAACTCTCTTTATTAATATTTTATAATTCATCTGGCAAACTTATTTTTTGTGCGGGGCCCCCTAAGCGTGGGGTCCAGTGCGGCAGTATCGGTCACACCTGCCTAAGGCCAGCCCTGAACGAAGCCAACCTTGAGAACGCTGGTCTATGATATTACATTGGTAAAGCGCTCGAGCGCCACTAGAATATCGCTTGTATACACTTCTTTTTACTAATGCCGGTCTTATTTTTACTTTCAGCCATGTGCGTACGTCATTTAAGTTTGCAGAAAGCTCCAATGTATAGTTGGTAGGTAACAAAATTCGCCTCGATATTTTACTGCTATCAAGTGACTCGATTGAAAATCATGTTTTCGTCTTGCTTGTAAGCAAATATATTTAATAAAAATGTATAATTTACAATTTGTGTCACCTACGAATTATAATTTAGCTGTTCATGAACTATTTCCTGCAAATTACAAAAGATTATCTTCAAATTTCGATGAATGGTATATTGAAGAGGACTGTATGGTAAATTATCAATTTACTCCTGCTCAAGATTGTCTCACTGAGTCGGTTAATTAATTTATTCGAGCTATATTGAACAACCTATACTGAAAACATCTTTGTACATATTCTGTGGAAAACGAAATAAAATAAAATCTTATTTTAAAAGGTACTCGAAGGCTCGCAATTCGACACCCTCATTTTGTTAGGGTGGTCATGATGTATGTCATCCCTTACGTTAGGGTAGCCCCAACACAACGGGGGGTAATTTGTGCTCCACCCTCGACCCGATATGGTTAGGAATGTTCGTATGTTGTAGTGTAATCTGCACCTCAGTCAAACTTGAACTCATTTTTATATCACACTTCTTGACCCGCAGTAATATTAGTAGGCTACTCAAGTTTTCATTTATATTATTATTATGAATTGCAATTTTGTTTGTATTTAAACATTTGTACTGCTAGAAATTATGCCCGACGCGGACGTCGAGATATTATATCGGTATTTATGAAGAAAAGCGAGAATAATGCAGGGACTATTCTGAAAATATACACTATACAAAGTATAAAAACAAAAAACCCAAGCGGAATTAAAAATTATAGACATTACGAGAGAAAAGTGCAGGTTAAAGTTCAGCCATTTTGACTATGTATGCAACTAAAGAAACTAAACACCCCACTGACGGCAACAAGAGAAACACAATTCGACCACGTAACTGAATCGCTGACGTAAGTTGAGAGATTTTCGAAAATTAAGTTAAGATGTTTCAGGGTTTCAACCAACTGTTTGGGAAATTATTCACGGAGGTGCTGAATAACTGCCTGCGTGTACGAAATATATCAGTACAATTTGTTTGTACTTCAGGCTCCATCCCCTCTTCGTTCCGCTCGCAGGGGAAATACTCGCTTTGTGAGTTTGCATTTCGACCTGGCGGCATCGGATTACGGATTGCGTTTTAGCGAGTTTGAACCCTGATCTTGCGGCCTATAATTATGGAATGCTTCGCTTCGCTCGCAATGTACATATTCGCATCGCACAGTAACGATTTGTATATGCTGCTCCTCGTGGATTTGAACCAAGTACTTTGTTATTTTAGGTTTTGATAGATTTTGGGTCATACGAGCTATAAGGTCGTTTAAAAAACAAAACGCACAGAATAATTTCCTATATATATATTTTTACATAAAACCCCCATTTCATTTTTATACGATTTATCTCAAAAACATTTTACTTTTGGTTTCCGGTGGTTGGATTTTTTTGCTAACGAACTCGTTCTTACGAACGACTTTGGACCAAATCGGACGTAAAATGCGGCCGTTAGAGTGCGAACACATAGACTCCAGGAGTCTTAAAAGTCCCCCCCCCCCCCTTAACTTTTGTGTTTGTTAAAACAAACAAATATCCTTTGGGGAACGATACTAACTTAGTCCAAAGTATCTTTTGAAGCAATAGGAAATTTTGAGTGTCCCCTAAAAATAAAAATCGAACCACCTAAAACAAAATGGCGGCCCTAAACGTGTTGAAATAAATCGAAATAATGTTGCTAATATCTCGAAAAGAAAGAGTTTTTAGAAAAAATTCAAGACATAAAAAATGTTTATTTCAAAGTGTTTGACCTAAAATATTGCTTCCAAATAGATTTCGTAAATTTTAAGCGACTCCTAAATCTTAGAAAATTTTGTACAAAATAAAATGTACGACATCGGTTTGGAAGCAATTTTTTAGGTCAAGCACTTTGAAATAAACATTTTTTGTCTCTTGATTTTTTTCTAAAAACTCTTCCTTTTCGAGATATTAGCAACTTTATGTCGATTTATTTCAACACGTTTAGGGTCGCCATTTTGTTTTGGGTGGTCCGATTTTTATTTTCTTTATGTAATTTTCCTAGTCTTAAATATACCTTTAAAATGAGGTATCACATGACCATACTTCCCATTAAACAATTTTGAGTTTCCCCCAAAATCCCCCATTTTTAGGGGACACTCAAAATTTCCAAAGTATTTCAAAAGATACTTTAGGCTAAGTTAGTATCGTTCCCCAATGGATATTTGTTTGTTTTAACAAACACAAAATTTTAAGGTGGAGGGAGGGACTTTTAAGACACCTGGTAAAGCCTATATGTATAAAGGTTTTAATGACACCCCAAAACGTATTCTCTGGGCCATAATCGGTGCCCTTTGACTACTCCCGACCTAAGGTCTCAACTGCAATAGCTCATCTTTCCAATGCAAATTCGCTAATAATTGTCATAAATAGAATACCTAAAAGATGTATGATTGCGCCAAATCTAATAACTTATAAGAATAAAACTAGAAGTTGATTAGGTGAATCAACAAAGGTGATTCAGCCACCTTGCAAAATGTGCGTCGTCAGATTAGCATTAGCTGAAGACGTTCCTTTTATGAAAGTAAAGATGAAAGATGGAACCATTTTCTATCTAGTACATTTTTTTAACAGAGTGGCACAGAGGTTAAAGGCACTCGTCTAGTCTTCTACAACCTACAGTTGTGTAGGTTCGAACCTATAACTTATAGTTTGCTTATATAGTTACTGGCGTTCCGTTTACTTTCCCCCCGCTATTCTTTCATTCCTATTAAATAAACTTGCATTAAAATAAAAACGTCAAAAAATTTCGTGAAATTAACCACTAGTTTTTAAAGGCCGCCATTTCGATAATTTTAACAATAAAGTTTTGGTGGTTGGTACTGGTAAGTTGTAGCATATCAGGGCGGTTCGTGTGTAGGCCCTGGTGGAACTGCACACCCTATATTTACACTTGATATTAACAATAACATTTAATATAATGAATCCTTTTTTCTTTAATTCTTGTAGTATAAAATCCTTAAGCTTAATGTCAGTAGCCATCCCCCAGTTTATGAAAAAGATACAAAAATCTTTGTATGGAATATGGAACTGTCGCACTTAACAGTTCCAGTGGCGTGGTGTTTGTCTGTTATGCGCATGCAAGAGAGAGTGCACTGTCGGTCCCTCAGGGCCGATCATGGCGTACTGGTCAGAGGTAGTTTTAATTTTACTCCGCGTGTGGTAATGTGATTATGATTCCAGAATGAACAATTTTATTTACTAGACATTTTATCAAACAGGGTTTTATTATTGATAAGTATTTATTATTGTTTTTTTTTGCACAAATTAAAACAAGAAGAATTGATTTCATTTTTAAATGAATAGACCAAGCTTGAACTGTAAAAGTTTAGGTCAAGGTTTGTTCTTTTATTATTTTATAAAGTTTCAGGGTAAATTTTCGCGTTCCTCTAGGCCTACAACCAAGTGAACGCGGGTGGTAGGGCCTACTTCTTACTCCGAGGAGGGATTCACTACTGTTTCCGAGAGCGATAGTTTTAACATAAAATTACTAAATCATTAATCTCCACTGCTATACAAATCCGTAAAACCAACTCTAGTTGTTGGGATCGCGACAAATTTAGTAACTTTTATTTAACCAGAACGGTACTACCGATTTAGACGAAACATTTCGCGGTGGTCACACAAACATTTCCGCAGTTTTTTCAGTTATTATATTTAATTAAAATTGATCATATCTAAGATAAAAGTAGCGCTATTATGGAAGACATTTTACCGTAA
This sequence comes from Philaenus spumarius, assembly GCA_018207615.1. Classification (NCBI taxonomy): domain Eukaryota; kingdom Metazoa; phylum Arthropoda; class Insecta; order Hemiptera; family Aphrophoridae; genus Philaenus; species Philaenus spumarius. Next base: position 307,671 of record JAGFPH010000404.1, on the reverse strand, counting down.
AAAGCTGGACCGAAACGAAAGTGGAAATGTTTTTGTTTGCGATGTGTGGGATACGGACTCTAATTTTAAGTTTGGACGTCCATATTTTTACTGCACTTTCAATAATTTATATATTGTAAGTACTCAAATTTGAACATAATCTACATTATTTTGATCTTGTACGTTTACCTTAGACAATAAGTAACGAATAATTACAAATACAGTATTAGCAGCTGTTACGAAATATTTAATAGAATCACTTATTTGAGAATGGGCCTACATTTGCGTTTACAATTAAGGATAATAAACTATTTGGTTAGAACGCCTATTTTGTAAAATACGAGTAAGGAAACGTTTTTGGTTTATTTGTAAATATCGGTACAGTACGTTCATTGTCTTATATTCAGAACTTTATAATCCACACATTCCGAACCTACTATCTTTAGCAGGGACTTGGAGGACATCTAGCGGAAGTATGTAGTACTAAGAGCAAACATCTTTAAACTAATAAAGCTCTCAGCGCCATCTACCGTTGCTAAAAGTAAACCTATTTGGTCGATTGTAGATTTCATTTTTTTAGCAACAGGAATCTATTATAAAAATAGTTCAGAACTGTATTATTATTTCTATCATTATTTTGTGCAGCTATTTTTTTCTACCTAGGTCTGCTTTAAATAATGCTAAATATTTTACTACAGTAAATTTGAAAATAGAATTAGGTCCATTCAGATAAATTTTAGGAAAATTGGGCAACATAACTAACATATCAGTTCTTCTAAATGATCAATTCTCTGTTTTCCTCAAATAAATATGAGTAATAATATACAAACTATATTTAAATTATTATTAATAAACACAGTAGAAAAAAGTCAAGAGGAACCCAAATAACATAAAACGTAAAGTCAATACAAAAAGGAAGTTTTAGAAAATTTATGTGACTTTTATATGTGACTCAAAAACCCCCAATTGGGAGCAATGGAAGGTGGGGCTTGTCCCATATTTTACCGGGATCAAGGCCTCAACCAAAATTATTAAAAAGCAATAACCATCGTATTATTATTTTTAATATCACCAACAGAATATGTTTTTTATAATAAAGGCAATCAATTGACAGAAAGGCTCACTAAAATTGAGCTTTTGTGGTTTTTTCTTATTTAAACAATTCTGTAACCAGTCACGCCAGAACTTAACTTTTACCGTCGGTATTTTAAAATTTTTAAAGTTTAAGTTTTTTAATTTGTATTCCTATTTTGTTTGTTTTTGTTATGACAAAAAGTATGGAGATTACTATTAACAATATCCTTGAAGTTAATTTCAAATCTCTTTCCTTAAAAGGCAAAAAACCCAAATTAAACCTTAACTAATAAGAAAAGTCACGTATGTGTAATTTTAAAGGCATTTTTCTAAAGAGGCGCTTATTTTAAATGGATTTCCCAAATGTTATACAACTAAATAAAATGTTGAAATGTAAATTTCTATTAAAAAAATAAATCCCATTTGCCTTACATATATATAAAAAAGGCAAATACATGGACACTGTGGAGGAATTTGAGATATAAAAATCGTTTAAGTTAAATAAACACAAACTTTTTAACGAAAACCGAACCTTCAGTAAAATTTGCTGTATATCGCGATGAGAATCCAAGATAACGAAGTAAATAACAGTAGCTTTTCGAATCTGCAGTCTTCCTTCGAACGTCGAGTTGTGCGGCAGCTGAATGAATGTGATGTTTGTGTAAAGTAATGTAGTTTTTATTGTTTAATGTTTGACAACCTCAAATGAGTGAGAATATCTGGTGATGGGACATGAGCTCCGAAACGCACAATAAAAGGATATACAGAAGTCACAGATGAAGTACAGTAACTTGATAACTTATTAATTAAAGTAAATTTCTAGTTATTTTATAAAATATGGAGAAATTACACCTAAATCAGTGAATAATATTTCTGAGCTCGTTACCCCAGCCTGCAAAAAAGTAGCCTATAGAATTTTAAAAAGAACAAATTTTGGTGTGTAAAAAAGGACGACTTACAAATTTCACTGCATCCATGGTCCTCTCAGAAAGCTGCATATTCTCTTCAGCCTGTAAAAAAAGGATAAATTAATTTAAATTTATAGTAAGTAAAAAGGAAATAGACATGCTCAATTAAATTATTTATTTATTCTAATATTGACCAATGGTTTACTTCTTTGCTACCCCAAAATTAAGAGGACTTATAAATGACTGGTAGGGTTAAGGATCAAACATTTACAGAAATAAATATATAAGCTGCAAACTTTTATATTATTAAGTGCATTCTGTTTACTGTTTATCATGGGCACAGGAAGGGGATGTTAGTGAGTGCACTTGCACAGCCCAGGTTACCGAAAAAGTGTTACTAAACAAAAGGGATATCAGTAAAACCACCATACATAATGTTGTTTGCTAAATACTCCACAACTTATCTTAACATCATTCATCAAACAAAAACTTTAACCTCCTTGGCAAAAAACGTGTTGATTGCAAGATCTATGAAAATGGCATCCAGTCATAAGATGTTTTCAACTTTGACTGGCCGCCATTTTCAATAGGGTTAAGATAGAGACCTCGAATTTGTGCCATTCTTCTTCATCTATCAAACCCTTTAAAATGAGGTATCACTTGATGGGGGTTTGTATTTAAGATTTTTGAATTACCCTCTCAACCCTCCATTTTGGGGTAAGGGGTGAAATGGTCGGTTACACCAAAATTCATCTTCCTTTGCCATATAAAGATACCCCGAAGCTCATTTATTTATTTCTACTTGTTTCAAAGTTAAGGGGGGAGGGGGACTTTATGGACACCCAGTATGATAAAAACTAGCGACGATCATTTTTTTGGTTAACCATTGCAGGTAGTTCTCGCGCACCTACACAACACAGACTGGGTTCGCATGAGGTCACACGCAGTGGCTCATTGTTCATGTGTGGCCCCTTTTTCTTGGCACGCACGCTCATTCGGGATGAATGCTAAAGTGTATAAGCAGCTTTCAAATTATTAAGATAATAACTCAAAAATCGATACGCAAGTGTAAACTGAAAATTTTAACTTGTATGTAAAAGCTTGAACTCAAATGAAAGATATTCAACTTGTTTTTGTACATAGTATTTTTGTTTAAATTGTTGAAAAATTGAACTTAAATGCATTAATCTACATAGTACTGATTCGGTATCAAATCCAGGTTTTTAATCCCCTTAAAGTGTAGAACTACCGACAAATGCTGGCAACTACTAAGAAATACAACATAATTTTTATTGATGGAAAAATATCGAGTACAACTTTAAATCCACAGCAAAAGCAATATGGTAACTAATTTTTTCTTCTAAAAACCGCCTCTCCTAAATCACTGCTCTATCCATGCCTGTACAGATCAGCCCATTACAGTTTTCAGGTATTTATTTTCATCTTGTGTTTTGTGAACTTAAACAACTATGATAATATCTTGTTGTAGAGTACTTCTACAAAAAGGTGGATATTTTTAGTTACGAGCATTAACAATACACATTTTGAAAAGTTTTTGGCAAAGTGAACAATTTAAGCTCTCTTCTGATCGACGATTGACTAAGGACTCACGACACTATGTCAGGTGTGAAGAATTAATTCAGTTAGTCGAACCTATTGATGTGTTCAGTGTTGGTGATTCCAGTTCAATGCTCAGTTAATCTCATTATATACCAGTAATGCACTTCTATCATGACGGCAGTGGCAGGGTCTTGTAGGATTTCACTAATGTACTTTCACTTAAAGCAATTGGGATTACATTTTACTTTCAACATGAAATATGAAGCTAAATGTGGTGTCGTGGAAATGTGTACGTAATTTTGTTCCACGAAAACATAAGTGTGAAAAACAATGCCAAGTTTCTGTGCAAAAAGTTTCAGCCCATAAAGGTAGTGAGATTGATAATTTACCCAAGACCTTTGTCCAGTAGAATAGGTTTACATTTTAAGGTGATATCTTCTTCTAGGCCATATTATCTGTGTTTTTATTCTTATTTAATTGAAAGCCAGATAACTGATTCAACCATATAGGCCTAAATCATTAAACAATGGTTATCCTTGCAATGTTTAAAGGTTGCCTTATGTTAAATTTGGTAGGGCCTACACCAAAAGTAATCCATAAAGAAGAACAAATTCTGCCCAAAATGTAAGTTGGATACTATGCATAGGTTAGAATGTTTCATATCTATGTCACTTTTCAGTTTCTGTAAGTGTTCCTGGGAAATTTGCTGTAAGGATTGCATTTTTTCTTTTTAAAGTACTACTGAACCCTACAAATGAGGAAAAATACAATTTCTTTTCTTTTTTTGGTTGTAGAGTTAAAGAAATTGTCTTTTATTTGTTTTGTCCAGGATTCCATAACTGAGCTCCAGCACACGGACAAGGAGTTAATTAACTGGCTTCTTTGTGTGTTATGTATTTGTTAATCCCTCCTCAGCAGTACTGGTATCTATTTTGTTTAAGCATTTATTACATTTTGTTCTTATACAGGGTTTTTTTTTCATGATTGTTTTAGTTTACTTTGTTTATATATTTGTGTTTGAGTTTTGTAAGAGGATGGATTAACAAAAAAATATTTGATTTGATTTGAAATAATAATTTTCATAAAAAGAAAACTAGAAACCCACCATTTGTTTGCTTGCTACATTCAACATTTATTTTCAGGCTTTCTTCAAAACATTTATAAAATGAATATGTTAAACTCAAACCAATTTCACCCGTCAATTTACTTTGAATTAAAAGTGAAAATTTTCAAATTGTTTATAGAATTATGATTGTTTATTATGTGATATCAAAATTCTTGTATTATACTTAATTATATAGTACTAAGTATTATGATTAAGAATATACTTTGCCATTACTTAAAAAATAAAAAATCATATTAGTCCAAAAAGCAAACATAAAAACATAAGAAGTTAAAAAAGTAGGTGCGCACATTGCTTTGAATTCATTTTTCAGACTGATATAAAGAACTTTTATGGAATATATTATGTATTTCTTAAACCTTATAAAACTATAAAATCTGGAAAAACATTAATTTTTTTAAATGGTAATTTTCAGTAAGGAATACCCATAATGTTTGTCAATACTAAAATATTGAGTAAAATGTAATTAAAAACGTTTATTGTGATATTTTATCTAAGCTGCAGGAAAATCTTGTGTGCATTTTGGGCACAAATATGCCATTTTTGCCTTGATTTCAGCCATTTTACTTTCTCACCATACTATAGTATAGAGAAAGTATAGTGATCGCAAAAAAATCGATGTTGAGATTTTTGTGGAAATATCCGTTTTGGTACCTCCTGAGTTCAAAAAAGTGGTTTTTACAAAATGTCTTTCTGTATGTCTGTCCGTCTGTATGTATACAAAACTAGAGAGAAAATTATTCTACCGATTTCGAACAAATTTTCACCAAACATGTCAATTAAGCCTGTACAGATGCACGAAAAAAGGTTTTGAAAAAGTTTGAAAAACAATCCTCTTTTTTTAAAAAAACCCCCAAAAAATCAGTTATTTTTTTATAAAAAAACGGCATTAACGATTTTGATAAAATTCGGCTTATTTGTAGCCCTTAGGCTAACAACAGACGAGACACCGGTGTACGGGACACTTTCCCGGTGTCCCAGCTTCTCGCGGGGAGAGACACCGTAGAGCCACAGAATCTGGTAGCGCGCTACTCAGTGTCTCATCTGTTGACACATTTAATTGATAGTACATTTAGTGTCCCGTACACTATAGCGTACACCGGTGTCTCGTCTGTTGTTAGCCTTAATGTACCCTACCATAAATATGCAAAAAACCACATTTTTCTAAAAATTCTCGTTTAGCTAGTAATAATAATAACTGATTTTTGGCAGAAAAGGGGGTTGTTTTCAAACCTTTTTTTGTGCATCAATACAGGCCTAATTGACGTGTTTGATGTAAATTTGTTCGAAATCGATCGAATAGTTTTCTCTCTAGCTAATTAATAATAATAATATTTATTATTCAATCTAATACTTTAATATCACCTAGGCTACAATTATGAAGTTACAATGAATCTGTTTAATAATTTAAATATGTTTGTGAGAAAGTATGTGCCAGTTCCTGGTACCGTTTATTTGAGATATGAACGTGTTTATAAACTTGCAAGGTAGTTAAACAAAAAAAGAAGGCTTTGTTAGAATTAATATACGCAGGTGAGATGTTTTGCCACAGATTCCTTTTATAGTAAACATTGTAGAAAAAAAGTCTAACAATATCCCCTTACTGAAGTGGGTTGGAGGGGGGGGGGGTCGTAATGGTACACATTTTTGTTTGTTTATCGAGTAAACGGTGGACTTTTTAAACAAACATTAAATAGGAAAGTTGTAACTTACGAAAATACCCTTTTTTAAGACAACATATGACCTTTTAAGGGCTTTAGATTTCGTGTTATGGATAAAATAAGAAGAAAAAGACGCGAACATTCAAAGTCATGCTAGAAACTTACAATTTTGTATAAAGGCTCTTTTTAGCATAATAATGAATAAAAAATTTCCGGAGGGGAGGGGAAATTGGTAGACTTTATCTACAATCTATATAATAAAAATGAATTGCTTTTCCTTTGTAAGCGCATCACTTGAGAACGGCTGGACCAATTTGGCTATTTTTTGTTTTAAAATGTTCGTAATAGTCTGAACTAGGTTTTTATATAAAGACAAATTTTTAAAGTTTCCCGAAAAAGTTTCAAATTTGGAAAAAACTAAACAGCTTCTTTTGTATGGACTCAAGAGATCATAGCTCACAAAAACAGCTGATCCTATAAAAAGCTTAGCAACACATGTTTGTTTACACTCATTACCATAGTAACTTTACTTAGCATTTATAATCAGTTTATTATTCTTCAAAACCAATAGAGGTTAGATTGACCAACTTAAAGCAAACAAAAACAAAAATCAACTAAAAAATGCTTACTATATTTTAATTCAATTCAAACATTGGTTGCTACATATTATATATAAAACAGCTGATTTGGATCAAAAGCTGAACATAATTTTAGGTTAGGCCTGCAATGAACCAAAACACGTTTATTTGCAACCAATTGGGCTAATTTAGAATCAGGTTTTTTACAATTCTTCACAACTATCAGTTTTTTTAGATTAGGTAAAAGCAAGCAAAAGGTTTACTGTACTATCTAAAAAGGTTTACAAACTATACATCTAAATTTGAGTAGTATATTCTTAAGGGGCATAAAAGCAATTTTGCAATTCGATCACTTAAGTCAATTTAATGAAATGGAAAAACTACCCTTTAAATTAAATCAATCAATAGCGAGGCATTGCTGTTATGAGTCCACGAATCTATATAATAAAAATGAAATGCTGTTCGTTGGTAAGCGCATCACTTGAGAACGGCAGGACTAATTTAGCTATTTTTTTTTGTTTTAAAATGTTTGTAATAGTCAGAATTAAGTTTTTATGAAAAGAAAAATTTGAAAAGTTTCCCGAAAAATTTTCAAATTCGGGAAAAACTGAACATCCTTTTTTCCATGAACTCAAGACCATAACTCACGAAATAGCTGTTCTAATAAAATGCTTAGTAACACATGTTTGTTTACATTCATTACCATAGCAACTTTAATCAGCGTTTATAATCAGTTTATTATACTTCAAAACCAATAGCTTTTTTAGGTTACACTAGCTAACCCGTGCGAAGCATTCGCATTCTAACTTACTTAAATCCCACTTAATTAAAGTTCACACCGTATATTTAGTATCCTATTATAGTGCGTATACTATACGATAATAAATATACAATTAATTAAAAATAGCAATGCAGTGGCGTAACGGCAGCTCTCCAGCTGGTATTGATATCATCAGTGTTGCCAACGCCAGGAAAATATCCCTACAACTTACTTGATCTTACATCACTGTTACTTTCGGATTCTTTATTTCGTTTTTTTGTATTTTTTCGTATAATTGTATTTTGTATATTTTTCCGGTGTAGCGGTTAAGGAAAGCTTTAAAATGATGCCTCATTCATGTAATTTGATGATGTATTAAGGAAGTTATGGCGTACAGACAAAAAAATGGCCTTGAGAAATAATATATGTGATTGACTAACTTAAAGCAATCAAAAACAAAAATCAACTAAAAATGCTTACAATATTTTAATTCAATTCAAACATTGGTTGTTACATATTATATATAAAACAACTGATTTGGATCAAAAACTGATTTGGATCAAATGAACCAAAACACGTTTATTTGCAACCAATTGGGCTAGTTTAGAATCAGGTTTTTTTACAATTCTTCACTACTATCAGTTTTTTTAATATTAGGTAAAAGCAAACAAAAGGTTTACTGTATTGTCTATAAAGGTTTACAAATTATAAATCTAAATTTGAGTAGTATATTCTTAAGGGGCATAAAAACCATTTTGCAATTCGATGACTTAAGTCAATGTAATGCAATGGAATAACTACCCTTTAAATTAAATCAAGCAATAGCGAAGCATTGCTGGGTCCACTAGTGTTTAAGATAAAAAGAACCTGTGGACAAAAGATCTCCCACCTGGGTGTATCAATTCCAATGAAAATGTAATTTTACCTATACTAAGTCGTCATCATAGAAATGAAACTACAAACAGTTCAGTATACTCAGACAAATAGAACTCAAACCATTGAACAGATTCTGCTAAAAATTCCACCTTCATCAATTTACCCCAATAATACTGGTTTTTGTGCACAGTCAAACGGTTTGAAATTTCATACAAAATTAAAAACGTATATCTCCGCTGAACCATAGATTGTCGAACGTCCTCTGTAACACTCGTTAGGAATAATTAGGAAATGGTTAGGTTAATTGTAGGTCAAGTACAATAAGGTAGTTGATTGAGTAATGTTTGATGTAAGCTTGTTAGAATAAAAGACAGAACATGGAAGTAGAAAGTTATGATTACGACATGATACAGGAACTGTGGAAATGCCTGACATTGGCAAAACACTCAACACGCAGGTCAGGAGCAGGCGGAAGTTTGCTATATAAACTTGATCTTGACCCAGAATCGGGGCCAGTGTACTGGTCGGAGAGGCCGATGTGTTACGGTAGCGGCGAGGCCGGTATCTTGGGATACGGGCAGGGGCTCTGTCGGAGTGGAACAGACCAGCAGGGCTATATAATACAAGGGCTAGACCAGTTCGCCAAGGAAAGCGTTCCCGTCACTGCCACTGTGATGACGTCACGGCGGTAACGCCTGCTCCATTCCCACTGCTTCTCAAAGTATTCTTTGCTACAATAATTTCAATTTCTTAGCAAAGCTGTAACATTTGTATGATGCACTCTTCTTTAGTTTTAGTATTGACACTACACAAAGCAATAGACTGTAAACAATTAGTCTAAAGATGTAAGAAGAAGACAGGGTTACAATAAAACTAACTAATTTGTATGTAATAAACCGATGTAGTGTACTAAGGTTAGCATATTTTTAATTTGATTTTCTGAAACATTTCTGAAAACTAAATACGAAATTGAACAAAATGTGCCACATTATTGAAAATAATTGTATTTATTACAATAAACCACCAAAACTTGAATGTCATACTGCAGTTTAATAAAACATGTGTAATACTTATAAAATAAAACACATAAAAGTTATAAATACTTACACAAAATGAGTAGCTTATATGCAGATATGCACATGACATAATAATAATTACTGCTAACATAATTTTTTTAAAAATAAAACTGTTTATAGAAATTTTCCTTCCCTAGGCCTTAGGGAATAGTTAATTTAATAGTTGAATTTAAACAATTGAACTATTTAAATTTAAATTGACACTGTGCAATTTAATTTATTCTAGAAGTTTAACTTAAATTATGTTTTATTTTTTATTTTTGTCATCAATAATTTTATTAATCTAGGTTTAAATTTGATTATAATTATTTGTATATTATATATTTCTAAATATTCAAAAATTTTAAGTGCATTTTGCTACTAAAGATTTTTTTGTAAACATTTTAACTTAAAGCTGCAGAAGAAATTACTTGAGGACCTTGGTAACTTTTTAACATAAAGTAATTTCGCTTGCAACTCCTACATTAAATAAATCATATTTTTTAATGTTTGTTTTAATTTGAAGCTGATTACTTAAAATTTGTTATTTTAAAATATTTAGTTATCAATAATTACCGGTACTCTAAGTTTAAATCTTATTATTATTTATATATTATATATTTATTTATTTATATTTCTCATCATTCTGAAAATGTTTGTTTTAATGTATTTTGTTAGTAAAGATGTTTCTTGGTAACATTTCATAAAGTAATCTCGACTGCAACGTAGCATTAAATAAATAAATACCTTGCTAAACATATAATTTAGGTGATGGTGTGCATTGTATAATTTTTTAAAGAAATTCATGGAATGCCTCTTCGAGAAAATTAGCTTTAAATATGCGTCGAAAGGCGAAAATCTCGCGGAATTATAGGCCTATACCTTCTTTAAAAAGCGTGTACTGAGCAAAATAATTGCTCAATATTCACCAAACTTGCTAAACATATAATTTAGGTGATTGTGTGTGTTGTATAACTTTTTAAAGAAATTCATGGAATGCCTCTTCGAGAAAATTAGCCTTGAATATGCGCCAAAAGGCGAAAATCTCGCGGAATTAAATACTTCCTTTAAACACTTGTACTGAAAAAAATAATTGCTCAATATTAACCAAACTCGCTAAACATATAACGTAGGTGATTGTGTGCATCGTATAATTTTTTTGGAGAAATTCGTGGAATGCCTCTTCGAGAAAATTAGCCTTAAATATGCGTCAAAAGGCGAAAATCTCGCGAAATTATATACCTTCTTACACTTGTACTGAACAAAATGACTACTCAATATTTAACAAAATTTGGTAAACATATAATATAGGGGATTGTGTGCATCGTATAATTTTTTAAAGAATTATCGTCTGCAACGTTATATCAAATAACACGTGAGAGCTAAGGCAAACCGTTCTTACGCGGAGTATCATGGTACCAGAGTGCCGTCACATAGGTGGGGGGCGTGAGGAAGGTTGGGACAGTCAAAGGAGTGGACCAGCCCTAGTTTTCTATAGCCCTGACAGACCAGTACCAATTGCGAGACGGATGGAGATACAGCGACGAAGATCGGTCACTCGACAACGGTACATTCTTCGGGACACTTTGGGAAGACTTTGGGCGAAATCTACAGGGGCTTCTGAGACCTGACAAATTAGGGTGAGCAAGCAGATTACATAGATATTCTAAATCGTCACATTGAGATCTCTTGCACAAAAGAAAAAAGCCAAGGTTCATGTGCGGTAATAAAGAACTAGTATTCAGAGTGGGCTGTCTTTTAGGTAACGATCAGTAAAAATGTACCAGTAGGAAAAATACATAAGAATTAAAATCCAGGTTTTAAATTAAGATAATTCCGAGCAATAAAAACCGTACTGTCACTGAACTACAAAGTGTATTAATCAGTCATTGTAACACAACCCAATCTCAAACCAATATCAACAGAAATAATTCGACCACGCAGTTAAACCGCTGACGTGAGTTGAGCAAATTTCCTAAATTAAGTTAATAGGCCTATGTTTTAGGGTTTCAACCAACAATTTGGGAAATAGATCTATTCACGACGGTGCTGAATAGTTGCAAAATGGTTCGCACGCCATTCCGTATATTGGGAGTACATCTTCAATGTACAAAGCATTGCGTGCTTCGCACGCCATTCCGCATATTGGGAGTATCTCCAATACACAATGCATTGCGTGCTTCGCACGCCAACCCCCGTATTGGGAGTATCTTCAATATAAAATGCATTGCGTGCTTCGCACGCCAACCCTGCGGTAAAATCCTCCAGATTAATTAATTAACCAGAATTTCCAAACAAAGAAATTAATTCTAGTTTGCATCAGCTGTATTTTAAATGTACAAATTGATTTCTCTTTTAAATTGCTGCAACACTTGTTTTTAGATTATTTGAATATTCCGATACATTCCCCTCAACACAGACCTTGCGTATCATATAACAAAAGTATTCGATGTTTACTAATCAATGGATCGCTTTATATCGATGTACAAGTTGCGATGTATTACATCCATAGTACCTGGGCGACCAAGTATTTTTTAATTGTTTTTTTTTTTAGGAAAATATATGTAAATACGAAACGCACACTAAATAAATATGAATATTTTTCGATCTTACGTACATATGAACTGTTTATTTAAATAAAAAATAAATAAAAACATGAGTGTAATTAATTAGTTCTAACATTTTATTAGATTTTTTTTGCATATAAAACCTAGCGCATTTGAATCCTGACGTCCAAAAACCTCTATAGGTACATGTAGGTTATGTAACCTATCCAACGAATAGGCCATATTTGATATTGTTTATGTAATTTAGAAATAACAAATAATAATTATAATCATTAGATAATTTATATTACCTTTATAGAAATGCAAAGAATGCAGAAACTGGTGAAAAGGTTTTCAGACCGGTTAATACAGCACAAAAATAATGTTTTAGTTACGTTGGGTGTTTGAATAAAGAAATAAGTTGTACATTATACCACCTGATACATTGTTAATGATTTATGGTTGTTAAATAGTATATAAATATCTGAAGCTAAAATTAACAAATTAAAATCTGTTTGTAAAACATCTTTATTGTATCTATAATGTATCTATTCGCCTATACCAATGACTACGTAGTCATTGCCTATACTTAATTACTTGAAAGGTTGTATAAAAAAGAAGTTCAGAGTTTAAATTTTATGCGCATTTTTCCGAGTTTATGCGCATTTTTTGCAGACATAAGACCTGGCGTATTCGATTCCTGACGTCATGACCTATACTTAGTGACTTCAAAGGTAGTATATAAAAGAAGTTCAGAGTTTAAATTTTATGCGCATTTTTTGCAGACATAAGATCTAGCGCATTCGATTCCTGACGTCATGGCCTATACTTAGTGACTTCAAAGGTAATATATAAAAGAAGTTCAGAGTTTAAATTTTAAGCGCTTTTTTGCAGACATAAGATCTAGCGCATTCGATTCCTGACGTCAAAAACCCCTGTATGAAAATTTTCATCAAAATCGTTACAGCCGTTAGCGAGATCCCCGAAATAAATTTATAAACAAATATACAAGAATTGCTCGTTTAATAAGATAAGATATAAACGTCGATGTTTTGGTTCAAGTGGACATAACTAATAGGATCGTCAATTTTCTTAAGCAACAATGAATTGAAGGAAACCATTTCGGAAAACGAAAACCTCAGGTCATGCCCGATTGGAATACTGCCGTATTGGCCAATTGCAGGTAAGGAATGTAATAACAAGAGAAGAGGTAAGATAGGCAATACGGCAGCATTCAAAATTCATCTCTCGGCGTCACTCACTAGTACGATCCATACAGATTCAGGTAGGTAAAAAACTGAGAAACTTGTTTTCACATATGGTGCTGATGTATCAGTTTTTACTTGTTCGTGTTTTTTAATTTATCACATTTTAGGGCAAGCCTTATCCAAGTATCCGAGCTTGGTAATTTCCTGATCGGAAGATCCCACGTTATAATCTCAGAGACCAGGTAGCTTTTAATAATTGTGATCAGAGGGAAAGAGGGCGGAAGTAAAACACACTGTGGTTAACTCGTTTCAATCTGACGGAATATGATTAGTTACCGCTTTGGAATGTTTTGCATATTTTACTACAATATTTATGTATATATAAATAAATATATAATTGTACAATCCCGAAACTTACGTTTTTTGGTAATTTACCAGACTTTTATAAAAAACCTAAAACCAACTCAAATTATCACATTAGTTACTTGAGTCAAAGGTTTAACTCCTTAGAGGCATATTGCACTATCAAAGTTATTTGGTCAAACTTTTATCAAAGATCTTTGATCAAATATTTGACAAAGTTTCGTGAAAGAGAACATAAATATTACAATTTCTTTGATCAGCTGGGTTATTAGTTATATTTTTTTGGCGTTATGTTTCGGTTTATTCTTTTAGTTCAGGTGCTATAATGGATCGAGGAATGTTAACTTGTTATGTAACTGCATCAAGTGGTAATCTAACCATGGCGCTACTAAAGAAAAAGAGGAAAAAAGAGAAAAAAAAGATTTTGGACTCTCACTTCGTAACAGTCCGACCATTGATTCTAAGCAGAAAATACTATTTGCAACTCTTGTTAAAGAATTGCAGTATGAAGATCGTGATTCATATTATAACGGGTTTAAGACTTCAAAAACAAATTTAAAAAAAACTTGTAAATAAACTTCTACAATAAAGTAAACATAATCAAAATCTCTTTAATGTTTTACAAAAAACATAAATATAGGGTTTACTGCCAATCTCAATATTACAGACTGCAAAACATGCATCACAGTTTTTATAGGCATTAGTGTGAATGTTTCAGAAACATTCTTCTTTTTGTTAATGGAAAATTAATGTTTTCACAGCTTCAACACTCTAAGTAAATTTCGTCGCCATCGTATTATGAGTATGAAAGGAAAGAAACACAAGAAAAGTATATGAAAATGAAAACAATTTTATTTTGTGGTTAGGAGGTTACATACAAAATGCGAACTATTTTCATAATTTACTACTTTATTCTTATTGAAAATCTTTGTCAAAGTATACAACATGTCAAAGATTCATCAAACTTTGAAAAATAAATTATTTTGTCAAAAAAGAATCGTCAAATTTCTTTGATGGAAAATCGTTGATCAAAGAAATTTTACGTTATTTGATAGTGTAATAACACGTACCTTACTAAAAGATTTTACCATATAAGCTGTACATTACGAGTAAAAATTTGTTTTGGTTTACATTTTTGGAAAAAAATAATAATATTAAAATTTATGAAATATTTAATTTGTTTTTATAATTAAATACATTTGTTTAATCAGCATGTGAAAGATGGTTCTAGGTTTAGTGGTTTATGGAATATATTTCTAAGATAATGTTACGGTCAAAAGGAATTCAAACTTCAACAAAGCAATGGAATTTCTAAAATTTCGTGTGTTACGTTTTTTATTTTGCATTAAAACCGTGATTAATTCTTAAAATATTGTCATTTGTAAAGCAGACGGTTTACAAACAAGTTAAAACTTGGAAGATGCCGATGGTGGAAAACAAACTTGAAGTACGTCTAATTGAAGCTGACACCGGTCAACGGCGATAACCGACGCAAACGTTTACAAATTAAAAGCAACATTTTGTTTAGACAGATTGGAAGAATGTCAAGGTAGTGTGGTCCGGCTCTACGGACGGACATCGACTATTTTTAGCGCTCCATCTGGGCTATATTCATTGGTGTCGCACCAAAGTGTAAGCTTGGTTCGGTTCGGTTGGAAATCGTTGTTTGACGGCCATTTAATTACTTTCTCGGTGTGTTTTAATGGGTTTATAATAGGTGTTTAACATTGTTTAAGAAACAAGTGTATTGTTGAACAAGTGCGGCCTTTATAGTTTATTTACTCAAAACATCCGACTTTGTAACAAAGTTGGTTTTTATTTTACAATCAAAACAATGACAGTGTTTAGTTTTTTTAATTTTTTATTGTTTAAAGCACGTCTTTATCATGCGTGAAACAAACGTTTATTATTTATAACCTTGTAACTAAATTTCCTCAAAAAATGTGCAAAGTTAGGTGACAAACAATTAGTTTACAAGTTTTAGTGATAGTTTCTCTTGTGATCATTCATGATGGCGTTCCGTCGACAAATGAGGAAAGACAAAGTCGGAAGAAGAAAGGTAAATATACAAAAACAAATAACGCAGGACTACATTTAGTCCGGTATTACACTATGAAACATTCGATCAGTGACGAGTTCTTCCTTTCTGCACACATATATTTAACCATCTTCTAATAAAGAGGAGAAAAACAAGTCTCTTATAGATCAGCCAGGCCTAACTAAAGCTGGTTTTTATAGGAGAACTATAGAATTAAGCATAACCTCAAAGCCAAGGTGGTAAATAACATTACATGTACAAATCAAATTATCTTAACGACGAAACACAGTCGTTCTTCTTAACAAAAGAAAGAAACACAGTACGTCTTGGTTCTTCAAAAACCTAACCTAAAAATTACATACAAATCATTTCAAAGTATTAAGTCAGCCGTTGACGGAAATGCCACAGACAAATAATGGTCTATACAGTATGTTTATACAACACTGATCATCGTACCAACACAAATATTAAATCAGCTGTTTTATGAACAAATATTTTAAATAGACAAATATAATTTATTATTGTAGGCCAACATTTTCTTTAAAATTATTTGCAAATTTTAGCATTTCAACGTCAACTTCAGACCTTAAACTTTAGATTCATATATAATACACAGTTTTCACAAAATTGAACTCACCAGGACATAATGAGGATTTGACAGTGTAATGGTCTTTCGTAAAATATTTACCTATGTTTATTATGGTTAGTAACCATACTTAAAAGCTTTTTTTGAACAAAAAATATTTCTATATTGAGCATTTGAAACTTTAAAAATGTTAAGTTCACAGTTTAAGTGTAAGAATATCCTACGAATATCTATATATACTTGTAAGCCCTGTGAAAAATTACAGGCAGATTAATGAAATAAACATCAGAACTACATAATTATTTTCAAATACTGTTTAAAAATAACAAACTTTATGTAGGCCTACCTAACTACTTTGAGGGGATTTTTAACTCGGTTAATGTGTACAATTATAAGGATTATTTAGATATGGTTTTATAAAACTGTAGGCCTATTTGTTAAATATTTGTAGGCCTATTTATATCAAAATAAAGATACAAATATTATGTTTGAATTGTTTTTTTTTCATATTGATACAGTATATCAAATGATTTAGAAGTTATTAATATTATAATGAAGAAATTAATAATCAAGTTTGTGTATATGTTATACGAAGATGCAGTAATGTTTCCGAAGTTAAAAGAATGTGTAGGCCTACTTCTTTAAATTTGTATACATGAATATACTGATGCAAAAATGTTCATTGTATAACCTCAAAGCAAATCTTATAACTTATTATAGCCTACATTAGTTCTAAACTCA
>JAGFPH010000404.1:254479-272094 GCA_018207615.1 Philaenus spumarius | reverse complement strand
GAGCGTTCAAGGTCTCGGTGTACACAAGCCCGTCCCTCAACGGTATTATTTAGTGGGCTTTGATATAGCTTAGAGCATTGCAGGCCCTTATTGCGCCCTCAGCTTAAAGGCTCTTATTGCAATTTATGCCAGAGAACCAGGCTGGGAGTGGTTTGAAAGTTATTGTAGCACATTTAAGAAGACCGCATTAGATGTTTACCGAGGGCTGGTTATTGATAGCTGCGTATATTTTTAAGCGACTCAATGCAAGTTTCTGCCCGGAAGTCCAACTGGGATTTTCTTGCCAAAGATGATGTAGTACATTTAAGGGTGCCTCTTTATAGATTTCTACCCAGGGGCGCAGAAGGTTGTGTATACATTCAAGGGGCTCATCACAGGGTGTGCCATGAACTCAACTGGTTGTGTTTTCCGAATGATGGTGTAGTATATTTAAAGATACCCTTTACAGGTATCTGGCCGGGGCCCAGAAGGTTGCATATAGCATATACAAGGCAATATTGACGTTATACAATATTATACCTATACCATTGTTAAGCTCTGCCTTTTATTTATAAAAAATTACCAAATTGCTTTTCTGGTAATGAACAATACGGTTGGTTATCCGAACAATAAAAATTGGTCCGAATAAACAAATATCAACCTTAACCCGCTTGACCTTTGTAAAACATATGGTCCGCTTCACGGTTCCTAGATAGAACTACAGATAGCGTTACAAACAGTCATTCATAAATACAATCCATCAACGTTTACGTTTGAAGTACAGTAGTTTCCTTTTGTTTAGTTTTAGCGTCCTAAAATACTTCCGATCTCTCTCCCGGTCTTGTAGTTAGTCGGCTAGTGTTGTCGAGTGAACGTGTAGAATGATATCGTTGGACGATGTTTGGGAGAAACTACAGAACCATGAGAGGATTACCATGGAAATGCGGGAGTTGTTGGAGGGTTCGGGATTCGAAGAGGTCAGTTCAAAAAAGGGAATTTAAAAATAGCACGTAGTCTAATTCGTTCAAATTATATATTATACTAATAAGAGGTTAAGTTTATTTTCCTGAGAAGACTTGTTTCTAGAGGCAACCAACCAAGTCAATATAAACTATATTACTATATTACTATATAGTAGTGTTAAACAACTGTTTTTGGGCAGAGTTCTAGTAATGCAATATTTTTGGGACAACGACTGTAATTAATTTTCATATTTATTGTTGAAGGTATAACAGCTAACGCTCAACAGTGCACACAGCTAAGACCCAAAACTCCCCAGTTACATCCACACGAATATTATATATAACTAGGTAAAAAGTCTCCCGAGGTCGGCTGGGTTAGTAAATAAAGTCCTAGGGCAAAAAAGAGCCGCCAGAAATATGTATCAATAAGGTTGTAACCTAAAATAAAGAATAAAAAACACAAAAAGTGCCCTTGTAAATAATGATGTAGTAAAAATGTCATTTCATAATTTTTTTATAATAATAAAAACATTTTCTGTCGTTTAAAACAAACCACATGAAAATCAGTCCGGTAGTTATCCAGAAATAGGGTTTTAACCTAAAATAATATTTTTAAAAAACACACACACACAGAGTCCTTATAAATATACCGATGAAATAATACCTTTTTTTCATTTAAAACAAACCGTACGAAAATCGGCCCGGTAGATATCCAGAAAGAGGTATCAAAAGATTTTCAACCTAAAACCAAAAACCCACAAATAGTGCCCTTATAATAATATACAAATGCAATAAAAATCATATTTTTTTAAATGAATGACGAGAGCATTTTTCTTTCATTTAAAACAAACCGCGTCAAAATCGGCCCGGTAGATCTCCACCTCTGCGTGCTCCGCACGCCAACCCCGTTGGCACCTTCTATACAGATAATCATGTTATGTTTTCTTTAAAATAAAGGTGTAGCATTAATAATTAACTCCAAAGCTAAGATGGTAAATAATGTTAAATGTTCGAATCAAATTATTATTATGAATATTTTATAACAGCAGTTATAATAAAGGTTAAAAAAAAATCACGTCTCATGTAGCTACAATTTAATAAAAACCTAACCTAAAAGTTACAAATACAAATAATTGCTTCAAAGTTTGCAATCATCTGTTAATGGAAATATTGAGCAAACAGCTGTTTTATCTATTATTTTATTCAATTGGTTGCTATGGTAATAAATGTAAATACAAGTGTTGGTTTGTCAGTCCAGGCCTAACCTAAGATAGCCTATGTTATTCAGGTATAGTGTAGCTTGTTGTTATTAAAACTATCATTTCAATCGTTTCAGTAGTTCCAAAGATTACTTTATAATATTAGTATAGAAGTAAGATAAGATGTCTTTTTATTTTCTCACTATACTATAGTATAGAGAAAGTATAGTGATCGCAAAAAATTCGATATTGAGATTTTTGTGGAAATATCCGTTTTGGGAACCCTTATAAAAAAAGGGGATTTTACAAAATGTCTGTCTGTCTGTATGTATACTAAGCTAGAGAGAAAACTATTCAATCGATTTCATGTATAGATGCACAAAAAAAGGTTTTGAAAAGTTTGAAAAACAACCCCCTTTTAGACCAAAAAACCCCCCAAAATCTGTTATTATTATTATTAGCTAAACAAGATTTTTTAGAGAGATCCTGTTTTTTTCATGTGGAAGGTTACATTAAGAGCTACAAATAATGAAAATTTTATCAAAATCGCTAGCCGTTTTTTTATAAAAAAATAATAACTGATTTTTGGGGGTTTTTAGGCCAAAAACGGGGTAGTTTTAAAAAAAAATTCAATACCTTTTTTCGTGCATCTATACAGGCCTAATTGACATGTTTGGTGCAAATTTGTTCGAAATCGATGGAATAGTTTTCTCTCTAGTTAATAATATTTATGACTTAATTTCGAAACATGAAAACGTTGATAGATTTGGACGAAACTCACTACGCGGCGGACTTTTGTGCCAGGAAACTCAGCTTTCATGTCAAATTAAAGCACAATTATTATTGTTCCCGATATTCATTTCATCACTTTTTCTTTTTTGTGGGCGAAACCACGGGTAACTGCTAGCTATGTATAAAGAAACTTTTTCCTTTTTTAGAAATGTACGGTAACGCTGATCTTCACTTTTTATTTTCTTAACACAGTAGTTCATGGGTTTTTAAGGTAATTAATTTTATGTATCACAAGCCATATGTGTCCATTAAACATTTTCGAGATGGGGTCGTAGGAGGGTTTTGGAATTCTGTAAATAATGTTTCTAAGGTCCCCCCTGAAGGTGAATGACTTTCGCGAGATCAGATTATATCTCTTTCAGTTTTTTTTTTTTACTTTCTCCACCCCTATACGTAGTATATGGAAAAGGTATTGTTTTCGTCCAAATTTTCGAATTTGAATTTTTAGTGGAACTATCTGTTTTGGTGCTCCTTGAAGCCCAAAAAATTGTTTAGTAAAGTTATTTGTTTTGGTGCTCCCTGAACCCAAAAAAGTGTTTTTTTGGTGATGTCTGTCCGTGTGTCTGTTAGGATGTGTACAGAGCTGGAGACCATACCGACGGTCCGATTTTGATTAAATTTGGTATGTAGGTGTAGTTCTGGAATATCTCCAGGCGCTTTTTTCATTTTTTAAAATTTTAGATTTTTAAGGGGTTTTACCCCCGAAAAATGGCCAAAAAACGAGAAAAATCTAAATTTCTCAAAAACGGCTCTAACGATTTTGATAAAATTTAGCTTATTTGTAGCCTTTGATGTACCCCACCATATGCAAAAAACAAGCATTTTTCTAAAATTTTTTGTTTTGTTAATAATAATAATAACTGGTTTTGCTAAAATTTAGCTTATTTGTAGCCTTTGACCACCACCATATGCAAAAAACCGCATCTTTCTAAAATTTTTTGTTTTGTTAATAATAATAATAATTGATTTTTGGGGTTTTTTTGGCCATAAAGGGGTTTGTTTTTCTATAATTGACGTGTTTGGTGCAAATTTGTTCGAAATCGATCGAATATTTTTCTCTCTAGCTAATAATAATAACATTTATTAGTTAATCTCCTACTTTAATATCACCTCTCCTACCCCTCCTACAATTATGAAGTCACTGTGAATCTGTTTAATAATTTTAATATGTTTGTGAGAAAGTATGTGCCAGTTTCTGGTACCGTTTATTTATAATAGAGGTGGTAAGTTTAAAAAAATCACCCTGTATGTGTATACAGTACTGGTATTGTTTATAATCTAAATATATTTCTGCTTCACTACGATTTTGGCTTTACCGATTGTTTTTCTTTTGTTTGGTTTTTACTTTTGTTGGCTTTTCCATTTTTCGTGGTTACATAGACTTATTGTCAAAACCTTTACCTACCTACTCTAAAAAACCTAACACACAACAGGCATAAATATACCAGGTGTTTTGGTTTCAAAGAAATTAAATTGAATAATTTAACTTTTTTCAAGATTTTAGCAGTTAGGTGTGGAATTGGTAAAAACGTTCAAAACTGTCAGGACTGTACGCTTTACTGTTCCGAAGATTTTATAATGAGCCAGTCGGATTTATAGGTTGGAGGGTAAACTCTTTTTTAGTGATCCACTTCTTCTTGAAATAGACTCTAACTTTTTAGAAAATTTCGAAGTGCTTCTAACTCATAAGTTTATATACTGTCACTGAACACTCTATGCTAGTTTATGTTCAGGAGTTTTTAGGTGCCAACCAGGCCGTCGGTAGAGCAAGTAGTGGTTTATTAAATATTCGTCGAGAAATAAAGTATTTTGCTTTTCCTGTTTTATCGCGATTTACTTGGATTATTCCAAAAACTTCTTACCTATCTAAAAACGTTACACATACGTAACGAATTCAGAGTATATTTTTTGGTTTGGGAGAAATAATGTCCTTCCGTTGATGTAGGAATGCAATGCTCCATTATATTATTAAACTAGGGGAAACCCCTGCCTACTCCGCACGCCAACCCCGATGGAATCTTCTATACTCATAATCATGTTATCTTTTCTTTTGTAATAAAGGTGTAGGATTAATAATAACCCCAAAGCTAAGGTGGTAAATAATGTTAAATGTTAAAATCATATTATTTTGTATATTTTATAACAGCAGTTATAATAAAGGTTAAAAGAACCAGCAAGGCTCAGATCTACACTTTGTATGTGATAGTTCATCAGTCTAGGCCTAACCTAAGACTTTTTTCCGACTAAATTTACAAATATTGAAATAAAAATGTTTTATCGAAATGAATTATAGCCTATGCTATTCAGGGATAGTGTAGCTTTTTATTCTTAAAATTAATTTTTCAATCGGTTCAGTAGTTCCAGAGATTACCCCCTACATACAAACAAACAAACAAATTTTACCTCTTTATAATATTAGTATAGATTGATATAAATATTAATATGTTTTCATGGGTTTTTTTAACGCTGTTATAGTTAAAATTGAGCTCGGTTTAACCACAAGGGATTTTATGAGGGCAATAAGTAATAATTCGATTAAGCAGTTGAACCGCTGACATGAGTTGCGTGAATTTACAAAAATTAAGTTTATGTGTTTTATTGTTCCAACCAACTTTTTACGAAATTGATCTACTCACTAAGGCACTGAATAGCTGATTACGTTTACGAACACATTAGCCATGGCTAACGCACTGCTTCGTTCCGCTCGCAACGGAAAAATTCGATTCGCGACCGACGGTATAGGATCTTTGACGAGGATTTTACCTAGGTACTTTTATTTTACGTATTCATAAATTTTGGGAGATCCAGACAGGCTATAAGCAGAATAATCTCCTATATTATTTTTTTAAATAAACCCACAAAAAGATTTATTCTAGTACGAAAAAGCTAAAAAATTTAACTTCCTGTTAAAAACGTGCTTCCAGTTGTTGTGTTGGATTTTTGGCTAACTAACTCGTTTGAGCGACATAGAAAACCAACCTGGGTACCATAGCGGCCGTTAGGGTGCGAACACTTGTATATGTAAAAAGGTAAAATTTGTTTGTTTGTATGTAGTTGGTAATCTCTTGAACTACTGAACCGATTGAAAAAAATAGTTTCACTAATAAAAAGCTACACTATCCCTGAGTAACATAGGCTATAATTAATTTTGATAAAAACATTTTTTTCTTTCAATATTTGTAAATTTAGTTGGAATAAATTCTTAGGTTAGGCCTAGACTGATGAACCAACACATATTTCTTGAATGCATTTACATTCATTACCATAGCAACCAATTGAATTCAATAACAGATAAAACCGCTCTTTGCTCTAATATTTCCATTAACAGCTGATTTCAAACTTGGAAGGAATTATTTGTATTTCTAATTTTTAGGTTAAGTTTTAGACCTGAGCTTTGCTGGTTCTTTTAACCTTTATTATAACTGCTGTTATAAAATATACGAAATAATTTGATTCAAACATTTAAAATTATTTACCATCTTAGCTTTGGGTTTATTATTAATCCTACACCTTTATTAAAAAGAAAACCTAACATGATTCTGTGTATAGAGGGTTCCAACGGAGAGCACGCAGGGGTTTCCTTTAGTATATATACAATTTTTAATGACACCTCAAAGAGGCTTTTGGGGACTAGATCGGTGCTAATTGACTACTCCCAACCTTATGCCCACGTCCTCGAGTTTGTCCGCTGCAAGCAAAGCGAAGCGGTCTATAATCCGAGGCCGCAAGGTCAAGGCGAAAACGCGCAGCGGAACGATGCATCTCGCGAGCCGGGGCGGAGGCTGAGGTACAAACAAATTCTACTAATATATTTCGTACACGCAGGCAGCTATTCAGCGCCTTCGTGAGTAGACCAATTTCCCAAACAGTCGGTTGAAACCCTAAAACATATAAACTCAATTTTGGAAATTCGCTCAACTCACGTCAGCGGTTCAGCTGAGAGACCAAATTATTAATTTTGTTAGGACCAAGACGGTGTTTACTCATGCAATGGATATCCATTACCTTGCCAGTACATATAAACAGTCAACACAACCTTAAAATTACAAAATCTATTTACACGTTAAAAAACTGCCATATTTTCTCCAAACAATCTCAAATAAAAATGAATGGGAGATTAACTATAAGTTTGTAGCATAAATAAGTAAATATTCTAGAAACCGTAGTAACTGGCATAATTTATCTTATTTACACAACACCTGATCCAATAATTTACAATTGAAGTTAGTAATTGTAACTAAAGTACCGCATCCTCAGACTAGGAATGTGTCCGGCCAAATGGGTGTGTCATTCCTTCTATTTCTCCCCGAACGTGCCTTGGTGGTACAACCAATGCCATGAAAACCTGGGTTCACAAATTGCATTTAACTACGAAAGTCCCAACTGCGTAACGGACTCTCAGACACACTCCAAGATTGAGGCTACTGTGCGTCAGGTATGGTATGATGCCGGATGGTTGGATTCCGACACAGAAAACATAATCAACCGAGTTTAGGCGCAGTGCCAAAGGTAGATTAGTCGAAAGGGTCGTAAAATTAATAATAGTTCAACGGGACTCACAAATATTTCATCATTTGTTGTTGTTTCTCAGTTTGTTCACTGGTAGCCAATACCAATACGCAGAGGTTACTTAATAGTACACTGAGTACTACAAAAACTACAAACTGAGTACTGAACGAAGTACTGGCAAACGAGAGAGGTTTTGTTGCACAACATCTAAGCAATGAAGCAACATCTGACAAGGCCTACGAGGAAATAAATCGATTCGAAAATATTTCAAGGTTGTTATTTGTTTACACCCGAACTTAAAACAAAAAAACGTGTTTTATTACTAATGACCGTTAACTCCAAGTTGCCTAGTGTTATTTACGTCTTGAGTGTTGGCAGTACGAGAATGACCGCGGTACGAGTAGATTGTTGCTACGTATAGGCCTACTTGACGTGCACCGATAATTCGCCCACAATAAAAGTAAAATAAATGTTTAAACTCAAATTCGTGAAAAAATACAATTAAAGTTAACTGAAAACTACGTTTGCATACTATTTAGTTTCTTATAAGTGAACTTCTATTGGAAAGAATGATGCGCTATAATAGCAGTGCCCTTTTGGTGAGATGTAAGGCCGGGAGTAGTAAATGAGTAGTACCGATCATGGGCCCCAGAACACGTTTTTGGAATGTCATTAAAAATTGTCTATACTAATATTATAAAGAGATAAAATTTGTTTTGAAGGGGGCAATCTCTGGAACTACTGAACCGATTGAAAAAAATAGTTTTTTACTAATAAAAAGCTTCACTATCCATGAGTAACATAGACTATAATTCATTTTCATAAATATATTTTTTATTTCAATATTTGTAAATTAGTCGAACAAAATTCTTAGGTTAGGCCTAGACTGACGAATTATCATAGCAACCAATTGAATAAAATAACAGATAAAACAGCTGTTAGCTTTAATATTTCCTTTAACACCTGATTTCACACTTTGAAGGAACTATTTGTATTTCTAATTTAGGTTTTTATTAAAGTGTAGACCTGAGCATTGCTGGTTATTTTAACCTTTATTATAACTGTTGTTATAAAATATAAGAAACAATTTGATTTGAACAATTAGGGCCTAACATTATTTACCATCTTAGCTTTGGAGTTATTATTAATCCTGCACCTTTATATTATAAAGAAAACATAACTTGATTATGTATAGGCCTATAGAAGGTTCCAATGGGGTTGGCGTGCGGAGCACGCATTAGTTTCCTATAGTATATAAATGTGGGTTCGCACTCTTACAGCCGCATTTTAAATGCGATTTGGTTCAAATTTGGTACACACGTTGGTTGTCGTGTGGATGAGTTTGTTAGCAAAAAAATCCAACAATCGGAAGATAGGTTATTGACCGGGAGTAACTGTTTTGTTGAGATTTTTCGTTCCAGTATGACACTTTTTTGGGGTTTATCTAAAAAAAAAAAAAAAACATGCAGTCGGGGGACTGCCGGTAGAAGTGAAAACTCCTTTAGCTTTGATCGCTCAATTTTGGCATTACTGAGAAAATTTTTTACGAGGTCTTATTTAAAAAATATTTTTAGTTATTTATCAATGAGTAACAGTTAACACATTTCATCGACATGTCACCATCTTCAATAATGCACAAGCTGCAATAATCAATAATAACTATAATTTATGATATTTAACTTTGAAGTTATGATCTCACAAGTCAAGGTTAATATTATTAGATTTATGTTTAGTCCAAGAATTGTTTCTAATTATAATCCAAGGTTATAAGCTATAGCAAAAACAAACCTAACTGATCAACATCATTTTCACTCAAACCTAATATGCATGACGAAAAAGTGTGTAAAGATATAATCAATAGCAAATAATATAAGATCTTATTATATTAATCCTAAAACCATTTTTATAATTTATCTCAGTAGCCTGTACTATGTTACTATTATTATTATTATTGCTGTAATTATTAGTAATTATTTTTTTGCTGTAACTTACTTGGAAGGTCTTTGTTGATCTCAGTCCATCCTATAATAAATATTAAAATAATGAAATATTTAAAAGAGAGCAAAATGATTATCAACTGTTCCTTTCTGAAAAACAAACTAAAAATTATATTGCCAAAAGTACCAGATGGTTGCTCTACAGGTTTGTTGGAACAGCTGTAGCACATTTTTTACCTACACTAAACAGCTGATTATATTTGCTAGTACACTTGACTACTTGACAGGCTATTTAATTTATTTAGGTTAGCAAGTTTTGAAAAAAAAAATAATTATATTATGTTTCTGGAATAATATTTGTAGTGATTTGTGTATTAAATTATAAATAACGTAGATTATTAATTGTTTGCATTGAAATATCACTTAAAACTTAAGTAGGCATAATCTTGTTTAAATTGTTTCAATACAATTAGTACTTAAAAATAACCAATAAATATAATATTTAATACATATATTCTCGGTGGCGGTGGCGGTGTCGCGATCTCATACATTTTTCCTCTCCCGCAAATGTATATACCACAGTATATACATATACTCGCGGTGGTGGTGGCGGTGTCGCGATTTCATACTTTTTTCCTCACCCGCAAATGTATATACCACAGTATATATATATATATATATTCGCGGTGGCGGTGGCGGTGTCGCGATTTCATACTTTTTTCCTCACCCGCAAATGCTTTCTTACGGGGTGCACAACGTGTCTAAAGAAGTTTTCACTTCAAAAATCAGGATATTATTCTGCACATTTTGTTTTTTTACACGACCTTACAGCTCGCTTGGTTCCCTACAAACCCATCTAATCGTAAAAATACGTGGTTCAAATACACGTGAGGAATTTTACCGAGGCTGAGGAGTTTGTACGCTGCAATAAGCGAAGTGAACTGAGGCTGCAAGGTTGAACGAAGGAGCTGGAGGCTTAGGTGCAAACAATATATTTCGTACACGAGGCAGTTATTCAGCGCTTTCGTGAGTAGACCAATTTCCCAAATAGATGGTTGAAACCCTAAAACAAATAAACTTAATTTTGAAAATTCACTCTATTCGCTGCGTAGTTCAACTGCGTGGTCGAATTATTTTAATAAATTTTTCGAATACAATGTTTAAAATAACTATCATAAGAAGATTAAAATAAATTATGTTGCCTACCTTGCGCAATTTTGTTGCTTATCATTAGCGGATGTCCATAGATAAGCTATTGCAGTGGCTCTTATGGTGAGACGGGTATGGTTTATGAGCACCAATCATGGTCCCAACATGTTTTGGGATGACATTAAAACTATTTTTACTTCAGCTCGCATTAAAATGCCAAAGTATTGAAAATTTGCTAATATTCTTAAAAAAATACCCCCATTTTTATGACTTTTCTCGACGTTTTCGAGGTTTCTGAACACGATAAAACAATACAAAATTTCATGTCCGTGTGTCTGTGGACACAATATGTGCACTCACAGACGTCGTTAAAAACTTCTGGTGGTGAGAAAATCTAACTTTATTGTGGAGAGTTGAAAAGCTTTTGAGCTTTTTAGCGTGACAGCAACGTAACGTACGTGACAAAAACGTCACATTTTTGGGAATTAAAAAAAAAACACGAGCCAAAGTCTCGAAAAAGTGTTCCATCTTTTCACCTTGTTTATATATATGTGTTCGCACTTTAACGGCGACATTTTACGTCCAATTTGGTACACACGTTGGTTTTCTAAGTTGCTGTAGGGTTTTTGACAGGAAGTAACAAGATTTTGAGATGAAAGTCAAACTAGTAACTACTAGAATGATACTTTTTAACTTTATATCTAAAAATATAAATAAATGTAGGAGATTATTCTGAACATTCTGTTCTTTACACGACCTTTTAGCCCGTCCGGATCCCCCAAAATCGATCAAAGAACAGTTTTACACCATTTTTTTAAAAGGATCATGACATTCCTGGACATTCCCTAAAATCTATAGGTTTCTAAAATGAAATTTAACTTGAATTCTAATAAATTTGGATAATAAATTATTAAGGCCTTGCCGATTGGGCTGATAAACCCTTCGCTAAGTGCACAGAGAAGGCACACGTTTCGAACTGGCTCTTTTAACGACTATGAAAGAATGAGGTAAAATGACAAGGGCTGAGATGAGGAAGGAGAGCTCATGTTTGAACATCCCATACTCGGTGTATTAAACTTCGATCGGTGCTCTCCCGTTCTGATCCGTTTTAGTTCACTCAACACCAATTATTTACAGGTATTGCCAATCAAATATTTTTTCCCCCTTTTGGTCGGCTAGATTTGTAATCTGGACAGTTGGAAGTTAAATAGAGCGAGCAACGAGAGTTGAACGAGCAATACAAAATATTCCGTCAACTAAACTGCTTAGCCACGTTGAAAATTATGGATTTACTGTGTAACCACAATATCTTATCTTATTAATTGAGCAATTCTTTTATATAAATTTATATAAACAATATAAATTTATTTCGGGGATTTTATATAAACAATATAAATTTATTTCGGGGATCTCGCTAACGGCTCTAACGATTTGGATGAAAATTTGCATATCTGGGTTTTTTGACGTCAGGAATCGAACGCGCTAGGTTTTATGTCTGCAAAAATGCTCTAAGTAGCTCTTTTCGCCTTTGTAAACTCTGAACTTCTTTTATATACCACCTTTGAAGTCACTAACTATAAGCGAATAGATACATTACAGATACAATCCAGATGTTTTACAAGTAGATGTTAATCTGTTAATTTTAGCTCCAGATGTTTATATACTATTTAACAAACATACATCATTAACAATGAATCAGGTAGTATAATTTTCAACTTATTTCTTTATTCAAACACCAAACGTAACTAAAACATTATTGTTGTGCTTTTATTATAACCGTTCTGAAAACTTTTTCGCCCGGTACTGCATTCTTTGTAATCTATAAAGGTAATATAAATTATCTAATGATTATAATTATTATTTCTTATTTCTAAAAATACTGAACGATGCTCGGTCACCCAGGTACTACATATTAATATGTACCTTGGAAGGTGCCCATAACATACAATTTTTTTAGCCAATAACACGGTTATCTTTTAAGTTACAGAAATAATTTGTAAAACCCGTAATGTTTGTCATTAAAAAAGAAAATGTTTTGTTTCTTAAAATTTGTTTATAAAGTTAGCGGTTTTCGAGATATTTTACATTAAAAATTTTAAACGGCCGCCATCTTGAAAATATATGAAAACACGTTTTGGTTGTGTGTACATGGGTAAAAGGTGTCAAACCAAATTTGTATCCAAAATTTGCGTTCAATATATTTCCTACATCCAAAGATATAAAATATTTTGTGAAAAAAAACCAAATGGTGGAAAACTGGAAAACGAAGCATTTTCGAACTTATGTTTATACTTTATAATATGCACTTTTTCTTTATTTTCACTAGTAGAACACGTCCTAAAAGTTTCTACGCTTCTTCATGAATCAACCTGTACAATAACTGCTATGCAATCCAGCCTTTAGGGGAAATTATACACGTCGAATCACTTAGGCAGACCCTTAACCCGGACGAAGCCGAGCACAACAGCTGGTTTTGCAAACACAAATAAGACCTTTTAAACAGTAGGCTACTGCATACATCTGGCGGAATATTTACGCAACTAATAGCCTGACGAAAGTAGTTGTTGATCTTGAAATAAATTAACCAAACATTTCCTCCTAACGGTCTATATCTGTAATTGTTGGAATTATGCATTCTAATAATATCCTTGTGAAATGGTCAACACGCTTCCTCCTACATGGTTTATCGTAGTCCGTATATGCTGATTATTGTTCGTTAAAACAGAAAACACAATTCGTATTCTAGTGAACGTTAATGTGCTGATCAAATAGTTGATAAATAAGTGAAGTTTTACATCTGCATCTTAAAAAGTGATAAAGATCTTACCATTCAAATTCCTGTACAGGAATGTAGGCTACGATTACAAAAGAATACAAACCCATATCAGTAAACATTTTTATTATAATAGTATTTGTTTATACAAAGTTTACTTGAAATATACATTTGCTTGATTAGAGATTATACTAATCAACGCAACCAGTTATTGATGATTGGTTTAAAAGAACCTTATTACAATTTTGTTTCTTATTGGCGTACTAAACAACTTATGCGGCGACACTGCACAACCAGACATTGTTATTAAACTAGTAAGATCCCGTGACAAATCACTTGCAGATTAATTTGATACAAATGAGAAAAATATAACTTCAAACTATTAAGTTTAATGAGTAATAAAACTAATGGAAGCTATATGATTGTTTTGAGGTTAGAAATCGTTGAACATGTATATTTTTGTACAATTTACTTTGTTCTTCAGAAGACACTACTAAGCTGATCCGTGTTTCCCATTAGGCACAGTAGGCACGCGCCTACAGCGCAAAATTTCAGGGCAAAATGTAGGGGCTCCAAAAAGTAACGATAAAAAAATTCTCAAAGAATTTTAAAAGTCTGAGGATTTTTTAAGTAGGTATTAAAAATACGATTTTTAATAATGACAAGAAAATAGAAGGTCATACTTAGTATTGCTTCATTTTAAGTAGAAGCGTCTATAACACTGCAAGTACATTGCATCACTTCACTTCGGCTTCCGTATCTAACTTAAGGGCTTACGGCGCTCTCTCGCCTGGTTACAGCTGACAGAGCCTCCCTCCCCTTCAATTGGCAGGAGACAAAGTGAAACTGTAGATGTTGCAACCGTAACAACTCTGTTTAAGTCCCTTTAACAGTATCTGCTTTCTTGCAGAGAGAACTTTTCGAAATATTTGAAGATAACAGAAACCTTGTCAAAGACCGACGAGTGGACTACAGAAACTCGTTCAGGGAAACGCAAGCAGTTTTTTGATGAAATCAAAGAACAGGCATCCTCCAGAGTCGATCCTCAAGAGTGTTTTAGAACAAAACCCTTTCCTTGTGATTGTCGATAGGCTAACTGAAGAGTTCCGAAAAAGATCAGTCTTATTTCACATTAGCTCAGAATTTAGTTTTATTTTAAATCTCACAAGTACAGACGACAACATCATCGTCAAAAAAGCCACAGAACTTTCCAACGTAT
Organism: Philaenus spumarius; assembly: GCA_018207615.1. Taxonomy (NCBI): domain Eukaryota; kingdom Metazoa; phylum Arthropoda; class Insecta; order Hemiptera; family Aphrophoridae; genus Philaenus; species Philaenus spumarius. Next base: position 257,575 of record JAGFPH010000404.1, on the reverse strand, counting down.
ATAACGACAGTTTCCCAGACGAATGCCTACAGTTTAAGAGCTTTTTGCAGCACACTGCATCCATCATACATGGCTTTGTGCCAGTGTCAGGTCATACATGTGCAGGTGGAGATGATAAAACCATAGAACCAACGCAATAAAATAAAAGGTATTTTTCCTACCTCCTGAAAATAGTCAAAAGAAGCAACTTGTAAACTATTTTCCCAAACATTGATATTATTCTTAGAATAATATTGAGCATGCCTGTCAGAAACTGTACAGGAGAATCATATTTACTTTAAAACGAGTGAAAAACTACCTCAGGAACTCTATGGGCAGTTAAAATTTGAATCTTTTAGCCATAATGACAATTGAAAGTGATGTCTCGTCAGCATTGGACTTCACAGAGATAGTCTCAAAATATTCAGAAATGAAAGTTTTTGGAAGAACCAGACTGGCTATAAGGTCGTGTAAAAAACAAAATGTGAACAATAATCTCCTTTATTTATTTATAAAACTCAAAAAAGTTTCATTCAAGTACTAGAAATTAAAAAAAATTGTTACTTCCGATCTAAAACGTAATTCCGGTTGTTGGATATTTTGGCTAACGAACTCGTCCGAGCGACTTGTTGACCAAATCGGAAGTAAAATGCGGCCGTTAAAATGCGAACACTTAAATTCATATATAGCCTATATACGATGTTTAATGACACCCCAAAACGTGTTCTGGGGACCATGATCAGTGCTTAGTACTGGATCTTAGGTCGAGTCACTGCAATAGCTCATCTTTCATATGAAAATTCACTAAAAGGATCGCAAAATCAACAACCTGATGTATTTAAATCGATTTCTAGTGTAGCTACCGTAGTCACTTACAGCTAGCTAGCGAAATGATCCCTATGTATATTATTTCTCAAAGGAGTTTTTTTGGCGCTAAGCCAATTCTCCCTTAATTCTTTATCAAAATTAATTATTCAAGCATCAATTTAAAGTTTATGTTGACAACAAATAGACAGCTAAAAATTAATATTTTCGTTACAAAATTGATTTAAAAAACTTTTATATAATTATACAATACTAATACAATCCTAATGAAAGGCGCCATCTATTAACAATATGTTTAACTAATATGACAGCTGCTACTTAGATCGGGGTAGGGGGTCAACCCCCCCTCCGAAATCCCGAAATTAGCAGTAAAAATTAATAATAATTTTAAAAAGTGCAAGTTATATTATAGAATAGACAACACAACAGAGGATCCAACAACTTAGTTTAGATCATGGTGCATTGCATGCATTTTTTAGATTTGCTTGATTAAACTACAACGTACAATAATATACATGGATGCAGTAGGTTACAGCCTTACTCTCTTGTGAGTTGTGAGCTTGATCTGATCTATTAAATAAGAAAACTATGAGGGTTGAACAAAAATACTTTACTATAACAAAACAAAATCATTCAACATCCTTACATGCTATAATATTTTACATGGATAACTATATCAAATTTTAAAAATAAGCATGGAAATTGGTGTTTAACACGTTCACTGCTATGCAAATTTCGCATTTCCTATGCTAGGAGCTGATCTTTTACTTTTTATATGTATAGCCTAAATGAGTAGAAATTACTTAATTTTTTCATTTTTGAACCTTTCTACGTAATAATCACTAACTAGCTGACCCGTGCGAAGCATTCACATTCTAACTTACTTAAATCCCACTTAATTAACGTACACACCGTATATTTAGTATCGTATAGTGCGTATACTATACAATACTAAATATACAATTAATTAAAAATAGCAATGTAGTGGCGTAACGGCAGCTCTCCAGCTGGGTATTGTTATCATCAGTCTTACCAACGCCAGGAAAATATCCCTACAACTTACTTGATCATACATCACTGTTACTTTCGGATACTTTATTTCTTTTTTTTTGTATTTTTTCGTATAGGCCTAATTGTATTTTGTATATTTTTCCGGTGTAGCGGTTAAGGAAAGCTTTAAAATGATGCCTCATTCATGTAATTTGATGCTGTATTAAGGAAGTTATGGCTTACCGACAAAAAAATGGCCTTGAGAAATAATATATGCGATATTTCAAAGCGGACGCACATGTGTGTCCATAGCACATAGGCTTAACATTGGTGTGCAAAGCACGCAATGCATTATGTATTGAAAATACTTCCAATACGTTGGTTGGCGTACGAAGCACTCAATGCACTGTGCGTTGAAAATACTCCCAATACGGGGTTGGCGTGCAATGCACTGTGCGTCGGCCGCTTCTCATAGTGTACAGTGTAAAGCTCACATGTGCGTCCTTAGCAGTGAACGTGTTAAAAGGGTTCAAATCCCCGGTCCTGACCTGACCCACCCCGAAAAGTTTTCCTGGCTACGGCCTTGTTCTAAATGCAAGTGTAATCTATCACACAAATCAATCAAATAAATAAACGCAATTTACTTAATTAACTTAAATCAACGCATTAAATAAGTAGGCCTACTCCTAACTTGCGAAATATTCGCACGGATCAACTAGTATTCATTGGTATTACTAACAACTCATCAACAGCAAATATACTCAATACAGACATGTCTTGAATACATTTTACAGACATTGGTGGTGGGGAACCAATGATATGAGGTGACGACTCCCCATACACTATTGCCATACACCGCCTGTATGAAAAACATTTCATCGTGGAATATTATTTAGCCGATGGCAGCTCAAGACCGTCACGAGGCGGTTTTGTATGAAATACCAGTAAAACAAGGCAGCAATATTCTACATTTACTGTATTATCATAGAACAAATGGAAATAGAACTTAATCGGAGGTCTAGGCGCCTAGCAAAGACAAGTAGCTCCGAATTACGATAACTTTTTCGATGAAGTAGTACGGTTCAGCTATAGTTTACCTGCAAGTATTCCAGCACTCTGATACTCATATTTTTTCAAAATTTTAGTTCCAGTATATTCGTGAATAACGTGGGGATACGGTTTTTAATGGAGTGGCAGAACAAATCGGATATATCTATTTATTGTACTCAATATATCAATATATTTGTATCGCTACTTTGGATCCCGATACATCGGTGTTATCGATATACAGGACCATGGATG
>JAGFPH010000404.1:223621-246146 GCA_018207615.1 Philaenus spumarius | reverse complement strand
GATTTTCGCCTTTTGACGCATATTTAAAGCTAATTTTCTGGGAGAGTCATTCCACACATTTCTTGAAAATTTTATACAATGCACACAATGACCTATATTATATGTTTACCAAGTTTGGTTAATATTGAGTAATTATTTTGTTCAGTACAAGTGTTTAAAGAAGGTATATAATTCCGCGAGATCTTCGCCTTTTGACGTATATTTAAGGCTAATTTTCTCGAAGAATCATTCCACGAATTTCTTTAAAAAATTATTCGATACACACAATCACCTTAGTTATATGTTTAGCGAGTTTGGTTAATATTGAGCAGTTATTTTGTTCAGTACACGTTTTTAAAGGAGGTATATAATTCCGCGAGATTTTCGCCTTTTGACGCATATTCTTCAATGCTAATTTTCTCGAAGAGGCATTCCATGAATTTCTTTAAAAAATTATACAATTCACACAATCACCTAAATTATATGTTTAGGTTTTTTACGAGATTACTTTATGAAATGTTACTAAGATTATCAAGTAATATTGTCTGCAGCGTTACTTGAATATTACAAGAAACACCTTTACTTTATTAGGAGGAAGGCCTGCAGTGCGTTAAATCCCCAATTTGATACCGTAGTATGTCAGACAAGGAAAATGCGTTGAAGGAGACATACGAAATTTTTTAAAATCTTCTCTTCATGATTTCTTAACTGACTATTTAGGCTTACAAATGCACCTAATGGTCTCTCTGCATTTATTGGATGTTGGATATACTCACATCTTTGGTTCGTTCTCTTGAATCTCTTGTAATATAGTAAGTAAAAAATACGCAGCTTTCTTAGATCCATGACAGTATAACAAACTCAATTGAATTAAAACGTGCGGGATCATCTGAAAAAGGCTGAGTATAGTAACCGCATTCGCATCCGCTCCGTTTGAAAGGGGCTTAAGGTCCCTCAATGCTACGTTTTTATTTAGTTGTGGATAAAACATTTCGTTTACTTTTGTCAACAATAAAGTTAACATTGTTTTAAACAGTTTTATAACTTTATAGTTTATTTCTTACACTGTGCCATACACCATAACTTTATTTTGTTTTAGCAGTAAGAGTTCAACCAATATAGCTTCAATGTAGCAAAACAACGTTCTGAGTACATTTCAATGAGCGTCGTTGAATACTTTAAAGATGTAAATGCTCGGGAATGATAGAATTTTCAAATATTTAAAAGCATGAGTTTCAATTTTGAAAAAAAAAATTTAATTGCATTTTTTTATAAGGCAAATAACCTTTTACCTTATAATAGAATTTCTCCAAAAAATCTCATAACTTAAATGGCGATATATTATACATACAGTACCAGTATTAACATACGGATGTTAAAGTAATTGGACAAATTTCTGAGTAACACACCTTACCTATGTGATCTGTCCAAGAAAGATAACTCTCTATAATTTGATCAAAACATTTCCGATTTTACTTCGTCATCCAAAATGTTAGGCTGATCACTCTTTGTGGCTTAAGCCCCTTATCGAAAACATGTAATCGGTGTTACTAGAATTTATTTTAAAATTAGTTTCATCAAAATATTTACTTTCTGCTTTCACCTGTGCCTTCTGCTCAATTTAAGACAAGGACTTGCAACAAAAGTAAAGTTTGTGTCATCTGCAAAATGAATAACACATAATTTTTACATAAGTCTAAAAGTTATTTAAGTTATATAAAAAAAAAAACAGAGCCAAGAACAGACCCCCAGGGGACTCCATATTCAGGAATCATACCAGTATACAAAACCTCAGCCACATTAAAATGCTGAAGGCTATTTGTCATGTATAATTTAATACAATTTAATTGAATTACTAAGACCAAGAGATCTTGGTCTCTACTGTCCATCGTTTGATTTATAAAGCTAATGTATCTTTATAGAAATCTTAATTCACAGAAATTCTGTAAAAGAATGGCACCCCTGTAAAATAGTCTTGGACCTGTTCGGGTTGTTTTGTTCCATAGCTTTTAAAATTATTTTTTTATAAATATGTAGTCCAACTGTCATGTTGCGGTAAATTCAATTCTTCTATAAAAACCAACACCACAAAAGTTGCTTAAATTAAAAATTATTTTTATTTACTACAAAAGCATTTCATCTGGCTATTGCCTCTACCTTTTAACTAAGAAATGTGATTTGCTTACATATTTAAAATCCTCACTTCTTAAATGTGTCCATTTGTACAAGATCCAAATCTGAAACAAAATGCAAGAAAATTATTATAATTTTTCTTTTTGCCCAATACATCTTCCTCTGCACAGACTATTATTTCGAAAGAGAGTAGTGCTGCCAACCTAAGCACAATATAATTGATTACATTGCGTTTTCAAACTGGTAATGTTTAGATTTTTTTAAATGTTTTTAGTAGTTTTATTAACTGTAAATATATAAATTTTAAGTTAAGGTTGTTGACATTTAAAAAAAAAAATGTTTATAATGTAAGTGTATGTATTCTATTATACACGATATGTGTATAGCTTTACAAATTGGAGCCATAATGTGGGTGACATCCAGGCACGTATCCAGGGAGGGGGCCCGGGGGGCCCGGGCCCCCCCCGAAATCCCGAAATTTGAATTTTTTTCCATTTAAGGTTTTTCATAGAAAAGTCTTCAGTATAGAATTTCCTTTTCTTCAAAATTTTATTTTTCAGTCGACGGAAAGCACATCTGGCGTTGATCCAACGTATCCCTATATTTATAAATTATGAAAAGCCTGCTAGCCTGCCACAGCCTGCAATACAATTATTCGCACAATTCTTTTTTGTGCAGAACAAGAATTACCTCTAAGAGGCGATCATGATAGCGGCGCTCTATCTTTGACACGACCCGAAAAAAAAGATGGAAAGTTCAGAGCTCTTATGCGGTTCAGAATTGAGTCTGGTGATAAAAATTTAGAAAAACATGTACTCAATAGCTCCAAAAACGCTACTTATATGAGTCCTATTATCCAAAATGAAGTCATTCAGACGTGTTCTGACATTGTCACTGAAAAAGTTATTGACAGAATTTCAAAGGCAGAATGCTTCAGTCTCCTTGGCGATGAAACAATGGATGCTTCAGGGACCGAGCAGCTTTCGCTATGTCTCCGGTACGTCGATGTCCCAGATCTACAAGCTCCTGTTCTTCGTGAAGATTTCGTCGGATTCATTCCAATTAATGATCAATCTTCTGAAAATCTTACGAACGTTATTCTGCAGCGATGTGATGAACTCAATCTCGACATGACCAAATGTGTTGGGCAAGGATACGATGGGGCAGCAAATATGGCGGGTCATTTGAGTGGAGTCCAAACAAGAATCAGAGAAAATTATCCGAAGGCAAGATACATTCATTGTGCCAGTCACCGTTTAAACCTTGCTCTGTCGAATGCCATGTCTGTTCCAGCAATACGCAACTGCCTTGGAGTTGTTAGTCAAGTTGTTAATTTGTTCAGGAATCATTCGAATGCCAACAAAATTTTTCAAGAAACTATCCAAGAACATGCTCCAGACAGTAAAAAGAAACGACTTCTCCGGCTTTGTGACACAAGATTTATCGAAAGGCATGACAGTATCATTGTATTTTTAGAACTCTTCGAATGCATTGTCATGGCTTTAGAAGAAATCGCTCAAAGAACGTGGACCATATCTTCAACGGCATCAATTCTTCATGCAGCGAGTCAAAAAAGTGAATTTTTAGTGAGCCTTGTTGTTTGTGAAAAACTGTTCAGTTTGACCCTTCCACTGTCGATTTTTCTCCAAAATAAATCTGCAGATTTCGTTTCCGCTGTAAAATATACAAATGAAGTATTGAATTCACTCCGACAAATGCGGGAAACCGCAAACGACACTTTCAGAGAAATTTTTCAAGTGGCGTCGAAATTCTCTGCGGACCTTTTTGATGCTGATCTTCAATCTCCAAGAGTTACATCACGACAGAAATCTTGTGCAAACCCACAAACGGCATCGAATGAAGAGTATTTCAGAGTCACCATATTCATTCCCTGTATCGACGCTTTGATTCAAAATTTGACTGATAGATTTGTCAAAAACTAGGATATTCTATCGAGTTTTCAACTTTTACTTCCAGGATATGCTTCAGAGAAAAAAATTATGAACTGGAAAAATTAGGTCCATACTTTCAAGACGAAATGCCATTGTCCGCAGTTCAAGCTGAGTACAAGTTATGGTGTGCCAAAATATCATCAATTGACCCATCGACCGAAATTTTGAAGCTGTTGGATTATTGTGACAGTACATTTTTTCACGCGATGAATCTTCTTCTCAAGGTACTGGCTACTCTTCCAGTCACAACGGCCAGCGTGGAAAGATCATTTTCCACAATGAAGAGGATAAAAACTCTACCTAGTAGTGTGATGGGCCATGACAGGCTAAGTGCACTGGCAATGATGTCAATTCACTGGGATATTGTTGTTGATTCGGAGGAAGTGCTCGATCGCTTGGCGAAGAAAAAATCGAGAAAATTACTTTTGTAATGTGTAATTATGTTCTAGTAAAAAATTAGCACTGATTTCACTTTTATTATAAACATGTATTTTTTGTTTAACATTAAAAATGCTCGAACTGCTTTCAAACATAGTAGCTATTTATTGTACACTTTTACTGCATCTGTTTATTGCACTGTAAATAATAATAGATTAAACGTCACATAATAATTCAAGTTTTAATGTGTCATTCGCTTTACTCTGAATTAATTAAAGTAGCTTAGATAAAATAAAACCTGAACACAAAATCTCACAATAAATACGTTTACTAACCTCAAACGCGTTTCAACGACAATGTCACCATCCTCAGTGATGCACGGGCTACAGTAACCAAACTATAACTGATCAGTTCTATTTTATCTAAGTTACTTTCTCACAAGTCAAGCTCATTAGTTATTTATTTATATAATTAAAGTAGGTCCAAATGTTTTAATGATTTTCGTCTTTGAGCCCCCCCCCGAAACGAATTTCTGGATACGGGCCTGGTGACATCATGTTTGGTTACATAATTTCATCATTTCTTTTATGTGTTTATTAACTGCAAATATACACATTTTATGATTCGGTTGATGTTATTATAATTTTTTCTTTAAATGTCTATTATTTATATATCTACTTATATAAAGCTAGACGGTAACACTGATTCATTGACATTAATTATTAGGTACTTCCCATATTCGTACCCCCCTCGACCTCATACTTGAATTAAAGCTCTCGACGAGAAACTTTTGGGAAAATTGCCAGAATTTAACATTTTAAAATTTTGGAAGCACCTTTTGGGCGGGAACGATTTTTCTATTTTTTAAATTTCTTCTTTTTCCCAGTTTGAGAGCATTTAGTAAGAAAACGGTAAGAGATAGCAAAAAATGTTAAATACAAAAGTTGTAGAAAATTTAATTTCAAATTCAAGATCCAATCATCCATTTAGCCACTATTCATCCGAGAAGGGAGGCCCGCCCAAAGTACTTAAAGCTAGACGATTTCACCAATTCACTGACATTAATTATTAGGCACTTCCCGTAATCGTACCCTCCTCGACCTCATACTTGAATTAAAGCTCTCGACGAGAAACTTTTGGGAAAATTGCCAGAATTTAACATTTTTTTATTTTGGAAGCACGTTTTGGGCAGGAAAGATTTTTTTGAATTTTTTAATTTCTTCATTTTCCCACTTTGAGCGAATTTAGTACGAAAACGGTAAGAGATAGCAAAAAATGTTAAATACAATAGTTGTAGAAAAATTAATTTCAAAGAAGAGATTTTCCGTCAGATTCAAGATCCAATCATCTATTTAGCCGCTATTAACCCGAGAAGGAGCTCCGGTAATGTTTAATGAGCTTGAGTCAGCTGCCAAATAAAACAGCTGATTTGTGCTCGGTCACCTATGTACAAACGAGCCAAAGATTAACGAGATTCTTTAGAGAATTTTCCAACTGCGAGCGAAGCGAAGCAGCCATCTGAGGCGGGGTTGGGACGCGAAGCGTCCAGGGGCAGAGCCCCTAGTATATATTTTATTTTGCAAGCACCTTTTGGGCGGGAAAGATTTTTTAGATTTTTAAAATGTTTTCATTTTTTCACTTTGAGCGCGTTTTGTAAGTAAACGGTAAGAGATAGCAAAAAATGTTAAATACAAAAGTTCTAGAAAATTTAATTTCAGACCAACGATTTTCCATAAGATTTAAGATCCAATCATCCGTTTAGCCACTATTCATCCGAGAAGGGAGGCTCCACCCAACGTCCTTAAAGCTAGACGGATTCACTGACATTAATTATTAGGCACTTCCCGTAATCGGACCCCCCTCAACCTTATACTTGAATTAAAGCTCTCGACGAGAAACCTTTGGGAAAATTGCCAGAAGTTAACATTTTTTTGTTAAATACAAAAGTTGTAGAAAATTAAATTTCAAAGAAGATATTTTTCGTCAGATTCAAGATCCAATCATCCATTTAGTCACTATTTATCCGAAAAGGGAGGCTCCGCCAAACGTCCTTAAAGCTAGACAATTTCACTGATTCACTGAAATTAATTATTAGGCACTTCCCGATATCGGACCCCCCTCAACATTATACTTGAATTAAAGCTCTCGACGAGAAACTGTTGGGAAAATTGCCAGAATTTAACATTTGGTAATTTTGGAAACACCTTTAGGGCGGGAAAGATTTTTTAGATTTTTTCAATTTCTTCATTTTTCCACTTTGAGCACATCTACATATATGATATGTACTTAATAATCTATAGCTTTATGAAAATTAGAAACAAGCTATGAGGTCACGCGTAGTAATACATTATATCATTTCTCAAGGGGTCAAGTTGGAATGTGATTAGGTGTTGTATGCTTTGACATTATAACCATCAATATCATTTTTCATTGATAGTTATACTTTGTTTAGAGCCTACTGTAAAATGAAAATTTACCATTTTTGTGTTACATGTATGATTAAGTTTGTTCTTGTGATAAATTTACAATTACAGAGATTTTAAGTTCCATTAAACACTATGGCACAGCGGAATAATGGCAATTATGTAATTTAGTTGTGTAAAAACTTTGTGAAACACAAATGTATAAGAATATAAATTCTTATTTATTTAACTTGATACGAGTTAAATTATTTTTTTATTTAGAAGCAACCTTCTATTTTCGTAAGATCTGTTCAAAAATATTTTTTAGAATTATATTAGCGGTTTACAATAATTTATAACATTTAGTAATAGAATTAAAGATGATTTCGTTCTAGAGCATTTTCTTGCTCATAGGTTGGCACTTCTGCCGTAATATGGGGATGAGGCGTGTTGTAAATTTCCCTTTTCTGTTACGTCTTAAAGGTCTTTATGTTGCCCATTGATACTCCAAACTGCATCTGCACTTAAGTACATATTGTTTCTATAAATATTAGTGCATTAACTTCAACAGTCAAGATGACTTGTTATGACTGATAAATGAGGCTGCAAAGTTTTTACAGTCTAAAAATAATCTCCATAGACAATTCAGAGAAACATCTGTGCATTCCTCACCTCTTGTAAACATGACTCAGTGAATGATTTATAGAATGTTACATGCAGGAATGTGCAATCATAAAAGGGGAGACCCTTGCACGGTTCGCACGACATTTCGCTGGTTCGCTTTGCTCGCAAAATCGTCACCTTTTAATAAATTAACGTAGTCTATATTTTAGGTAGAACAGGAATAATATACAGGGTGTCCCCTAACTCTCTGGTCCCCTTTTGTGGATTTGTTCCTGGGATCGAGACAAACATATTTCACAATATAAATATGAGTGCTTCGGTGTGCTTCTTCTTTTTCATCTGTACATGTTTTTTTTACAAAAACATTCATAGATCAAGAACGGTTTGAGGTAGAAATTTGAAATTTAGTATGAATGTGTATAAGAATTGCACAAGTGTCCGCAAATTTAAAAAAAAAATTCGTACACACTATTTAGAAGTTTTAAACAAATCTCGTAAACGTTGATTTTTATAAAACATTTTCAAGAATAACATACAATTTTAAAATTTAACACTAAACCAATGATATCATAATATATTTTTAAAGATAAGCTATTTCTGAGATATTTTAATTAAACATTTTGTAGAGCCACAATTTCAAAATGGTTTTATCCAAAAAATTTTAATTTTAAATATTCATTTGTGGTATAAATTTACATGTCCATGCCGATTTTCTATGTCCTATCTTAAAAGCTTTTAATACAATATGTGTAAGATGATACATAACAATTGTATGAATGATTTGAATCAGATTGATTTAAAAAATTCATATTGTATTTATTCTCATCCAATTTTTATAATTATTATATTATTGGTTTAGTTTAAAATTTTTGTTATTCTTTAAATTTTTGACAAAAATCAATGGTTTATGAGATATTTAGGTTTACATTTTTTTAAATACTGTAATTGCCATTTAAAAATAGTGTTTACCAAAATTTTCTAATTTAGTGCAGACACTCGTACCGGAGTTATACACATTCATGCTAAATTTCAAGTTTCTTACTCAAACCGTTCTTGACCTATGCATTTTTTGTAAAAAGCACATACAGTCAGACGAAAAAATAAGAACTCTAGACCCATGTTTATATTGTGAAATATGTTTGTCTCTATCCCACAAAAGAGGAGCAGAGAGTTCAGGGACACTCTGTATATAAACTGGAATAATTGACGTTTCCACAAACAATAAAAACCTGCGTATGATTTATTTTAATAATTTTTAAATATTTGATAAATGTACTAAAAATATGGTATTAAGAATTTTTCCTGGATCTGCTAGTTAAAGAGGTCTTTTCCTCATTAATAGGGTAGAAAGAACAACTTACCAACCGGGAGGGAAAGTAGTGCCCATATAAAAAGCATTGAGATTAGTTTGTCTGGAAAGTACACTCAATGTTTTTTTATATGGGTACTTTTCTGCCCGCTAAATCACATGTTAGTATAACTACTGCTGAAGTAAACACTGCCTCAATGAACTTCCATGTATTCTTGTCAAAACCTCAATTGTATTTTTGTAAATATGAATGTCCATGTTTTAATTAAGTTTCTTCCACAGTAAAATGCAAATAATTTACTACAAATGGAGCTGATTGAAAAATGTTGTTTGTCTTATGGGAAGAAATTATCTTAGTCACCCTCAAGAAAATTACCGCCTTCGCTGAGTTCGTACTGTAACATTTCCATTCGGTGGGACAAAGTGAGACTTTCCTCCCTTAGGACACAAATAACTATTAATCTCAGATAGCTTAACTGCCTTACATTACTTACAATTACCACGTATTTTACACAAGTTGTTTTCCATAAGATACCGTACTAGGTCTTCAATGTTAAGCACTCCTTGAAGCAGCTGATTCAGATTTTGTCAGGCAATTACAAATACATTTACTACCTCAGACAACAAACTCTTCCTTTTTGGTAATTTTCATAACAACATTCATGATTTGTTAGGGGTGTCCGTGCATTTTTCCAATTTGTGACTTTTATAGGACTTCAGTGAGCATTTATCCAATCATAACTTGAGGACTTCCGCATCCTTTATTCAGTTCAGTAGATACTTTCTTTTAAGTGTAAACTTCTACAGGCGCACCACGTCCAAACAATTTGTATACATGTGTGTATAGCAGAGTATATAGTTTTCTTGTTGCTGGGGCTGAATCGGATTTTACCGTCACGCGTCTCACCATGCATTTTGTGAAACGCTCCTAATGTGAAACGCTCCTAAAGTGAAAAGCTCTATTCCATCTGTTTGAAAAAAGTTTTGGTCTTGCCGAGATTCGAACCAATAGATTCCATCACCATATACTATCGCCTTAGCCGGTTAGGCCACAATCACATTGCTAATTAGGTATATTTGAGATGAGTATATAAGTGTAACAGATTGTCCTATGTAATAGGCTTAATCTGTTAATGTTATTACAGTGTATAGTTTAATTAGTAATACCTCTGAAATGGACATTGTGCTTCCTCATTTCGTAAGTTGTGTTAAAAAATAAACATTGTGCTTCCTCATTTTGTAAGTTGTGTTAAAAAATTAACATTGTGGTTCCTCATTTCGTAAGTTGTGTTAATTAAAAAGTTTAAATTTCTCCCGTGTGGTCTTAAGCAAACAATTAAATTTTTTATGGATTTTCATGACTTTTGGAACCTCAAAGGCTCTTTAACAGATTAATCATCGACAAAGAATTCATAAAAATAAACTTTTTCCAAAAACAAGGCGAGGAATATCGAAAGAGTTTCAAATTAAAAACCCTTTGTGCCGAAACATTGAAATGTGAGATTTTAAAATAGGTTTAATTGGAATTTTACTAAATGATAATAATGTTTATAGATCTCCAATCTAAAATCGTAAAAATATCGTGACGTCCTTTATAAATAAATTGTAGTTGTTCAACTTTGGTCACATGTATTGTTGAAAATAATCAAGGTTTAAATATAAATGAGTGATTAGTAAACTGACCATGTTTCACTGTTTAATACTAATATCAAACTAAAAATATTAAAATAAATTGCAAAAACATAATGATAACCTAAATATATAACAAACATAATGATAACCCAAATATATACCATAGTGTTTTCCACCAAAACTCATAACTTAAAACCAAATTATCATCTTTCTTCTTCTTCTTTCTTCTCTCTTGCATGCTGCACTCTAGTGGTGTGACCAGTAACTTATGTCCAAGTACACTTCACTGGTAAGCAATCATGTCACATTATATATGCATGAAGCATTAAATATTGCATGCCTCAAAGTACTTAATACATGTAGTTTGTGTCACGTATTTTAGCCTTGTATATATTATTTAGAAACTTCTAATAATCGTGTACTAAACTTTTCAAATAATCACGAAAGTTTAAACAATTCTGAATTTTATTCCAATAAAGAATAATTTTCAAACTGTCATAATCCAATCACCATTTCCGCAATAGCTTTTCTAGTGATCCTTTCACAACTGCGAAATAATTTTATCTTCTTGTTTAAAGTTTTAGCCTTATAAAAAAAAACCACTTAGAGAATGTAATTTGTTTTAACTGCAAATTGACACAGTCTGGTTAGAAGAAACTATACTGATATTCAGAACTCTTATTTTGTTCCAAATGCAGTACCTCTGAAAACCAGTATGACAGAACAATCGGAAAAGACATACTTTAAGTACATTCTGTTCAACCATAAATTTTTTTCGCTACAATACCTTTTAGAATTGAATGCAAGATTAGATGTTCATTTCTTCGATCACATTTGAACAATGAAATCTTTGTACAATTATCAGAAATTCTTGTTTGTTCAAATAACTGTCCACATTGGCGAGGAAATCATCATTTTTATATACTGTGTGTTAAGAAATGCATTCCTCATTACGTAATACTTTTGTAACTAAAGTATTTTTTAGATAGTTTGTGATACTAGACATTAAATTTGAAATGTTAAGCATTTTGTGACATGTCTAATTAAAGGGAATAAAATGGTAAAATTAATACCACAAAAGAACTAATGAATAAAACCATTGAAATTGATTCTCTTCGTACCGACTTTTACAGCAATACATTATGCTGCACCTGCCACACTTGCACACTACTATGGATAGCTGAAGTAATGGGAAATATTGACAACTTTTGGTGCACTACACCCTTTTTTACACAATCTGGTTGTCCGGAGTTTACTTCACGCTTAGCAACTTTGCAGGGAAGTGTCTAATGCACATTTTACCATTGAATTGATCGCATTCAACCATTCAGTCAATCCAGTTTAACTGTTATGTCGCAAGTAGCATGATCAAACAAGCAATGATAGAAGAACCACTAGAAAAGCATCACAAGCAAAAGGCCATTTCGAACCTTTCTGATCAATTCAGAAGGAATTCCATTATTCAACAAATTACTCAAACTTTAAAAAAATAAGTTTTGCTTGATTTTTACTTAAATATAAAACCTTGCGATATTGTGATGATTAGGTATTGTTCTAAAAAAATCACTTACTGTTCTCTCCAGCTTATTTTTCAATTTATCTAATACTAGGGGAAACCCCTTAGTGCTCCGCACGCCAACCCCGTTGGAACCTTCTAAACACATAATCATATTATGTTTTCTTTATAATAAAGGTATAGGATTAATAATAACCCCAACGCTAAGATTGTAAATAATGTTAAATGTTCAAATCAAGTTATTTCACAGTTATAATAAATGTTAAAAGATCCAGCAAGGCTCAGGTCTACACTTTAATAAGAACCTAACCTACAAGTTAGAAATACAAATAATTACTTCACAGTTTGAAATCAGCTGTTAATGGAAATATTAGAGCAAACAGCTGTTTTATCTGCTGTTTTATTAAATTTTTTGCTATGATAATAAATTAATTGGTTCATCAGTCTAGGCCTAACCTAAATTTACAAATATTTAAATGAAAATGTTTTTTTATAAAAATGAATTATAGCCTATGTTACTCAGGGATAGTGTAGCTGTTTATTAGTAAAACTATTTTTTCAATCGGTTCAGTAGTTTCAGAGATTACCCCCTACATACAAACAAACAAATTTTACCTCTTTATAATATTAGTATAGATACTGTCAAATGTCTCTCAGTAAAATCCTCTGTTTGCATATGTGACAAAATTCAAAAACATCTCTATAATCAATGTAACCACTAGCGTATTCCCATCTATCATTCTAGGACTTTATTTTTAAAATACAGATTCATACGAAAGAAGTTTCCTTGCTCATTTAAGACCGACATGTTCTATGACTACAGAATAATTTTGTACTCAGATAAATTTAATTGGTTGTAGCCTCAAACAGATAAAAGAATAACTTGATAATAGCCTACACGGGTGTCTAACTTGAATAAAGAGTAACCACAATTGAGTGGATAGTGAGTATTGCAAAGTTGAGCAGCTAATATACAGAAAGTAGATGACACCCCTTTCTCCTTACCATTTCCCTTGGCAACCCTTGTTAAGACTTAACTTAGTGTAGAAAACAGTTGCACTGTGAACAGTTGTTTTGATAATTTAGTTAATACCTCTTAGCAAGTCAGTGGGCCCTTTGGATATACATTCTTTTCTCTGTGCCTGAAGTTTCATACTTGTAATATGGCTGAGTTATAACTACTCACCAAAAAAAAGCCAATACCCTCCCGCAGACTGGCATCAGGTTTAATGTTAGTAACAAAAATAAATCCCAGTGGTATAGTTTATTAGTACTATTGTAGGGCCCTGGTGAAGCAAGTCCAAGAGGTCCTTGACTGTGATTGTCAAACACGAATTCAGGAGTTACTAATTCAGGAGTAAACGTTACTATGCAATATATTATAAATTATATTTAACCTTACATACTACGTGGTTTCACAAATTTGAAGAACAAGGATATCAAAATAATGAGAGTTTAGATTCATTATCATGCGGTTGGCTTCTAAATTACCCCTCACTCAACCACAGTCCCCACCAGTATACTTTTTCAAATCATTCTCACATGCAGTTCACCAATAACATCAATTAAATATCCCGTAGACGAGTAATTTTGTACAGAATTTTCTATCATGGAATACCTTCAAAATCTTTTTTAAAGTTTTTCATTCAGGGCCTCTGTCCGGTTGCACCAATCTAGCTTTCCCCCTGAACAATGCTGTAGCCTATCAACACATGACCTACAATATAAAACGTGCATTTCAGCAGCAATGGTTCACAGATCAATTAAATCCTAATCCACATTGTCTATTATCATTTTTCAATTCTCTTCTTTTTATTCTTTCTCACACTTTGTAACTGTATCAGATCAATCAGACTATTTGCTGTTGTAACAATTTCCTATTCTATTCCTAATATGTTCATTCTTTTTTGTACAAACAACATTACTATTTTCTACTATCTATATTTCATTGATTTACTTAATATCAATACTTTCAATCAGTAAATGAAATAACAACTTCAAACAAGTGTTAATCGCTTGCGTTAATCATAATTAACAATATACTAAATCACAAAATGATAGAAATTGCTTAGGTGAACATTTTAGAAAGCAAAACTAGTTAATAAAGCGTACATAGTAATTTTAATAACTAATAGATTTTAATTATTTTTGTTCTACAAGTATATGAAATTGAAATATTAGTTTAAATACTTTAAGTGTGCCTTTGATTTTTTAAAGTAGAGTAGAGTAAAATGTTTAAAGTTAAGACCTTAAATTCTAACATTTTGTCTTAGCTTTTTCAGGTAAAATAAATAATAAAACACAGGATAGTTTCCTTTAGATATTTGATTTACATGCTGATTATGTAATAAGTGTTGGTAATTCAGGAGATGGTCATATATGGGTCAAAATAAAGAAAAAAACTTCTCTAAACATATATCCGGAAACTCTTCTTTTACTAGGTTTCCTCCTTTTTATACCTCTTGAACGGCTTAACCGATTGAGTTGAAATTTTGCAAGTTAACTCATTAATGTAAAGGACTATTTTAAACAAAATAATTAACTTTTTCCAATAATCTGTTTCAAAATGCATGCCAGTTAAATATTTTAAATGTGATTAACTCAAAAATCTTAAATTTGTATAACAAACTTCAAGAGAACATTTTTCAAGCCTGTTTAATTTCCTATCAAATGGCATAAAAAACTATCGAACAAAAGGTAACAGTAAAACAGTGTTGAACTTTAACAGCGTGCATATTAATTATTGCTTACACTTTGTTACAATGTAATACATAATATTTATTTCCATATTAATCTTTAGGCTATCGATTTGATGATTATTTTAGGCAAGACGTTTTGCAAATTAAGATTTTTGTGTTTCCAAAGTGGGTTTCCAAAATATGATTGGATAATCTGGTTTTGAATGAGCGGCCTGTCTGTATAGTGTAAAATTTAGGACAGTCGGAACATTTTAACTTACAAACTCCAGTTTGTTATGAGATTTGTCTATTAGTGCTGTTCCTGCCGATGTTTAAATTTGTTAGAAGTTTTGCAAGATGAGGTGATGTTTTCATTTTTAATTCTTGCTTAATGGTGTAGTGTAATGTCTTGCCTCATCCCACAGATGTAAATTTTTGTTTTGACACCACAATGAGGTTTTGTTTTTGTGTTTGTTTATTTATTATTTTATCTAAAATTGTACTGTTGTAACCATTAGCCAAAGCAATGTATTTGATTAATGACACTTCATTGCAGTAATTTTCCAGATTGAGGGGTATTGTTAAAAGTCTATGTACTAAGGTATTGTATGCTCCTCTTTTATGAGCTATGGGGTGGTACCGTAAGATATGGCGTGTATTGTGTGATCTATAGTAGTTGGTTTCTGATATGTTGAAAATTCAAGTATATTGCTCTGTTTGTTTTTGTAGCACCAATAAAGACTTCAGGAAATAGCCGGGAGGGGGGGGGGGCTCTACAGTCAGGACGTATTACTATGAAGTATTTTTTAAAACATTCTGTAATAATTTATTTAAATGTTTTGTGTTCATTTAAAAAATTTAACTGTGACTTGGTGGAAAACTATGTGTACTTAAAAGTTCGTTTATGCTCAACTCGAAAATGGAGAAATGAAGCTCTGTAACCGGTAGTCCCAACATTAAGAACAAAAAAAGACTGTAGACGGACAACAATGCATGTAAACATATATAGACAACTAGCTGACCCGTACGGCATTGCCCGTGGTGGTTGGTATTTTCAGTCTTTTTAACGTAATTGTACTCTTTTTAAGTGTTCAGTCAGTGAGTGGTATTTGGCTTATATATATCTTAAATAATAAAAGCACTATTGTAATAATAATAAAAGATCTGAAATTATGATTTTAGTAACTTTGATCCCCCAAACCCCTCCTAAAATTTCGAAATTTTTCATACCCTTTCTTAGTGAGCACCTATGGCCCTAGAGGAAGCTACATACCAAATTTCATTCTAATCCGTTTGGTAGTTTTGAAGAAATCGTGATTTAATATCTTTGATCCCCCCAAACCCCCCTAAAATTTCGAATTTTTTGAAACCCTTTCTTAGCGAGCGCCTATGGCCCTAGAGGAAGCTACATAAAAAATTTCATTTCAATCCGTTCGGTAGTTTTTGTGAAATCGTGATGAGTGAGTGAGTGGTATTTCGCTTTTATATATACAGATTTACTTTACTTTGTTAAGAAAAATGAAAATTGTGATTGCTTTATTTGGTAACCGACATACATACATAGGTAAAAGTATGATTGAGACTTTGTCTTGAGGGTCCTCATTTCCCCCCTTTGCCTTTAGACAAACGCCTCCAGAAAATAATTGGGCCCGGGGCAAACAACAAACTGGAATTAATTTCATGTAGATAGTTTCTAAACAAAGTAATTAATGAAGTAGATCTTAGCAGTATTTTAATACTTAGAGTGTTTGATACTTTATGTACTAGATGTAGAACTGTTGGTCCAAACTTGTATTTGTACTTATGTTATGTGTAGTCAAATTGTATTCTTTTAGTTATAAACTTATATTTAATAAATGTAATTGTAATTTACTATTCAAGTTAATGATGATAGAATGATGCATAAATGGTAAAGGCATAGTAAATTATATCATTGAATTCGTCTCTTTATTTTGAATCTACTTTTATAAATACTAATTTATATCTGTTATTATTTATTTGCAAAGCAGTTCAACCAACTAAAATTTGTTTGATATTAAAATTAATTAATAGAAAAGTTTTGATTTGTAAAATCAAATGTTAAAAACTGTTAAAATATAGAATTGTGCCTAAATGTCAACTATTATTAGGGTTTGAAACAACTGCTTTTTTTTATGAGCACAAGTTAAACAATTATAGGTTCAATAGTTTTTCTGATATTTATAAGTGCAACTGTGCCTGTGTGATAGAAATGAGAAAATAAATAGTAAAATTATAATATACACTACCAAAATTATTGTAGTAAATAATTTGTCACGATAGTAAATTAAAAATGGAAAACCAGGCTCAATCTTCCAATTTGATATAAAATTAGAGACAAAACTCACTAATAGACATTTTAGCTTGGTGGTTTCACGGTTAATAACGTGAAGAAGGATGCATATTAGCAAGATTACAGAAGTCAGTTGCCAACTTCTGTTACCGTACCTAAAAAGTAAGGACAAAACCAAGCACTTGTGTTACGTATTGACCAGTACATTGATGGAGAGTAAAAATACGTTTTTTTAATAATAAATTTTCTCTAAATATTCTATTTGTGAACATGGGTTTGAATATATTTATTTTGCGCCACTAATCTATAAAAAAAACATGCCAAATAATAAACTGCTTGTGTTTTTAGGGATCAGCGGATTCTAACTACTCACAGCCATCATCTGATTTGTCACTGGACGAGGAGAAGGAGACTCTGAGGCGCGAGAAGGAGAGGCAAGCACTCAGCCAGCTGGAGAAAGCAAGGGTGAGTATTCACAATACAATTAAGGATGTGCAATACCGAGACCAATCATTTGTGACAGTCTCCTCACTGTAGCCACTCCTCTTGGTCCCTGTGCGATGGCATGTCTTACTTTTGGTTGTCTCCGTCTACCCTGTGGTGAGCTTCCGAGGTTGTAAGAATGGTATTGGTTTTAGCAAATCTGTAGGCGATCTTTCGTCTAACCGGTTTATTACAGAAAAGTTGCACTTTTCTCTGCACTTTTCCCAAACTTACAACTGATCTTAATGAAGGTAAATGCAAACTACAGGTTCAGTCCACCTGGTGTGACCTGGAGTTTGCTCCAAACCAAGGTTACTAATAGACTGGTGTCAGAAGTGTGGGCCTACCATCACACCTGGTGTCAGAAGTGGGATAAAATGTAAGGCAATAATAAATAATTGAAATAATATTAAATAAACAATGTAATAAATAATTAAACATTAATTTATTTATTAATGTTGATAGTGGTTGTGCTATGTGGCTTGAACACAAACAATGTACT
Source organism: Philaenus spumarius (assembly GCA_018207615.1). NCBI lineage: Eukaryota > Metazoa > Arthropoda > Insecta > Hemiptera > Aphrophoridae > Philaenus > Philaenus spumarius. Next base: position 228,247 of record JAGFPH010000404.1, on the reverse strand, counting down.
GAAGTCAGAGTTTGGATAGTTAAAGGGAGGGAGTTGGTAGGGGTATAAATATTCGCCCAAACTGCCCAGGGTTCAAAATGACGGATCACTAAGGTTCAGGGATGATAATAATATAAATCAACCAATTCATATACCTTGCAATTCTTATATATATTCGAGTGGTTCAGTGGTCTCTACAATTTAGAACCAAACTACAGAGCCTGACTAATTTTACAATGCTAATCAACCCTTTACAATTTATAAACAACCTACAATACCTAACCAATTTTATGATCCTAATCAACTTATCTTGCTTATCCTAAATAAATAAATTTGACAATGCTACCCCAAGACGAAACACCCAGAGAATAGCTATGCTCATGTAATACTGACTCGAACGAGCTTCTACTTTAATTGCACCAAAAAGAAACATAAATATAACATAAACATAATACTTCAATGATGAATATTTGGCAATCTGGTTCGCCCACCTACTCTACCAATGCGTTTCAACTGAAATTCTCGTGGCACCTTCTCTCAGAACATCCAATCAATTGATCAATTCCCGATCAGAAGAGCTTCCTTGTCTCACAGAAAAACTAACCCTGTCCCACAGAGTCTTCGCCCGTCACAAAAAGCAGTGGTCCTGGATCTAGGTCAGAATGACCCTTTTATAGTTTGCCAGAGTGTCCAAGTGCATCTCTGTAAGTGTGCCTTGCTCGAGTCAGCTATTTCACATTTGGCAGTATTTCCCAATGTTACTCTACTTTCTGTGTCTTCGACTTGGGCTAGTAAATTCTAAATTTTATTCTAATATTTGTCTTTATTTATTTATTAAACGTACCCTACTAATCTTAACAGAGTCTAAATATTTATGCCTAAATTAATCTGTTCTTAACCTTGTGCTACGGCGGACTTGCTTGCTTTTACCCATGTTAAGTTTAGTTGTAAGTTCAGGCCAGCAGAGTAAGTTGTAACTTTTGTGTAACAAACCGGTTACATGAAAGACCACCTGTTTATTTGACGAACCTATGCCACCACTAACCATTCTGACAACATCTGGAAGCTCGCAAGAGAGTAGAAGGATACATCCGAAATGAAGACTCGCCATCCTTGGGACCAACACAGCGAGGAGCCCGTCACACAGTTTCATACAGCTATCGGCAGTTTTAAGAACATGTCATAAAATTTTGAAGGTAAACTGTTTCAATTTGCAAGAAGTTTTTCATGAACATCTTTACTATAATTTGTTTTATCTATTCTTCACCTTACTGCAGTGCTTTTGATTGTAATATAATTAATTTACTTATGGCCGCACCTCCTATTTTTTCTAATATGCACTACGGATTTTATTCAGCCATGGTCATGAGTGTAATTTAAATAGGTTATTTTCTACTTCGTTAACACTTTTAAAGTCACACTTTTACATGTATTGAAAATTTTGACACAATTTATCTTTGAAGAACTTAAAAAACACACAAAGACTGAACACACATTGTTACAATTAAAAATAGAAAGAGTAATTTCGTGACACACTAAACGTTTTAAGGGGCTGCTTTTCAGAAGTGAGTAGCTGACGGTGGTTCATAGTATACTATTGTCAAGGCTACTTTAGTTATCTACAGACTATACATTGGAATTTTCAGTCACTCGACAAAATGGTAGGGAAAGAAACATTTGATGTGAGTGTTTCTCTTACAACAAATAGAAACTCTTGACCGACTTGTGATACAATTTTATAGTAATGGAAATAAGGCTTAAATGTGTGCAATACCAGGACCAAACAGTTCCATACAGCTATCAGTAGTTATAAGAACCGTTCATAAAATTTGTATAAACTGTTGCAATTTGCAAGAAGTTGTTCATGATCATCTAAACTATAATTTGTATATTCCAAAAATAGCGAATTTTAAAATTTTCTTGAAGATATTTTCATATATATAAAAATGTCGAGTCAACTGTTGTTATCTACTTATAATTCATAGTAGTTTACTGCAAAATTTACAACCAGCCTGCTCAAGGTTGACTCAATTCAATCTGATGCATTTACTCAAGTGGCATTACTTACTCTTTATAGTTCCTTAAAGAATAATAATCTACCTTTTTAAACATGTTAAGAATAAAGCAATAGAATAGAAAAGTCTTTACTTCGGGCGAAGTTAGGACCATTAGGTCCTCTCTTACACTTAACCCATACACAATTACAAATTAAAAAAAAAAATATTATAGGTTCAATGACAGCTGAAAAGGAACTAATTGTATCGTTTTTAAAAGAGGCAGCAAAACTGTGTTTTTTATTTGATTTAATTGTTTTCTCAATTAATAACAACATTTCAAAATGATTTCTTTATATGTCTAAGTACAAAACAAAATAACAAGTCTAACAGTGTAGTTATAATTTTTCGAGCCTCCCACAGCATTGCAAAGATAGTCATGTCTCACTATTTGAAAATGCCAGCTAGGATTGTTTTAACTGTTTGAAAAATAAATTCTTGCTCATCATGTTGATGATACATTATACAAATAATATCACTGCCTTCCTTATACAGACTGTCCCGTATACACCTGTTATATCATTTTATTGCAAGAAAAGAGTTATAAAATATGTCTCTTAATGTTTTTTAGAAAACTTTACAATTTTGAAATATTTCCAATGAAAATTGGAAAGAGCCTCCATTTTTAAATGGATCATTGAATTAAAATAGTGTTTTTATAAAATCAGGCCTTTATCTTAACTACCATACCAATAGTGTAGGCCTATAATACATCTGAAAACAAGTTTTTTTTTTTAAGTTCTTGACACACAAAACAATTCTCTGAAATTTGGCAGCTTAACTGCAGGACACTGTAAATAAATCAAGTTTCAAAATTGAATGTCATAACAAAATTTAGTGCCATACATGAGCAGGTATTAAAGAAATTCAAATACAAGACATACTGAAATGATTGGAAAATATGAACCTCTATGTGCATACACTTTTGATTAAACATTATCATTTGTGTCAACTGATATATTTGTATTTTCCAGTCAAAGCCTGTGGCGTTCGCAGTGCGGACAAACGTGTGTTACGACGGCTCCCTGGATGATGATTCACCCGTCCACGGAAGTGCTGTCTCCTTCGATATTCGCGACTTCTTACATATTAAGGTAATTAAACATACGGTGTGTGCCAAAATAAATATTACCACACTAAAATTAAAGCAACCGTGTTTTATTTATTAAAACAGCTGCTTACATTATTGATTGTTGCCAGGCCACATTACTTATTCTATAATTCTTGTTAACGCAGTAATGGTTCTTACCACTCCAGAAAAAGTTTTTATTGAAGAGCATTATTTTTGCTGGTACGGAACAGGTCGCTCCGGTGGTTCTAGTTTGATGTAAACTACTGTAAAGTTTTAAGAAAAATTTTACAAACAATCGACAAATGATGCCCTAACGATAAGTGTTGTTGACAAGTTCCATCTTACGGGTAATGTTTTGACACAGCGTAAAGAGTGTGTACGCCATCCAAAAAAGGTCTTTACGAATGAAAAGCGCAGTAGACTTCTTCAGCAAGTCCTGCAGTCTCTGAAAAGAAGCCTTTATCAGACATCTCTGAAAATGAACATCAGTATACATCTTTGAGAAGAATGTTTAAAATTCTTGGCGGATTCCCGTATAGAAGACAAACTAGTCAACCTTTAAATGTAAGGTACAAAAAAGACAGATCAGTTTATTGTGCCTCAATGTTAGCAATGAACTATAAAAACTCTGGGTTCCTACAAAATGTATGGTTTTTAGATAAAATTCATGTACACCTAAACACATGTCTCGGATTTCAACATCCTGACAATATTGTAGAGAAGCCCCAACGTAGTACACGTGAAACAGTATGGTGCAATGAATCAAGGAGAGGCATCTGTGATCGTATTTCATTGAAGCTCATAACAGTTATGTTGTTACTATACACTACAGATGTTACGGAGAGAACATCCTTCAAACTTTAGCAAGGGATCTGAAGAGGTGTTACTGTGCTAGCCTTTTGGTTTCGCAGTGGTTTCACCAAAATGTCACTCCAGTCACACCGGTCTAGCGACTATTGCTTTACTGCAAAGACAGTTTGGTTTCCCAAGGAAATAATTTCCATCCCACTCCCCCAACCGTTCCAATTTCTTTTCCACTGACATAGCAACATTTTTATACTTCATAACCATTCCAATAATCACACAGTACATAAATCAAGCAGCGATAACAAAGCAGACAAACAAGCAAGAGTGTAGCACAATTGAAGTGAATGCGGGACAAGTGCAGTACTGTTGCCTGTGACTGAAGTGTAGCTGGCGATGACTCATCGCCTTGTTAAGCGAAGCGTACAATCCAAATATATAGTAACTAGTGATCCTTATAAACATAATGCGTATTTTATTTCACTGATGATGTTTACAAACATAATGCACATTTTATTTCACTGATGATGTTTACAAACATAATGCACATTGTATTTCACTGATGATGTTTACAAACATAATGCACATTGTATTTCACTGCTGATGTTTACAAACATAATGCACATTTTATTTCACTGATGATGTTTACAAACATAATGCACATTGTATTTCACTGCTGATGTTTACAAACATAATGCACATTGTATTTCACTGCTG
>JAGFPH010000404.1:208349-223611 GCA_018207615.1 Philaenus spumarius | reverse complement strand
TCACTGCTGATGTTTACAAACATAATGCACATTGTATTTCACTGCTGTATAATATAAAAGTTACTATAAATAAAACGTTATTAGTTTAGGAACAAAAAAACTATAAGTAACTCTCCTTTTGAACATTATTTTAGTGCCTCGGCCTGGTGGCAAAGCTTGATAGTACTAAAATTGTCACAGGCATTTCGTTTAGGACCACTATTACTCCTGTTAAATATTACCGCAGTGCTAGTGCCTCTTCCTAGTGACTAAACACTGTACAACTAAAAGTTATCTTAACATTATATTGGAAATAAAACATTGATTGTTATCTGTTTCTAAGCAGTTGGTTTTAGCTTTGAGCCAAGGATTTGAGTTATTTGTTTCTTCCTCCTCCCTTCTGTTGCTAGTTCTTTCACTATTTAATTGTGTTCAGTGTTTCTTTATTTATAATAACTGTTTAACCCAGTAATGGTTGTTTGATACTTTCAATAACCGTTATTGTAGTTAATCTTCCATAACCATTATTAAATCCCAGACAAGAACATAACGCACATTTAACAACTCCTACAATTCTGATGTATTATTTTATATTAGGAGCCTTAAACAGAAAGTAAAGTACGGTAACTAAAAACTTGTTAAGTTATCAGGATTTCAAAGGTAAGCATTAGCCTAGTGAACCGCTTGGTACCTTCTTGATTCTGGTGCGAATAGTTGCTAGAAATATTAGTGGTAGCTTTCATATAAGTGGTGAGAGGGCGGAAGTAAAGCAAACGGTGGTTGGTTCACTTCCAGATGGGATATGACTAGTTTGTTGGTCTCCAAACTTTACAAACTTTTACTTAGTGCAGTAAATAGTGAACTTTTACTACAGTATTTACGTAAAAAACGAATTGACAACAATATTTAAGCAGACAAATTAAGTTAACATTAATTACTAAAATCCATACACAGGGTGTAAAAAAACCCTTCAGGAATTTAGGATATGATTCCTCATACAAAAAGGAAGAAAAAAGTTCATATAAACACAGGCCCGAAAACGCTTTGTTTTCCAGGTATCCGCCATTTTGTTTTTTGTACAAAATAATTCATATCTAGAGAACGGTTTATTTGATTGAGTTCAAACTTGACATGAAGTTTTACCTAACAATGATATATTTAAAAAAAATAAGCAATTAAATCCAATTATGAGTTTCAAAATGGCGGTGTTTGAAAAATTCAAACCTAAATTACTCAAAAACCATACATTTTAATGAAAAATGTCAAGACACCTTTTGTAGTCCTTTTGATTCCCTATTGGATGGTGTAACTGTAAAAACAATCGGATGAAGGATAATAGTTAAGTTATGTGTAATAATTGGTTGGTTCAACCCGGCATCCTATACCGTACCAAATACACCGTACAGTAAATACTACAATATTGTATGTACATTTGCTGTCATTATCTTTAACTTAGCTATTATCCTTCATCCGATTGTTTTGACAGTTACACCGTACGCTAGGGAATAAAAAGGGCTACAAAAAAGGTACCTTGACATTTTTTGTTAAAATGTACGGTTTTTGAGTAATTTAGCTTTGAAATTTTCAAACAGCCGCCATTTTGAAACGCATCATTGGATTTAATCGCTTATTTTTCTTAAGATAAATCATTATTAAGTTAAACTCCATGCCAAGTTTGAACTCAATTAGTCAAACCGTTCTCTAGATATGAATTATTTTGTAAAAAAAACAAAATGGCGGATATTAAGAAAATAAAGCGTTTTCGGACCTATGTTTATTTGAACTTTTTTCTTCATTTTTGTACGAGGAATCATATTACAAATCCTGAAATGTTTTTTTTTACACCCTGTATACCAACTAAATTTACATCAAAGATCAAATTACTATGGTCAGCCACTGAATAATACAAACATTTGTTTCAGGAAAAGTACGACAACAACTGGTGGATCGGTAGACTGGTAAAAGAAGGTTGTGACGTCGGCTTCATTCCATCACCTGTAAAACTTGAAAATCTACGTCTTCAACAAACACAAGCTCGTAACTCAAAGTTATACTCCTCCAAGACTTCTTCCTCCAGTAACTTAGGTGCGCTTGCTAACGATGTCCTCTCCACGTCCAAGAGTGCCAATTCACGAGGTTCTACCCCTCCCACACCCGGTACCGTATTCATGGTTTGGCTCACTCTTTGTTTTTTGGTTTTATTTATCATTTTTGTCATAACTTTTTGTTGTTTTTGTTGCTCTTAATATGATTTCAACATCTATTTTCTTTTCATATTGAATGTTTTCTTCAGCTAGTGGTGTCACTAATTTTGTATTATGTGGTTAGTGTACTTTTTATTTTGAAGGAATAGAAATTCAACACAACACACTCATAAAACCAATATTGTCCTTTTGCTACATTACAAATAGCAATTGATACATACTTCTAAATGCACACAAAACAAAGGTTCCTTAGATTATTCCCTTAAAGCCATTAGAGTTATAGATTCTGTTTTATTCATACAACTCCTAAACCAATATTTCACTGATTGAAAAATATAGATTTTTTTCAATAACTTGTATGTTTATAATCATACATTATTTTTGATAAAATTTGTAAATTTACTAAATAAAAAAAATATATAAATTTTCTTGGTAGTTAACGTTCTCACATTGTGCTCATAAGAATAACGAAAATTATAAGCAGATAAACACATGAGTAAAAGCCTAGGCCTACTCAATATGTGGATTCAAAACTATCACAACCTGAACTGAGCTCTGAAAATTTGCTGTTCTATCAACTTAGTTATCTTATGGTCTTCTAAAACAAAACCGCCAAACCTCTGGAGTCGATTTCGTATATCGAAATAATGAAAAAATTTTAAAATTTTAACTTTGCAAATTTATAAAATATTTCATATAGTGTGTTCACATTTTTATATAATTTTTTAAAAGTTTATACAGAGACTTTATTTTGTAAATTTTCAAAGTGGTGACTGTTTAAAATTTGTAACTTCAAATCGCTTTAAAACATACACAATAAATCATAACCAGTACCGGTACTAGAAGAAATAAATCAAATCCAAGAAAACATAAAATTTACAATTCAAAAAGTATACTCTACACAACAGTATTATAAAATATTTATTTTTTGGCACCATACTTTGGCCTCCCCGCAAAAAGGTTTCATTAAAGACTTTAACAAAATCCTCAAAGTATCAGCAAAAAAAAAAAAAACAACGGAGTAGGCCTACATTCAATACTATAAGTTGAGGAAATCAATGGACGAGTTGAATTATCAAAACTACATTGCCTTTACAACAAGAAAATATGTATACAGCGGACAATATAAACAAAGCAATGATCATCTAATAGATTATTAACATTGGCTTATTGTGTTTTGGGGCTAACTGTAACATTAAGGCCTGTATTGCAGTGGATTTAGAATAATAAATTAACGTATATATTGTATTTACTTAAGTTATTTTGTTCTTAGCTTGTTGTAAATCTTATAGTTCGCTTCTATTTCAATGTTGTTGGGTGATTTTTTTATAATTACTTTTGTTTTGTTCTTATTATACAAATATATTTAACCGTATGATTTTCTTTAAACGAAATTAAATATTACTATTGATATATTTCAATATGATATTCTAATCTTTGATCCTTGAACATAAGAATTTATATAAATTACAAACAACAATTCTTTTATATCCATTAATAAAATTACTTCAAATAAAAATAAAAATGTAGACAATAATAATTATTGGTTTAAAGAAAACTAAAGTTGTAATACATAAATACAGAGGGTCTGTTAACAACTCAATAAGATTGTAACCTTTGAATATAAAACCTTGAAACTTTCTTTTGATATTTAACCATAATTTTGAAGAAAGATTAAGGTTTGATCATTATGGGAAGGCACAGGGGCAAAGGGGCAACTCATAATTTGTTTGGTTAACCTTTTCAGTGACACTATTAAAATAAGGTGACTGATATTAATAAAGTTAGTCCAAATTTAATGGTTATTTTTGAATGTAAGTGCTTTTTGAAATGTTAGCTATGGCATAATTTAGGGCATACTTTTTTCTTTGCCATTATAGTTTGAGTTTTTGTATAAAATATTTCCTTACGCCAATTTTCTCATCCGAAAAGTACATTTTAAAAGAGTCGTCACTCAATATGTGTTACTATTTTAAAAGGCGCTATAGAGGGAAACACATTTTTTTATGGTTTTGCGTTCGATTTCAAAACTTAAGATTTTAATTTAGAAGTAGCCTACCAAACCAATCCTAAAAGTTATAAGATTTCATAATTAACTGCTACAAATTTACCAAGACAATTTCGGACACCTTAAGTAACAAAATTTTAATGATCTTATTTATAAACATTTTTCCCTTAGGCTATGTAATACATATCAAGAAACAAACTAAAACTCAATAAATTACTCTCTGATTAATTTCTCTACAAAATATAAGTTAACAAGTATTTTGTTAATTTATTTTGATTTTATTGTTTATTTTGAGCACTATCCTTTATTTTTCTTCCATTTTCTCATCCCAACCTAAATAAATTTCCAAACCCTGAGGGTATAGTTTAGTTGATAGGTCGAGTGTTTAGGTGCATGAACTGTTTGTTAAATGTGTTGAAATTAATTTGTTTTAGATAAATGTGTTATGTCAATGTTAGTGTAGTGACTATGTCTAATATATGTTATTTAGATAGATTAGAGGAAATTATAAAGATATTTCATGCAATTTCAGATATGTCTAGGAATCTTTTAGCTGCAAAATTCTATACTTGATATTCTAATTGGAAATTGTTCAGGAGTGCCATTAAATTAAAGTTGGCGGTGTTGGAAGTTATGCATCAGTTGCCATCTTTAAAACAAAATTAACATAACATTAAAAATCTTAAAGTAATTTTTCCCGCAGTTTTGAGTGATTTTGGCTACAATTGACTTGTAGCACAACACTCAAATTACATTATGAATATAGAGTGCTCAAAAATAGAATGGAGTACATTATCTTGTGTCTGTCTGTAAATCAGTTATAGTGGCTGTAGTGGCAGTTATCTCAGATTTTTATCCCATTAGAGCAATGTTAAATTTCAAACCATTTACTTAATTTATTTTTTATCATGAAATTGTTTGCAAGATCTCATTTTAAGCACAGTCACAATACGCATCCATTTTGCGTTTCACATTAAATTTTTTTTTCATTTGTCACATAATTGACATTTTTGAAGTAGTACCAAGTTTGAACTTTTTTCTTTACACAATAAATATGTATAATTAAAAGTGAAACGCAATCCGGATGCGTAATTTTATAAAGAATATTCAGGTTTTTTTTCCAGCACTTAATTACAAAAGATGGATTTATAAAATGGTTTGAAATGATGCAATGTCAAAGCGCTCAGCTGCAAGAAATCACACTGTTTAGAAACGGCTATAGAGAAAAGTGCTGGCGTTTCCGGTTGCTTTCTCGTTTATTAGAGCAGATCCTTAATGTCTTATTTAATTTATGTCAGTTAGACTACGGAGGTGAAAAGAGAAGAGTAACAAACACAAGTTGAGTGCCAGTAAATAGGCTCCAACTTGTGCAACTTGGATTTGCTTCACGGAACTCCCAATTATTAACATATATAGGCTACGTGATAGAATAAACTTTGAACACAAAATCTCACAACTAATACATTTATTAAACCAAACGCGTTTCAACGACAAAGTCGAAATCTTCAGTGATGCACGAGCTACAATAGTCAAACTATAACTCATAATAAGATCGTGCATCACTAAAGATGGCGACTTTGTCGTTGAAACACGTTTGAGGTAATAAACGTATTAGTTGTGAGATTTTGTGTTCAAAGTTTATTCTATCAATTATAACAAGCTAGTTTGGAAAATCCTTGTTTATAGAATTTCAGCGCACGAAAGATAAAAAATATGTTCTATAGAAAAATTTTGGTAGGGTAGTAAAAATTTTAGAAGATTAAATCTTGTTCCAAAATGCACTGTTTAATAAATTGTTGGCAGTTGATAGTAACTTGCCCAGCCGCATCCTTGAACAATTTCCAAAAAAGAGAAACAGTAACCTGGCTGGTAATAGCATGTTTCAAAATACCGTTCCAAAACTTTAGGAGCTTTCTACCCATATAAAAACTAAGAAAAAAGATTAGATAAACATATGTCATAAAAAGCATTCTCATAATATCCGTTTTGTGTCATTAACAAATAATATAAATCTGTTGGATGATACAGAGTCAAAAATTTTGCTGTGTACAGTATTTAGTGTTGTAAAAAATCAATTTGCATAAGATATCAACCAATTTCCTTTCAAAACGGCAACCATTTACAATCTTTAAACAAATATAACTTTAAAATGGTACAAAAATGCCCCCCCCCCCCACTTTGAATAATACCACTGTCCAAAAACTGAAAAATGCACAACTAGAACACTGATAAACAACCAACACTTAATACTTAATCACATTGGAATCGCCTCTTTTCTTTATCAACAGAGTAAACAACTATTAGTTATTAAAACTTAGTGCCAGAAATTCTTTTGAAGTTTGAGCTTCAATTTAAAATTCACATATGTACCCTACAAGTGTTTCGAACCTTATCATTGGGTGATCAAAAGCACTTAATTAAAAACATTCAGCATAAAATTACATCTATACACATAATACTCCCGCACAATAAAACATAAACACCCGACGATGGACAATAAGGTCCAAAACACATGTAGTGACCTTCAATTTAAAATATTACATATATATGTACTATTTTAAATTGAAAGACAAACTTCAAAAGGATTACTGGCTAATAGTTATTTAAAAGCATATCCTCTAGATTGCTCTAGATTGCTTTTAAATATCCTTTAGGTTGCTCTAGATCATAAACATTGCAACAGAGTAAACACACAACACACCACAACCCTCATTGGGCTGAGTACCGGCCGTGTGTTGGCTTAACCTTCTAAAAACATCACGCTATTTACATAAAAACTCAATGCACTTCATTTTAGGAATTTGAGTGTATTGTCGCTAAAAATAACCCTTCCATGTGGTTGAGTAAGTGATGGAATGTTTATCGATGTCCATTGCAAATGTTTTCAGTTATTTGTCATACATTTTTTTCGACAGGCATTATTTCACACAGGATGAAAGGTGCAATTTCTTGTCTTTGATATTTTTTTTAATATGCACTATTTTCAAGTTATTTCTGTTCAAAGAATTCAAATTGCTGTAATTTAGAAACTAATACAGAAAATTGGTTGAACATTTATCACAAATTGGATTCTTATAACACAAAATTTCAACTTTGTATCAATCACTGCTCAAAATATATATTTCTTAAATAAAAAAACAATATGGCGGCTAGATGGAAGACAAAACATTTATATTATTAATATATTATACATTATACCAACGTTTTTAATATTTAATAAACTCTTGAAGTTTTGGGACATTTCCTTCAAAATACCCTCTATAAATACTGTTTACTAATAAAGTATTTCAGGAAGTGTTCCACAGTGTGGCCCAGCTTCGTAATTCAATCTGCAGATCAATGATGAAACATTATAAATTATTTGGCACTACAACATCTTTATTTATTTATCTATGATCTATTTATTGATCGGCTGGTTTTGAATAATATGTCACTTTAAACATACTTCCAAATAAATAATAATTCGATCATGCCGTTGAACCACTGGAGTTGAGCGAATTTACAAAATCAAATTTATATGGTTTAACCAACTAGTCTACTCTTGAAGGCGGTGAAGAGTAAATATATATTTGTAGAATTTGTCTGCACCTCAGCCTCCAGCCCCGGCTCACGCGCTCTCAGTGGAAGAACACGGTTTGTGAGTTGGTACATTGAGCTTGTGGCTTCGGATTATGTTCTGCTTCGCTTCTCCAGTTTGCATCCCAGCCAATCAGAAGCTGCCCCCACTGTAAAATCTCCCAAGTTGATTTGGACTGGCAACTTTTATTGTATTTCAAGTTTTGTTCGATTTTGGGGGAACCAAACGGGCTATTAGGTCGTAAAAAAGCAGAATGTGGAGAATAAACTCCTATATTAATTTTTTGTAGATAAAACACCAAAAAAGTTTCATTCTAGTACAAACAATCTTAAACAATTGCTACTTCAGTTCAAAAAAATTTACTTCCTGATGTTTGATTTTTTTTGCTAACAAACTGGTCCGAGTAACTTAGAAAATCAACGTGTGTACAAAATTTGGACTAAATTGGCTGTAGAGTGTGAACACATAAATATATAAATAAATTTGTAATATTCAGTTTTAATTTACACCACAAAACATGTTCTGGGGACCATGATCGGTGCTTATTGACCACTCCTGACCTTAGGTCTAGCCATAACAGTTACTGCAATAGTTCACCTTACCTATGGAAATTCATTAAATAACCTGCTTAATTCAATAAACAATTTCAAGAAAGTTTACTATTTAAGCAAAATTTAGGATAAAACTGAGACCAAACCATGTATTTAGAGGTAAGGATTTTAATAATAACTCAAATGATAAAATATTTGCATTTTATATTTCGTTACCGTATGTTGTTGCATTCGTAGATAACGAAACTGGCACAATTGCGGCAAAAGCAATACCTTTTTCTGAGAAAACATTTTCATCAATTCATGCCATTTGTAATATTAATTCTGCACCATTTGCTTTTTCAGTGATTTTGGAAAATTAATTAATTAAGTTTTGTTAAATACTTTATCTGAATAATAATTATTATATCTTGTTAAATAATATTTTCAAGTCTTGAAACCATAAATTCTTATGTTGTTTTTTGAGTTTCTTCATTTTGTAAGTCTACACTACAATGCTATGAAGAAATCTAATTTGTTTGTTTGTTTTTAAGGTAATCTCAGAATCACTTTACATATTTGGACAAATCTTTTATTCATACATAATTTACACTTTTCTAGGTAACAGATGCTCAGAATTTGATTTGAATGTTTAAAAATAAATACACTGTATGAGAGACTATGTCCACAGCTCCATCAGTTTCAAAATGCTAATATCATCAATTAATTTCTGATGATTAAACCTATGATCTTAATGTTAAAGTTTTTACCCTAGTATCAAATATTTTTTTATAAATTAACCTAATACATTCATATTATTAACTGAGATGAGATGGATATTATGCTGTCTTAATCTAGAACATTAATTAATTAGATTCAATTAAATAACTTAAGATTGTAGACCGGATCTGTATGATATTAAAAAAAGAATTAGTTTACCTAGAGGAAAGTGATTACCTCATCTAAGACCTAATTTTTTGGTACTTTTTCCAAATACAAATTGCAAAAAAGACTCTACACATTATGAAAGTGTACTATGTGCAGGTGTTTATTTGTAGTTAATTTCCTCTAAATTTTCCTTTTTATATTACGTAAAATTTATTCTAAATTATTTTCAATCAAAATTGTTTGTTCAAGTTGAGCAAGCATGGGGAGGTGGGGGCCTGTTTAAGAAGGCTTCACATAAAATAGTAAAATAATACTAATAAATAACCCACTAAATGTGACCAGATATGAGAATAATTTGATTACACAGCTGAACCGTTTAGCGAATTTCCAAAATTAAATTTATATGTTTTAGAATTTTAACCAATCATTTGGGAAATTTGTCTACTCACAAAGGCGCTGATTAGCTGCCTAAGTGTATGAAAAGTATTAGTAGAATTTGTTACCCCCTAAGCGTCCAGCTATGACTCACGTGCTGCTTCGTTCCACATGCTGCCAAAAAACTCAATCTTGCAACCTTGTGGCCTGGGTTATGGATTGCTTTGCTTTGCTCGCAGAGTACAAACTCAGAAGATGCCCCCATGGTAAAATCTCCCACATGGATTTGAACCGCCCGGGTACTTTTAAAATATTTTATGTTTTGAACGATTTTGGGAGAACCAAGTGAGCTATAAGGTTGTGCAAAAAACAAAATGTGCAAAATAATATCCTACACTTATTTTTTTAGATAAAACCTTATAGTAGTTTTCGTTACTAGTCCCTAAAGTAGGCTTTTTTGGGACGATATCGTGTTTAACGGACGAGGCTTTGCCGAGTCCGGAAATTCGATTAAGTCACAAAAACTACTATTTAGGACGAGTTACGAACAATATTTTTCATTACATTGTCGTTTGGCTTCCAAAGCAATATTACTTATTTGGTCCATTTTCACTGTCACTACTACAAAATACAGAAAAACTGAATGAATCAGGTTATGTAAGAAACAAACAAAGTTTGTTATATATTGTTGAAGCATTTTAAAGTATCAGAACAGCTGATTTGTTATTGAGATAAGCTTTGACATCCTTTCAAGTCCGCAAAAAGCTATCTTTAGGGACTCAAAACGATCCGTAATACTGCTGTTTTTGAGACAGTGTAATGAAAAAACAATTTCATTCTAGTACGAAAAATTTAAAAAAATTTTATTTCCGGCCAATAAATGTACTTTGGCTGTTGGATTTTTTTGGCTAACGAACTCATCACAGCAATGTAGACAACCAACGTTTGTACCAAATTTGAACTAAATCAGACTTAAAATGTGGCTGTTAGAATACATGTATTTATACAAATTTTATTGACACCCCAAAACATGTTGTGGAGACCCATGATCGGTACTCATTTACTACTCCCGACCTTATGTCTCATCAATAGCTCATCTTTCCTTTGGGAATTCGCTAAAAAGCTAGTTAACAAAGGGTGACCAACTGGAAGCGAACGGTTTTGAAATGATCAGAACTCAGTTCATTTGAAAGATAATACTTTATTGACACAAAAGAAAAGGTCAACATCCACCATTCGAGTAACAAGTCACTTATAAAAATAATTTCACTTTAGTGGTGGTCATCCAATATTGAAAACTTTGCTGGAAATCACCCATAACCAGACCCATCATCTTGGGTCAACCTAACCCATCTGGCAACATTAAACTGCAATGAATTTTGGAGTTTATTAATATAAACACATTGTTTCAAATCACCTCTACAGAAAAGAGTCACTACCAAATAAGACCGATGATCTTGGACGCCACAGTACACATCCAAAACACGAGATGAGGATCCTGGAGAATGTCTACACAACTTCGTAGATGGAAGTCCATGGATTCCTAGATTTGTTAGTGTGTGCGATGTTTCACCAACCTGTTGAAAATATATATTTCTCATATATATTTTATTGGTTCTGCAGTTGTGGTGGAAAAAACATATCCAACTTCCGTAAACGTAACATGCAGAATTTAAAAAAAAAAAACGATTGGAACTTTACACCAAACAGTTGTTGGAGTGAAGGGGCGTTTCATGGATTATGAGAAAATGTTCGGGAAACCAGTTTTTTAACTGAACAATTCCAGTGGAAATGAGGCTCATTGCTCATGAGTACTTCATTTGGGTTATCTTCAAACAAAACTTGCATACACAAAGCAAAGTCTTCTCGCTGTCGGTTGTATAGGGATGGGTTTTAGATCCACAATTAACATTTTTTCCAGAGATTCATGGCTCATCTGTAATCTACATGGATGTTGACATGATGGTAGTCTCTCTCAATATGGCAACTTGTCAGGCTTCCTTACAGATTTGGCAAGCCCTGGTGCCTTCTTTTTTGCAATGTTTCCTGTTGTTCTAAAAGCAACACTTAGTCATAATGGTGATTTAGAACTGTGCTATTCTGATTGGTATTGAAATTGCAGCAAAATATAGATTGCGTTGTGATGACAGACTCATTACTTTGAACAAAAGTTTTGTACATAAGCTTTTATATGTAAATCAAATGGTAGATGTTGTTGTCTTCCTCTTCTACCAATAACCAATATTTTTATTTCAAATCAACTGAGCTCTGTTAAAACCGTACGTTTTGTGCAGGCCACCTTGTACAATGTTTCTCAATGTAGGCTTTCACTTTGTCATCATTGTAAGATTTCTTCTTAAAACATTTTAAATAGAAAATAAAATAAATTTCGAATATGTTCTCCACTATTTTTCTACAAATAACAAATACTGGTAGACATTACTCCAACTGAATTTACTCGGGCTGGTGTTATTTTTATTATCATGAAACAAATAAAGAGTTACAATATATTCTCTAGGAGAGGATTCCGATTCCTTGGGCAACGCACGACTCGCTGGAAAGACCACGCTTACCACTCCGCCTGCGAAAGAGAAACGGAAACCATTTTTCAAGAAGCAGGAGACGACAACACCGTATGACGTTGTGCCCTCGATGCGACCTGTCGTGTTGGTGGGACCTTCCCTCAAGGGTTACGAAGTTACAGACATGATGCAGAAAGCATTGTTTGACTTTCTCAAACACAGATTCGAAGGGAGGTGAGTAGTTTCATGTAATGTGGCTATTGGCTGTTCAGTGTCAAGACTCTAATTACTAATGACAAAAACACTTATTTTCTTTTGCCTGAATTTGTGTCAGGGTGTGTTTCTGCTATACAAAATATATTAACGTAGTTTGTAACCTTCAACACTGTTATGCATACTTAAACAAAATTATGAAATACAATTTTATTTAAAAAAATAAATGCCCAGTATTTCCTGTTTGAACAAATTTAGGAAATTTGATCCTCAGTCCAAGGGCTATGAGAGTTTCATTCTTTTCAGCTTTTATAACACCGAGATTACTTTCTTGATGGCTAGGAGTTTCCTGAAAGAACTGGAAATACAGATGGGTGTCGTAGACATCATTGTGAAGAAATCCGTTAAATATTAATTAGTGATCTTCGATTATCATATGTTTTTGAAGAAACATCTCACGTTCACAGCGGCTAAGATGGAAAAAACAGTAAAGGCTCTGAAGCAGACCTTATTTAATGTGGCTAGTCCTTAGGGCAAATAAAAGAACAACCATTATGAGCTGGGTGTATTCAGTCATGCTACCTACGATCTAGCATGGCCCGTTTGGATTTAACAGATATTATAAAAATCTGCTTGTCAAACTTCAGAGGAGGTTGCTCGCATAGAACTGTAGGGACTGAGGTGGCTATAACATCGACAGGGGTTCCACGCATCTACTTTGACGAGAAAGTCATGAGGACTCAGAAAAATGGTATTGACCTAAGGGAAGAAACAGTGCTAAAGTAGCAGCAAAGTTGGGCAATCGACGCCAGCAAGAATAATTGGCAAATAGGCTAATATTGGATCTTCACAAATTGAGCTTTCACGGAACAAGTCATGGAGGATTTGGACAATATCTCCATAGTTTCAAATACAGTCACAACCCCATCTGTATACACTGTGGTAAACTGGATACAATGGAGCATATTCCACTGCACAAAATGTCAAATAGAAAGGATATGATGATTTTAATGAGATCCTTGTTGGATCCCATCACATCAATTGAATGTATGTTAGAGAACAGTCAATCCTGGCAGGCAGAATCTTAGTTCATTGGTACATCATGTGTCAGATGAAAGGATAAACAGACTAGAGACTAGTTGAAATAAGAGAACTGCAATGAAAAATGAACCGAATTGAAAAAGTAAAGAAAAGTATGATATAATGCAAAACCTACCCTGGATTGTAAGTAAGAGTTAAGTGGGGCCACTTTGTCTAATCATGTTTGGCACATCCCTCAAAATAAAGAAAAGGCTATATACCACAAACGTCTATGAAAACTAGCATTAATAAATTACTCAAAACACTTTAACCATTTATGTTGATATTCTTTGTAAAACTCGATCTAAGCACTCCAAACAAAGACTGCGGCTGCATCCAACTTCAATGTAATCTATCCTGAAAATTAACTCTAAATTAACCTTTTATAGAAACTTGCGATGACAGGAAAATATACGTATATAGGCCTATACTACTGTTGTTTTTAATAGTTTTGAAACTTTAAAGTTTATGTTCTATTATCCTATAATTGTTTTAATGGCTAGTGCAGCATTATTAGTTTTAAACTGCTGCACATAACTGTTGCAAATACGGCTAATACAACCACATTGACTGCAGTCTAAAACTAAGTTATATTGAATTGTGTGTATATAGTGGAACCTCAGTGTAACGACTCTCACAGGGTTTTGAAAAATTCGTTACATCAAGTGATTTGTTATATTGAGGTTTTAATGGAAAAATATTCATTTTATTGAGGTTCAATACACTCTTATTTAAAGGAGTGAAAGGATGGTTCGGAATTTACCGTTAGGTTGAATTCGTTATATCAAGTTATATTGAGGTTCGTTGCACGAACAGAACGCCTCACACAATTACTTGTGGGTTGTTACTCAAACGCAATCCTTTCTTCAAGTTACCTTAAATTATCATTTACACAACATAGTTTAGGACATTTATCGTACATCATCGGGTGATAAAAACACATATATTAAAAAATGTATCACAAATTTATAGTCTTCATAATTACTATCTCACCCACAATTATTAAAATAAACAGTTATATATATAAGCATAGCCTATTTTTGTTTGCTCTATATTACTAAATACAATAATAGAATCTGTTACTTACAGGATTATAATAACACGGGTAATGGCAGACATCTCTCTAGCCAAGAGATCACTCCTCAACAACCCTTCGAAACGTGCTATCATGGAGAGATCCAACTCACGTTCTACATGTCTTGCTGAGGTTCAAGCTGAAATTGAAAGGATATTTGAATTAGCGAGAACGTTACAGGTAAACCATACTTTTATAGTTTAATTATTGTAAATGTATATGAATCAATAGGCATAAGCAGTAGATATCTACTCAAAAAGTTACAATGTTTCATTATAAAAAATAAAAAAAGCTGTATTTATTTATTTCTTCTGCTGAGGACAATTATACATTGTATAACAGGTTTACAGTACATCAGACAAACTACAACACCACATGTAATACCTTCAGTTTAAATAGTAGTCGCTATCAATAACATTAACTTTGTTGTAGTACATATAACATAATTCAAATGCTTAACATTAATTTACAATAAATAAAGGATATTACAATTTACTATCATTATAACTAAAAACAAATTTAATCCATAGAAAGTAATAATGTCTCAAAATTCAATAATCACCCTTAGAAGCAACTAGATCCACCTACAAATCACAATCATACAAAAATATGCAACCTGATTTACCACCTGTGGCTGAGGAACGCCATCGCTTAGTAAAAGGAGTTTGACACCAAGGGTTGTATAAGACTCCTCTTTAGAGCCGGATTAAAAGTTTGGACACTCCTAGAGTTTTTGCCACCCCCACTTAATACCATGAGACTGAAGGGGGGGAGGAGGGCCCGATAATTTTCCTCAAGAAAATAATCTTTA
>JAGFPH010000404.1:151463-203349 GCA_018207615.1 Philaenus spumarius | reverse complement strand
GGGGGGGAGGAGGGCCCGATAATTTTCCTCAAGAAAATAATCTTTATGATGACCAATACATATTATCATAAATTATTATTATTACAATTATACCATCATATAATATTTAGTGTACACTTAATCTCGTAGTTGTTCATTTAAATTCCATAAAGCCGTATCCGAACAGAAAATAACATCAGATCTAACACTTTTTAAAACAACTTCCTCTCCAGGTCGATTTTCAAAAACTGCTTTTGCCGGATTGGTTTCACAAACTTTCTGTAATTTAGAAGTGACAGAAGAAACAGATGGTAAATTTTCACTGTTGTTTATATTGTCATTCACAATTCTTCATTCAGGAATGCTTGAAAAAGATCTTTATTTTAGGAATCTGCTTTATATAAATTTTTCATTTCTTTGATAGTTTTCTTGACGTTTTTTTAACTCTGCACCACTAGGTTTTGATTTACAGCTAATTTCAACACAGACATTACAATTTAAAAACACAATGATAATTAATTATTTTAACGAACTCATGCCAAATCATAAAAAATTGCACGATAAAAGTTAGAGTGGATGTGCATACCCTCTGTATAATAAATGGTATTCGAACAAAGCACTGACCACAGACTGATTTTTACCGAGAGGGTGGCGGACGATATTAATATTGCACTTGCGCCTTGCTCAACTTAGCCACAGCCATTAGAGACACATGACAGCCAAGCGTACGACTCGACAAGCAACGGCTCCTACTGTAACTCTTTGCAAACTATACGAAACTTCAATCAACAATAATTGCATGCAAAATTAACCCTTGATCTGTTCATGCTAATTTTTGGCAACCCCAAGCCATTTCGGTGCATGTGCAAGCATATTTTCAACAATTCGCCAAATATAATAATTATAAACCAATCCAAAAGTGTTCCATAGCATTTTTGTAGTGAAAGGTTCAAAGACTTTATATTTAGCAGTAAAAAAATTATTGATTTAAAACTGACAATGTTGTTAGCTCAAGAAACAAAAAATGTTCTGTAACGAAAGGAAAAAGTTCTACTTTAGGCCTACATAAAAAGTAGTAAACATTTTTTTAAATTTTTTTCATAAATGTAAAAAAGTTACGTAATTTAGTTCTAAATAGAACTGTATACAAATATTTATCAATTTCAAATTCCTTATTTTGAAAACACCAGTTTTTATGTTCCTACTACAAGACCGCTAACAAAACTAGGCCTACTTTGAATAGTAATTTCGGAATATATCCCTTGCCCAAATATGAAATATTATTATAAGAAAGTGTAGAGAATAAATCGTATAATTTATCCGTATACTTGTAAATTCTCATTTTGTAAACTATTTCACATTGTATTACTTGTTTCACAAAATTAGAATAATCTGTCAAAAGTTCGTGCTGAAAAAGGGCATACATAGTGACCAGAAGAGCGTGGGAATCAGACTTGCGTTGCGATCTCAAGTGGAGGTTTGAATTATACAAAAGTCTGTTTCCCACTGCTGTATGAATAACATCTAACCAGTAAAATCCAGTTTACTTTACACCAAACGAAAGATCGAAGTTTTCCCTATGAAACGATATCAAGAAATAACTAGAAATAAGACCAATTGTAAGCGATATCTCGAATGCAAAATGTACTGTTTCATTGGTTGAAAACTGTCCAATTGCAAGGGTTTACAAAAACCTTTATATTTTCAAAACTATAAGAGTGACGTCTGATTGGAAGGCAGTTTTAGAAAGTTAAGATCTTGACGAATCCAATGGTATCTTTATATTATTGTCAAAATATTTCTGTCTAGCGGTATTGAGCTTTATAGAAGTGACAAAGTTGAGTCATTTCTTTGTGTATTATTCGCGTGACATTAGGTTTTCAGAAAACTACCATTTTAAAACCATGATTACGTGTATAAATATATGTTTTAGAACTAATTTGTAAATACAAAAATTTAAGTTTTAATCATTTGATTTCCAACACTTTTTGTTTTGTTGCAATAGGATGATTTTTAGAGGGTGAAATATTCAATACAAAGTAGAGTTGTCAGTTGAATAGTGTAAAACCTAGATAGAAATATTTAAAAATTCTTTCTTAGTGCAAATCTAAGGAATATGAGCAATATGTGTACCAAATTCCACATTCCTAGGCCATATGGTTTCTGATTATAAAACAAACAATATTTATGGTTTCAACCCTAGAACCGGCAGATCACACGAAACGTGCCATCATGACTTGTAACGTGTGATTGTATTGAATATTTGACCCACTAAAAATCTTCCAATCTCAAAAAGACAAACACCATTGGAAAGGTAATGTTTCAAACTTTATTTTTTGTATTTACAATTTCTTTCTAAAATGTATATTTACATACGTAATCATCGTTGCAGTTTATTAGTTTTCTACAAATCAATCGGCGCCCGAAAATTCATACAAAACATAACGAAATAACTCAACTTTCGTTAAACTCTAAAACCCGCCCAGTAAGTTGTCTTAGTTAAACCTCTGTATCGATGGATTCATCACAATTTCCCCTATCCAAAACTTTCATCCAATCAAAAATCGGACAAATAGTTAAGAAGTTGTAAGGGGTTTTGTAGACCCTTGCAATTGGTCAGTTTTCCAACCAATAAACAGCGTTATTTATTTCATGTGATATGTGTGTGACCTCAATCGCTTTTTAGAGATATTTTGGTATCTTTGTAAACATAATGCTTCAAGCTAACTTCCCCTGTAAACCAAATATGCTATATTTGAACAGTTTATTGTGTAGGACTGCGGGAAAGTGACTGCTAATACGGTCTCATCTAACGTTCAAATCTGAAGCATAACGGACTTTTACAATAAAGCCAGACATAGGAGTTTGTGCGCGCATCTTGAACACACGAGAGTTTTCTATATTTTTCTAACTTTTGTTATTCAAATAATTCTAAGTCAAACACTTTTATGAAAAGATAATTTACAAGTATACAGTTCAGTTCTTTGATTTATTCTCTACACTTTGTTATAATAATATTTTATTTTTGGGCACAGCATATATTAGTAAATTATGTTTCTAACTTGGCATACTTTTGATAGCAGACTTGTAGTAAGAACATAAAATCTTGTGTTTTCAAAATAAGAAATTTGAAAATGTTAAATGTTTTTATACAGTTCTATTTAGAACTAAATTACGAAACTTTTTACATTTATGGAAAAATTACAAAAAATGTTTACTACTTTTTATGTAGACTTAAAGTTGAACTTTTATTTTTCGTAACTGAACATTTTTTGTTTCTTGAGCTAATAACTTTGTAAATTTTACATCTATAATTTTTTTACTGGCATATACAAATTCTTTGAACCTTTCTCTACAAAAAAGCTATGGAACACTTTTGGATTGGGGTTAATTTACTATTTTTGGCGAATTTTTGAATAAATGCTTGCACACGCCAAAAAATCAATTTTCGTTAAAGCTGCCGGTTCTAGGGTTAAGGGTTGTTTCAACGATTAAACACGAAATATTTCAAAATCCTTTCTTAGTGCGCCTCTAAGGCCTATGAGCAATGTGTGTACCAAATTCCACGTGCCTAGGCCATATGGTTTTTGAGATATAAAACAAACAATATTTATGGTTTTAGGGGTTGTTTCAACCCTTAAATGCGAAATATTTTAAAATTATTTCTTAGTGCAAATTTAAGGAATATGAGCAATACATGTACCAAATTCCACATTCCTAAGCCATATGGTTTTTGAGATATAAAACAAACAAAATGTATTGTTTTAGGGGTTGTTTCAACCCTTAAACGCTAAATATTTAAAAATTCTTTCTTAGGGCAAATCTAAGGATTATGAGCAATATATGTACCAAATTCCACATTCCTAAACCATATGGTTTTTGAGATATAAAACAAACAATATTTATGGTTTTGGGGGTTGTTTCAACCCTTAAATGTGAAATATTTAAAAATTATTTCTTATTTCAAATCTAAGGAATATGAGCAATATATGTACCAAATTCCACATTCCTAGACCATATGGTTTTTGAGATATAAAACAAACAATATTTCAAAATCCTTTCTTAGTGCGCCTCTAGAGCCTATGAGCAATATGTGTACCAAATTTCACATTCCTAGGAGGTGTGGTTTTTAAGATACTGTAATGAGTGAGTCAGTCAGTGGTATTTCAGCTTTATATATATAGATTACCTAAACCACTAGGGTCTATAAAGACAATTAGTGATGTGAATAATCGTGAGTGGGCACTTAATTATCGTTTTTTCCGAGTGTCCACTCAGGTTCAGGTGAATAATAAGAACAGACTCGGCTCAAACGACGAGAGGGCTCTCACACCCTCGAGTAAACTATTGACCTGCGAGTGGGCTCTCCAGTTATCAGGTGAATAATACCAAGTGTACACTCAGCAGCCTGAGTGCCCTTTCTAAGATTTGCGAGTCTCATCAGTAGGACACTCGCCCTTGTTAAGTGAGTAGCTATGGTCGAGTTTATGCTGATTAGGAGACGCAAAATTTATGTAGCCCGTCGCGAAACCATTGACGATGTGTTTAAGACTTTATACAGGTTCAGTTCGCAGAATATTGAATGGATGAGTGAGCACTTTTTGAACGGTGAAGAGATCAATAGTGGTGGGGCTTTAAGTAAGTTTGAAAAAATGAAGACTTTCCTAAGGTATGTTGGTGATCCTGGATTCCAAGCAGGCATGGGCGAGGACATAGGATGTCACAGGACAACGGAAACAAAAACTATCCAAAATGTTATAAATGCTATTGTTAGGAAGAGCAATGTTTGGATAAAATTTCCCTCCAACGATGATGAAATGGAAGTAGACATGGGGAAATGGCGGGAAAATACAATTTTCCTTCTGCTATAGGAGCCATAGACTGTACACATATATTCCTGTGGTAAAACCGACCCTACACGGAGACGAATACATAAACAGGAAACGATTTGCGAGTATAAATGTGCAGGCGACTTGCATTGCGTATGATGAGTTTACCAGTGTTGACGCTTCTTGGCCTGAGTCGGTACACGATGCAAGAATTTGGAGAAATTCTTAAATTCTCCCCATTTTGGAGAGGAACATGGTAGGAGCGTTATTGCTTGGAGATTCTGGTTACGGGATTTCCTCTTGGTTAATGACTCCCTTCTTAACCGCCTAAACGTCTCCCTTCTTAACAACGGAGCAAAATGCCTAAATGACAAAGATTTTGTGGTTGACCAGGTAGAAGAAGAAAGAGTTGAATACATCAAAAAGCTTACGTTGGTGAACGAGCGATCCACGAAAGAGGGTAACAAAGAAGACTTGAATTAGCTAGGATCATTTACAGAATTCGACGTTAGAAGATAGACGACTAGTTGTTAAACATTTTAAAACTGAGAACCCACTCGCAAACAATTGACTAGGCGAGTGGGCACTCGCTGGTTTTCTAAACATCTTTATTCACATGATTTCCGAGAGCCTACTCGCTACCCGAGCCGACACTCACCTTCGTTTGGAGAGCCCACTCATGAGAGCCCTCTCACCATTATTCACATTGCTTAATACCGCCTAACTACAACTATTTACAGTCTAACACCGCCTATCTTTAATTCGTTAAGATCCAATACCACCTAACTAGGGTAGTAAATTTATTAACTTAGATTTCTGTTCTTCAATAGTAAAAAAGCATACAAAATGTTGTTTTAAAAATAAAAATAGCATTATATTGAATATACAATATATTTACTTGAAAATAAAGTTACTTGATTGTTAGTGCAGGCAGTATTGAAGCTAAGCGACTTTGTGTAAGTTTAACACTCTTGGTGCATTATGTTTCAGTTGGTGGTATTAGACTGTGACACAATCAACCACCCCTCACAACTTGCAAAGACTTCCTTGGCGCCCACTGTCGTCTACCTTAAGATATCCTCACCAAAAGTAAGTTTTGAAGTACAGTAGAGTCTTGCTATTCCAAAAATCCGTCTATTCCGAACAGAGTTAAGAAAAAATTCCGATTTATTAAACATAAAAACAGGAGCAATTAAAAAACAGTTTGTAAAAAAAGTGCATTTATTGTTATGCAAAGAAGTTATATAGAAACATACATAGAGCCTATGCTTGATGAAAACCAATTGGAATGAAAGCTGGTTTCTTACAATACATGTCGGCTCCATTTATACAATTCTGTAAAATCATTTTTAATCACTGCTAAACAGAAAAAAATAAGTAATTTACACTCATTTAAGAAGTAAAGTCAGTGATTTTTTTCTGACAAAGAGCACTGAATCGACTTGAGGATGCAATGTTCCGTCATCGCCGCATGAACATTACATCATTTTTGATTTTAGTGTCAATGAAACGTGTTGTTCGACATAGCATAAGGTGAGGTCAAGAACATTTGCCGCGTCTGCCGTATGCCACGTCAAGAATGTATGCAAGTGTAGGTTTACACCAACCGTTTTTTTCCTTCCGTTGCGTTAATATTCTGTTTTCTTCTAAAAACATAAGGGAAGGGAAAGGTTGTTCGAACTGTCCGTTTTGTCATCCCGCAGTCTGTCCGTTAATAAGCCTTGAAAAAAGATTGAGAAAAATCAAATTCCTTCGAGATAACGGAAACTGAGGAGAAAAACGGATGAATGCAACCAGTAGGTTACAACAACACTACTACGTATTGCCTAGCTGTTGTATCTAATCCTTCCTTCTTTCTGACGGATCCGGTATCCGTTTCTCCGGACGCTTATTGCGGTAGCTTCTTTCCCCCAAAACGGATAGAAAACGTGAAGGAAACAAAACCGGACAATTGGAATTAATGTGGAATCAATGTGTGTTAACCAAAACGCAACGCAACGCAATGGAAAAACGGAAGGTGTAAATCTACACTAACAAGCCAATACGTTGAAATTATTCATGAAATCCGCCTATTCCAAATTCACGCTAAACCGAACAATATTCGGTCGGTCCCAATTAGTTTGGAATAGCGGGACTCTACTGTATTTTATTTTAAAGTAGTGATTTAAACATAACCTCTGACCAGGGTGTCTACTTAAGGAGATCTGCTGCTGCCATGCAACAGGACCAGTGAATCAGGAGGCCCCAAGGAGTTGAACAAAAATTTATTTATTTTTGTTTACTATAACATAATACAGTGGATGTTTAACAACATTTTTACATTTGAAATAGAACAAAGAATTGATTAAACTGTAAAGTATGTGTATCTGTATGAAATGTTTAAACTCTGACTATAATATTAATTAAAGGTCCATATGATGGCCTGAGACAGACCGTATCCTTATATATTATTATTATGTTTTTTGTCTCTAAGCGATACCTCCTTATATCTTCATCAAAATTAATTGTTCAAGGATCATTTTAAAGCTTATGTTTCTCGATATTGACAAAAAATATTCAAACAGCTTAAAATTCATGTTTTTGTTACAAAAATTTATAAAAAAATTGTTTATATTATACTTCATATGGTTTCTAATGAAAGGAGCCATCTATTAACAATCTGTTTAACTAACATGACATCTGTTAAATTCTATATGCATCAAGTAGAATCTATAACACAAATCAATCAAATTAAACTAACGTATATAAATACACGTAATTTACTTAATTAAATGAATGTATTAAATCAGGTAAGTAGGCCTACTACTCCTAACTTGCAAAATATTCGCATGGATCAGCTTGTAGCATTTATTTATTTTACTAACATTCAAAGAAGTACAAACACTTAATTTGTTAATGAGTATGTTGCTTGTCAGAACTTCCAAAAACTAAACAAAACTACAGCTAAACAATAACCAACATACAAAGTTTTTCAAAATATTTAATACTCCAATTAATTTTAGTTTATACATTTATTTACTTCATAGTGTTCTCTTCCAATTAACATTTTTTTAACAGTATCTTTAAGCTTTTTACATCTTGTGATTTGGTAATCTATTGTATAACTTTAAGCCTATAAAATAAGGAGTGTTTTTATATAATTTCTTTGGTGGGATACTGGTGCTCTAAACTCTAAACCTTGTGTTGTAACAATGAACATTTTACTGAATGTTTTACTGAAGTTTTAATGATAATGTATTATGTTGATTTCAGTATTATATATAAACATATAAGTATTAATAAATGTTTAACGAAGTAGTGTTTAAAACTTTTCGTTTTTAAAGTTTTTCTATGTCTTAAAATTATAAATAATGAATAAACTTAAGCGAAAACAATGACATCAATTACTTAATTTTTATCTTAAAAACAAAATTAAATTATCATGTTTCCATCTATTGTATAATGTCTTACATTTTGACTAAGTGAGACAGAATAAAAACTAATTTAATTTAAAGCAAAACATTTTACACTAGGAAAAATGTAGACATTAATATAAAAAGTTGATGTGGTGAACATTGATGGTTTACTATAGATGCTATTGTTTTTAGCCTGAATTTGTTTTAATTTGCTTGGTCCTTTGTTTATGAGTATAACACTAGCTTGACTTGATGGTTTTCTAGTCTGTTATCAAATTACACCACAATAAATCAAGAGTTGTCAGTTCTTTGGTGTTTCCGATCATTGATTCTCTTGCATTAAGTTTTACTTGAATAAAGGATAGATTAATTTATGGCAATTATAATTGTTGCAAGCAAAGTGAATAATGAGATTACCATTCGAAAAGTGCATGTCTCCATCCTTGAAACTAATTACTAATAAGTTTAAAGATGGATCATGCAGTGGCGGCTGGTGAGTTAATAACTTGGTGGTTGCAATTATGTGGAGAGAATTTCCGGTGGATATGGAATATTAACGCAATTTAACACATTATTTTAGGTGATGAATTACACATGGAATTATACGTTTTTGTCTTAATTACACCAACATTTTAAACTTAAATCCATTAAAATGATTTGGTTACCATTACGAACAAGTAAAACATTTTTAGCTTTCAGTTAAGGGAAATACTAACCTACAATAAAATAGTAAATAAACTGAAAATAACAATTAAATCATGCATGAATAAACATAGAATTCAGGCAAATTATATGTTTAAATATCACTAACCTCATTTAAAAAGAAAGTCCATTCGTCTGTTTTTCAGATGGGCAAACTTGTCGATGACTAATCAACACTACACACTACACTCTCTGTCTAGGCCCACTCAAATTGCTACAACTTATGAAGAATAATGTAAAAAGTTTTAAAAGCACTATTGTAATAGAATCCAGATTAAATACACACACACTAAAATATATTATCACAATCTAAAACAAATAAACAACAAACGCAGCTAGCCAAAATACGAGAACAAAACTAACAACACGTAACCTCAAAATGTCTTGCATTATTCACTAAAAAAAACATGAAATATGAACATCAAAGCATTCTGGCTGGCAAACCCCTGGTGGCTGGTTGTAGAACTTTTATGCACCTGAAGGCTTTATGTGAGTTGCCATAGCAACACATTAGTTACAAATCCCCACCAGTTTCAATGCTAATAGCTGCATTAGGCTCTGGTTGCAGAAGCAGTGCGTTCCACGACGCTGCGCGCGAAGGTTGGGTTGACGTTCTTCGGCTTTTCAACGGTTTGGGGACATTCTTGGCCATAAATTTTAGATTGATATGAGGTTGATATTGATAATGCACTGATATTTAAAGAAATATTAATGTGATTAATTTTTTGTTTTATTTCTTGGGGGTTGTGCAACCAAACAACCACACAAGGAGCCGCCACTGGGATCATGCCTACAACATCAACAAGATTAATTAATCAAATAAGAATGTTTGTTCTGTAACACAATTTAATTTTGTTCCACAGGTTTTGCAGAGACTGATCAAATCTAGGGGCAAGTCCCAAGCCAGGCATTTGAACGTTCAAATGGTCGCTGCTGAAAAGCTAGCGCAATGTCCTCCTGAGATGTTTGATGTCATACTCGATGAGAACCAACTGGAGGATGCGTGCGAACACATAGCAGAGTATCTAGAAGCCTATTGGCGAGCGACACATCCACCTGTAAACCCTCCCCCAGCACCGACAGTACCTAGACCTATCCACCAACCTTCTCCGCCTGGTGCTGATCACGCGGGAAATATAGTCAGAGTTAATTCTACACCTCCAGGTATTTGATACATCTATTATCCAGCTTTATAAAATTAATTATAAGTAACTACATTGTAGATAATTTATTTCTTTATCTTGTCCTGTACATAGGGTGAAACAAATAAGAAAGTTTAAATAAACATGTCTTAAATTACTCTAATCTATTTAACATTGTATGATACAGAACTAAAATTTTGCATGCTATTACATACGGTTTCTAGAACATTTTATTAACACTCGATTAGTAAATGATAGATTAAAATATTGGATAATTTTATGTCATATTTCTAGAAAAGATTTAATATAGGATTACCTGTCTCTAATGAACCTCTCATTAACTTTAATTTGAGATTATTTGGAGAAAAGATGGCGGCAGTGGTGTAGTGCTAAAATTAGTTGTGTCGGAGATTAGTTGAAACGTAATTGTGGGGATAATTTACCGGGGTAACTTATAAATCAAGCTGGGAGTAATTGGAGAGTTTTGAGGCTCTCTGAGTATAGTTTTTACTGCCACTTTTGTTTTAGGTTTCCAATGCTATTTTAAGAGAAAATTATATATTTGGTGGATATAACCCTAATATCGTTTTTAGTAATAATTGAAACCATCAGGTCAATTATTTGTAATATTGAACATGTATGTAACATAATTTTTTTAATATATATATTAATACAATGTTGTATCTCAGTTTAGGAAATAGTGGGTGTCAAAATTAAAAATTTTCAGGAAAAAATTACTACATTTTATTGTTAAACTCAAGCAGAAAGTTATTCACACTGAACCCGCTAGTTAAAAGCTATACTGTAGTGGTCTTTGCATTTTTAAACAACAGCATAGGTCCCTAAGAACTTTGTAAAATTGTGTCCTATTGCACAATACCACCACTCAAAAAATTGATTGAGTTAAAAATATCAATCTAAACCCCAATATTAATAAAACTTTAAAAATATTCCATGAAAGTAATACTGAGTACGAAACGTAACTAGTCATGCTGCATTATCAGCACCACTCTGCCCCGCCCCGGCTCCACTACACCACTCTGGATGGCGGTATTGGATTTTGTAGTTTTGAGGTTAAGTCCACTGTTTACATTTAGTTGTAATAGGTTACTGTTCACACTATACCATAACAGTCTAAAAGCTTACTTATAAATATTCCTATTGTATTTTTCAAATAGAGCAACTGAAGTAATCTACAATTAAATATTTAAGTGACCAATATAGATAATGAGAGTTTAAAAGTAGATTAGTAGTTAATGAAAGTTCTAGAAACTGAAATTAAAGATTTCACAAAAGATTAACATTAATAAAAGATTAAATAATTTAATAGTTATGCTAGAAACCAACCAAGTACATTATGCTTAATGTAAAAGACCCATTTGGCAAAAATATTCAACCTATCTCTTTTACTCACTTCTAAATGGGTGCTACTTTACAACAAAAATCAAAAGAATTTCCGTTTCGCCTATTAAAAATTAAACTGGGAATAACTAAACTACGCCAAGACATAATTTACAGGGCCTCTTCAATGTAACTTTTCAGTTATTCCGTTACATATTTTTGGTAGTGTTTAGACAACAAAAACAGAAACATTTTGTGTACAGTACTTTATAAATGTTTTTGTAAAATATGAGTTTCTTTCATAAAAAGAATTTAAATGTTCGCTATTTTGAAAAGAAATAGGTTAATTATTTTTGCAAATTGTATTCTTATAACTAAATTAATCCTATAAATTACCTACTGTATTAACTGTATTATAATATTGTCTATTTCAAATACTTAATTTGCTTGATGTACAACAAAATATTTTCAGACTTATATGTTTTCAAAGTGTTTCTTATATTATAACTTCTATCATAATATTTCAATAATAATAATGATGTTGCCTTCTGTAAGTGATTTCAAATAATCAAATCGAATGCACTTTCAATCCCATACCATCCGACTAATACAATTTTTATTGCTGTAAAAATGTAGTCGTTTTTTATGAGAAGTTTGTTTATCAATCAACTACTTTTATTAAGAATGTTAAACAAACTTAGTATTCTTTAAAAGAAAGTGCTGCAAAGCATGGCATACCAATATATTGCATTAAACTTGTAATAATTATCCTTAAATGTGATTAAAAAGTATCCGACTGTTACCCATACAAATAGCTAACCTGTTGTTGAAACCAATCAAAGTAGACCCCATCTGACTATACTGCTGCCACTGCTTGAAGCATTTTCCACTTTTGTTGATTGTCGTTCTCTTAGCTTTCATTTCTTCCCAAACACAAAATCTCTTCGCTTTGAGCTTAGGAGTTAGCCAAGACCAGGTAGATAAGAACCTGCTGCATTTGTTAGATTCTGTTTTGTAAAATAATTTCTGGATAAAGCGAGATCTATGGATTGGAGATGATTTTTTTCAATAATTACTTTCCCAGAACTGTGGTGTCTTGTGAAGAACAGTGTCTTTCAGGATGAAGAACAGTTATTGACATTTTGATCTTGGGGAACATACTCGTGATGGACAACAAATTGGTAATCAGAAATAGGTAATAGTGTCAACATCGTCTTCATTTTGCTTGGTTCATCCTCTGTTTGTCATTGAAGATGGTGTAGTTTTCCTTTGGGATTATTGAGCTTTGATTTCAGGGTGATAAAAACCCAAGTTTCATCGTCAGTTATAGATTTTATAAAATTTGCTCAATATCAGCACTTTCCAACATGTCTTGTCCAACCTGGTTTCCTTTTGTTCTTAGTTAAGAGTTTCGGAATGAATTTTGCCAAAACTTGCTGCATTCGAAGATCTTTTGTTAAAATTTACTGCAAAGAACCAAATGAAATTTCTACTTCAATTACAATCTCTCTGATTGTTACTCGACTATCTTTCACCACTATCCGTCAAATTTTTTTTCAGGTTTCAGCAGAACGTTTATCACTCATAAAAAATGAGTGGCTATCTTGAAAACAGTGACCATTTAAAAAAAATCTTAGTAACTTCTATACGTTCAGCAACAAAAGCTATGTCTCTGATTGCATATCACCATGTTCTGACAAAATTTAATACGAAATATCTGCTCAACCCCTTCAAACATTTTACACAACAATAACAACGGTGATCAAAGTTTTATAATCTGTTTTGTATGAAACTAAGGCAATGTATAATATTAGAAAAGTAAATAAATTCATTCCTCATCGTTAAGAGCGACTCCATAACAACATTTTAATTTGTACCATTATTGACAAAACTTTTGGCTTTCTTGCAAAAACTAGAGTTAGATAATATTTCCAGCCATAATTTTATAAGAACATTAATAAAAATTAAAACAGACAAAATGACTTCCAATAGTGACATAAACGACTATTGAAGACACTAAGTCGCTTCAAATATGAGAACTCCCGTATTTATCTCATATTGAAATTGCTTGGGGGACATCATCCGTTTACGTGCTACATATTACGTGCGTAGTCGCTTCTAGTGTGTAAGCGGCCTTATACTACGTTTATTTTACACCTACTTGTGTACCGACTTAACGTAAGGAGAAGATATACATCCTAACATGAGGAATCTTCTCCTCACGGTCTGTCAGTATGTTTCCTTTACTAATAGCATGATGCTAGTTAAGCTATTTAATATTCTTCACAGGAATTCACCAAGATGAATACGGGTATCCACACGATCCTAGAGGTATGCTACTTAAATCTTGCTATCGCACATGTTGAATGCTAAAGCTTGAATATTCTTTCACGCTTAATCACTTTATGTCTAGCAAATAGTTTACATTTTAGATATTTCCTAGAAAAAATAAACTTTTGCATATCGTAGTTTAGATAAGTGTTAATTTTAATGTAACATAGAAATCCTATTAGTAAATTATCTTTAGTAACTAGTATTAATGTCAAAATATTCTGTGAGATGTATTGTATTGTGATCAACTTGGATAAATATTAAACATAGGCCATTTGTATTTAGGTTACTTGTCCTGACTAGGTAAGTTCCAATGTGTTTGTATGTTCATAAGCCTTCTAGACATGACATTTGTAAGATTTGCACAAACAACTTTAAAATTCTAATATTTTAGTATTATCATAGTATTATGATAGTAGTCAGATTATAAGCAGTAGTGGGACTGCCGACAGAAATGAAAACTGTCATGAATATAGACAATCTTGTTTATGTTATTTTAAATTTTTTAGTTTTCAATTTTAAATGTGACAATATAAAAATAACACAACTTACAAAATAAGGAAGCACAAAGTCCATTTCAGAGGTATTACCAAGTAAACTATTTAAAACAAATTATGAAATAAGGAAGCACAATGTCCATTTCAGAGTTATTACCAAGTAAACTATTTTAACACAACTTATGAAATGAGGAAACACAATGTCCATGTCAGAGGTATTACCAAGTAAACTATATACTCTGCTATATACACATGTGAACTATATATAGTAGAGCGTGGCGGAATAGAGCGTTACAGAAAATGCATGACGGTAAATTTTTTTGGACGCAGTGCGCCTACATAAGTTTTAATTTCAAAAACATTACAATTCATACATATTAAAGAAATTTAAAGAAAATTTTAATTTATGTTAGAGAGAATTTACCATAAGTGTTCTATGAAAGTCTCAAAAATCTTGAGAAAAAATTTAAAATCACTCTATATTGTTATTAAAACCAAATTAAATTTCTGTTTACTATTCTGTATTTAGATACAAATTTATCGGTTTTATTCTCATGGTCTTTCAAGTGTAAAATTATAGATCAGAATGAAATGATTCTTCCTGATGGCTCAGTTCTAATTCCTTAAATTAAGAACAATATTTTTGATACAGTAAAAGAGATTACAACTCATGAACTTTCTCCTCTCTAGCGATCGTTGAACAATAAAATGTGTAAGCAGAAATATTATTTCAATTTAAAAATAACAACAATAAATTGGCTTGTTGCATTGAAAATGTTTGCAGATGAGCAAGTAGGTTATCTGCTTGTTTACAGCAATCTTACTCCCTCTTTGTGTAGTCCTGTGTGATCATAAAAATGTATGATAAGTCTGCTTCTTCTACTTTTTTGTGCTCTAACCCTTATGGATATCAGTCTCAAGGGCTTATTGTGCTCCCACATAAAGTATGATAAACCCTTAGTGTTCCCTGCCAAGCCTAACACTAGGATATGTTTTTTACCTTTAGCAAATATAACTAGTAGGGAGAACAATGAACCTAGTATTTTGATCAAACATTTTCAGCCCAATACGTTTAATGTAATCCATTTTATTTATAATGTTATAGATTTCAAAGAAAAGCTAACTACAGTCATTACCATCATGGAATTTCCACAAGATTACTACCTAGTTTCACAGTCCTTATTCCTCAAAACATCGTCAAATTAACATTTAGATCTTTCATGCGCAGTAAATAACTGTTGCAATGTTCTACAAATTACTTTCAGACTGCTGTACAAATAATATAGAGATAGAAAATCTCAATCGAGTTTGTTAATCAACAGAACAAAAAATTACCTCCCTTAAAAGACACAATATCGAACCCATTCAAAATTATTGTAAATGTGAATATTACCATAATTATTTTAAGAAACTTTTTGACAACTCCAAAAACTCCACCGTTAACTCAAGGTGAGGAAACATTTTGGTTGAAAGACAATCTAATTCCTAACTCCCTTATTGGCACAGAATTGCTATAAACCTTCTAAATATTATCTAAAACTTTTGTAAGAAACAATTTTTATACCAACCCTTAATGCAATAGGTGACCAAAATGAGGCCACAAAACAAAACATTCTCCCTTAGTGAAAGGAACAATAATTTGTTTAATGATTTGCTAATGAGAGTAAATGATAACTTTGAAGTTTATCTGAGCCTGTAGGTTGAGCCTCATGTGCAAATTAGCAACTTGTCCCCATTCACAGGCTGAGTCCTGTGTATTCCTTAAAAGCATGAATTATTATTGTATTGTATTACATATATTTATAAAAGGAAATTCACAAAATTAAAAATGATACATATAAAGTTTAGTAAAGTAGAAACCCCACCCGTATGATAAGAGCTATACATTTATACAGGCAATATAAATATTAATGTTTCTGTGTTCATATTTGAATTATTGCTTCAAAAAAATGTAGCCAATATTTCTTCGGGTTTACTGTTTTGTTTACTTTGATTTCAGTCATTGTTATTTTATTTACCAGGTTGATTGTTATGTTATATGTATATATTTTATTCTAGAAAATCTAGCATTCTTTACTACATTAATTTGTATAAATATATTTGACTTATTTCATCAATATACTAAGCTATGGACGAAATAATCATGCACTATTGATTATTGCAAAACTACAGAAGAAAATAAAAACTCAAACAAACAAATAGCAAAGTACCTGTGAGTTAAGAGAATAAGTGAGCATTTAAGAAAAACAAAAATAAGCTATAAATATGTAGTCTCTTTGAAGTACATACTCGTGCAATTATGTGTACATGGATAGAGAAATTTACATTTCAGCTATGTAAAAAATAATATATGATTTAAGATGGTTACAGTATTACTTTCAAATGTTTTGGTTCGTCCTATTGTAGACACAATGCCTGTGGGACATACTGGTGACGTAGTTCCACATTATTTACATGGGAGAGAATAAAATAAATCTAAACGATGGTGTTGGAAGCCGAATTGGTAAATGCCTTTAAAGTTACCAAGGGCAGTATGACCAACCTTGGAGATTGGATTTGCAAAAGAACGAAATAAATAATACATGCTTATAACTTCGGAAAATGATTGGTTTTAGGTGTTTCAGTAATTTTTCTTCTTTGTTTTATTTTGATCTATTCTTTATCCCCTTCTGTTGCATGACTCCAAAAAGTCTATTAATTTTAATATATTTTACATGTTTTCTACCATTGAATTTTAGAAAAGAATATCAAACAGATTTGTATTCACAATGTACTCATGAGGGTGTTGATGTATTTTTATTTTAAACTTTTCAAACAAATTGTAGAAGCCCTTACCTATCTAAGAAACGTTGCCAATGACCCTGACTCCTTCACACTAATTGAAAGAGCATTATAGAATCCAAGTGTATTATAAGTAAAACGGGTAAATCTTGACAAAGAAACATTTACCGCAAATTTATGTACTGTACATTTGTAAACTGTTGTTCAAAATTTGATGAAATTATTAGACGTTGTTAAACAAAGATGTATTCAGAAAAATCATTTAAACTACTTTTTTGCTCTGCAAAGTTAGAACATGGAAAGAATTCTGAATATCGGTTATAGGTAACACTTAGTACAAGAAATTAAAACAATTGGCTAGAAAAGAGGAGAACAGTAATAAATTACTGTTTTGTTCAGAGAAGAGAATGTATTATGTTTTCCTTGTTGGATAAGAGTCCAGATATTGCTCTCTGGAAAAGTTAAATTTTAGTGTGGTAACTTTGAGCAGGTTGGGGAAATGAGGGAAGGTAAGTGCTATGAAGTTACACTTACCCCACTTTATATTCTGTACAACTCACAAATTCGTTATCTGTGGATTTCAATATTTTTCAAAGTTACCTTTGTTGTACTTTATGGACCTAACATGACCTGCTAAAAATTTTACACGGGGTCAAAGGTAAAAATTTTTTTTTATTAATATCTCATAAGCAGTCACTTTACAGAAAAATATTCACTATCAAATTTGTATTCTAGGAAATTTCCTACAAAAACGATAGAATAGCTTTTATTCGTGGGAGTGACCGTTTTGTAGATAATAAGATTTACAAAGTTCAAAACATAATTCATTCTCTAGTGCTTGTAAGAAATTTATATTCTATCTTTATGTAGGAAATTTCCTAAGGTACAAATTTGATAGAACTGTAAATACTTTTTCTGTAATAGTAACCTTTAAGAAGATATTAATGTAACCTTTGTTCCTGTGTAAATTGTTGGCAGCACTCGAACTTGTTTAGAACTTAAATATACAGATTTGTAAAAATTTAGCTTTCCCGGAATTTTTCCGAAGATGGGCTTTTTCATCTTATTTCTCTGGACTTACGAAGCATGAAGTACTCACAAATGTAATAACTTACAGTAAATACCTATACAAATTAAAATGTCTTACGTTTATAATCTTACTAATTGTATGCAAATTAAAAAAATGACTAAAATTTAAAATACACCATGCAACAAAATTTTTAATAAAAATTTCCAACTATAAAAACATTTTCCTTAACAAACTATTTTCTCTATCACTTGTAACAATTATAACCTTGTTTCTTGTTTTAACTTTTATTCGTTCTCTTTTGTTTGTTCTTCTACTTCTTCTTGTTCTGCTTTCTATCTCGGAAGACTTAGAAATTTCAATTGAAGTGATGAAAGGCGTGATACGAGATGCAGGATCCGTCGAAGTTGAGTTCGATTAAGCTTGGTCTGCTTTTTATTAATCGCTTCTAGATCGACGTTATCAAGAGTTTATTCGTTGTCGGGTGATCATAAGTTTTGATTTTAGTTTGTTTGTTATTTTTTTAAAGCTTCTAAAAAAGAAAGCTTGTTAAGACAGGAAGTAAGTATGATGCACTGTGTTTGGATTGTTTGCATTTATTGAAGGAACAGATTGAGACCGTGTTCTAAACCTGGTTTTATGTTTTGGTTTGATTATATTATTTTAGTGTAAATATATATGATAGTGTTAAATGCATAGACGTTAAACCATGGTTACTAGCATTGATGGTCTATTCTATAATGATTCATGCGATACATCCCTGTAGTTAGACCACAAGGGCACTATCTACCCACCAACTTATTCACATAATTACCTTTCACTCTCAAATTTACTTTGAACCTACATGTCCTTTTTATAAACCTCATTAGATCAGGAAGGTCCATTTCCTTTAAATTTTCCTCACGCAGAATATCCTCACCTCAAGCCTCATATCCTTCGCAGGATCAACAAAGTGCAGCAATGATTCTCCCTGTCCATACCGCTCACAGTTGGGTGAGTCCCTCTTGCCCAATATTGCTAAATGCCTATTTAGTGCATAACACCATATTAGAATGGCTACCAATGTTATCACGCTCTTCCTTTCTAGACCTGTCAGCCATATACACCTCGCCTCATCGGGCCCCTCCAGGAAGATCTTGATTGCCTGCAAACTTCCATCTCACTGCACTTATCTCTATGCTCCTTCTCAAACCAATTCTGGATCAAGTATTTACTTGTTTGCTCCGAAACCAGGAGAAGTGGACGATCATTCCCTGGCCAATTCATCTGCTTCTTTGTTGCCTTGATTTCAACAGTTTCTTGGCCACCAAATCAACTTGACATCTTGGTCAAGCCACATACTTTAATTGGCCTTTTTCAAACATCGAACAATTTTTACCTTGTAAGAAAACCCATAAATAGCTTTAAATATACCTCAAGATTTTCAGCCAATGTTTATTTGAAATCTTTATTGGGTGGTGACTGCAATACTTGATGATATAGTTTTGTTTGATTTCCATAATTGTAATTGGAACCTTTACAGTGTACACGGGATATTTTGAGCTGTGTCAACCGTTACAATTTGAACAGTTGTAAGGGTGGGCTGGGTAAGGTGGCGCTCCAGTGAATGTGCGGCCCTTGTACTAGCCTGACATGAAGACATTTATCCCGTAGGTGTCGCTGAATACAAGGCTGTTGTTAACGTTGTGAATTAATTGGTGATTGACAAATAATATGTGACTGTTTATGGTGTTTTTGTAATCTTCCTTGGCGAGAAACAATAATTAAAAATGCCACCATGTACTCACAAAATAAATAAAAACAAGAAGATTCACTGCCAAACAAGAGAGGTGATTTTTAATGTGCAATCTTTCACGAAGGAAGAAACTAATAATGGTAATTTCATTCTTTTTGAACAAAAAAGCAAAGAAAGGGCAGCAAGGGCTACTGGGACCTTATTAAGCACAGTAAAACGAGTTAAACAAGAATACCGCTTTACTGAAGATGGGCTCAGTACATCATTTAAGACAACGGACAAAAGTAGGAATAAAAAGTGCAATGTCACAGGACTGGATGACTTTGATCTGGCTGTTGCTAAGCGATAATTTGTATACTGAGGAGAAGTTTAAGTCTGACGGTTAACGGCAACAAACTTAAATTAGGCGAAAAAATAAACTTTGAAGGGGCAATACTAGTGTCAGAAAATTTCTTTAAATAACTCGGATTTAAATCACTTGGGGCAGATACTTGATGAAAACTGGATATTGTCCACAAAAGAATTTCTTATTTAAGAGAAATTTTCAGACAAGTCCAAAGCAAGTCATGGAGTGACGATACTTGTCAATAATGTGCGCTTTAAAACCAAATAGTTTCTGATTTAAAGTTTCTCTGATGTTGTTGATACCACTTTAACCTCTGCACTGCTTGATACAAAATAAACAAACTATTGCTACAACAGCAATAACCAAAGTAATCAGCTGGCATAAACACATGTGATATAATCACAAGTTTCAGTTTCGTTTATTTTGGACCAAACTGTAGTTTCGACTTATGATTAGAAAATGGTGGTCATTTACAAATATTTTAAGTACATCATTTTTTAATTTCTCAAAAAAACAAGGAAAGGTTTCCCATTTAAAGTTTGCTGTCTGATTTATAGTTTACAAGATACCAATGGTGGCTCATTTGAAAAGGACACCCTGTATAATATGTTTAACATTGGAAAATGAAGGGAATCTGCATTTTACTATATAGACATAGAAATGTATTACCGTCTAATATATATTACATAATTATTTGTTAAGACAATCTTTTCTTCAAATTCTATGCTTCTGCTGTCTTCAATGTGGCTTTTGTTGTGAGAAATGGACAAGTTTTATCTTTTGCTTGTCTAAGCCTTGAAACCATTTTAAAATCGGAAAACTTTGTATTAGATTAAAAATTGACTAAATTTAGCAAAATGCATTTCTTTTTCCATCTGCCAAGACAATTGTAATATTTGTATTAGTAAATAATGATGTTTTATATTTGAATACATTTAATCATTTGTCAACGTTTTAATAAAAATGGTGCAGACCCTTCAAAAGGTCAGGCTCAAATTCTCATGCACAGGCAATTAATTACATAACTGTTTTATTATGTGTATTCAAAGGTGAGAGTTAAATATGAACTGAACATTTTTTATATACTGTTATTGATCATGATAAAATACCAACTTAATCTTAAACTTTTCTCAACATAATGTGTCTTGTGCACGCTCTAAAAATGATTCCCAACATTTTGGAAGCTTCTAGATCCCTTGTTCAAAAGAACTTTGCAGTTAAGTAATTGCTCACGTGATCAGTTGTCCACCTCTGGATTATTCTCAGATCATTCCACTCCCAGCGCTTTGTTCAAGGATGCAAACACAAAGTATAATCATAAGGGGACAAATCTGGGCTGAAGGGAGAGTGATCAAGGGTTTTCCAAAGCATTTTCTCCGGTTTTCAGTCAATAACTTAGGAACCCATTGGGCAAAGTCTTTTCTGTAGCTAAGATGCTCTGTTCTGATGGCATGGCAAATACCCACCTTTTAAGTAATTTCATCAACAATCAACTGCCGGTAACCTTTGACAAATTACTAACTGCTTATTTCAAAATTGAATACTAATAATAATTCACTTATGTGTTTATTACATCACTTGCAGTAAAAAAGTTCTAATAATCATTGGTCCTAAAATGCTCCGTCGGATGTTGTCATCCCTGAGACTTGACCTTGATCATTTCATTTTGCACACTTTTCTCTCCCATCCTTAAACTGGCTGGCTTGATCAAACATTTGATCCGAGACAAGGCAGCTTCCCCAAACTGCACCTTCAACCACGTCAACATATTCAAAGGTTAACAACTTTCTTCATTAAAAACATCATAATAATCTATTGCACATCGAGCGATGGACCCCTTTGCCAATTTGCCAACTCAGACCTCCAGGTGAGTTCCTCTACTCATAACACATGGAGTTTAATGTCCACACTTCCAGCCCACACAGGTTTGTCTGAAAGACAAGGAGCCAGAATCCGATTTATTTTGGACAATCATTAATTAATTCTCCGAAATAATATCATCCTGTATATTCAGTCTTCACAAGCAATACATTTTCAAAACAT
The DNA here is from genome assembly GCA_018207615.1 of Philaenus spumarius. Lineage (NCBI taxonomy): Eukaryota > Metazoa > Arthropoda > Insecta > Hemiptera > Aphrophoridae > Philaenus > Philaenus spumarius. Next base: position 181,201 of record JAGFPH010000404.1, on the reverse strand, counting down.
AAATACTCAAGTTGCTGATAAGCATTTTTACATACAGTACTTTAATTTAATGCAAATTATTCTTTACCTAACTTGCTATCTTGGCAGATGGAATAACTTAAACTTTGTAATTTTCATTATTTCTAAATTTGAACACGGACGATTAACTTCACAGATGATGATGACAAAAGCAGTGTTTGAAGGATTGAACTACTCTGTGGCAGACTTCGCTCAGGGCCAGGTAACCCAAAGTTAGATTATTGATAGGCGGTATTGTTTAATAAGTACCTAACAATATATTTTTAGGTCTCTGCAGTAAGTTACCAATTTAGTTAAAAATGTCTCTTTCTATTGGAAAATTTAGTGTAATATTTTTCCGCGATATTTTTTTATACAACTTGTCAAGATTTTTCCAATCAATTCAACAATTTCAATTTTACAAACCTACTGTTGTTCCTGAAACCGATCTGGTTTAAGGGAAAAAAATTAAAGGATAAAAAACATTTTCTATCAAATAACATTACTAAAAAAAAAATAAGTTGATCATCAGTTTACAGATAAAAAAGAAAATTGGTATAGTAACACATTTTAAAAGCCATTTCATGCATAAAGTTTTTAAACTGCAATAACTATTGAGATTAAAAGTGAGGTATTTTTAGAAAGATAAGAATTATAAAACAAGAATACTACAGATAAGATTAGGGAAACGGTAAATTATTTATTTTAAGATTGACTTGTTTCCCTGTTTTAATTTTAATTACTGTAAGGTAGTTATAGTGATTGCACAAGGTATAGAAACAATGACTAGTGGTTGTGCTCAGTAGCTAGACAAGATAGTGCTTGCTGATTTTATATTAGTGCTTGAAACTTCTTAGACACTCTGTAGTACAAGTATTTGTAAAATTAATTTGGTGTTGAATATTCTTATACTGCAACAAGTGTCAATGTAATAATCTAGAATAAAGAAGGCTCATGGTAAACTGATCTTCGGTCAACTGGTCCACCCGATGCCTGGCTAAGTTAACCGTATAAAATGTTTGCCGTGTTGTATGTTTAAAAGAACATATCAGTACATTAATTAGTTTTTCCTTCAGCAAGTACATTTTTAAAATATATACATAATCATAAATAAGTAAGAAAAAAACATGTCAGAAAATTCAAGAAATAAATTACACCTAGTGAAAGACTAGTGTTCTTAAGCCCAGGCGAGAGCATAATAAGTCGACAAAATAACATTAAATAAAAACGGTACCAGGAACTGGCACATACTTTCTCACAAACATATTTAAATTATTAAACAGATTCACTGTGACTTCATTTGTATCTTTATCTTGATATATAATTAAGGCCTAGGTACATAAATACAACATTTTACAAGTAGGCCTACAGTTTTAAATTAATTGCAATATTTTTCATGGTAGTTAGCAACTGTATTATTTATGCAAGGTAATGGTTTTTTCTCCTTTCTTTCCTATCTGTATTGATATAACTAAAAATTAGATTATGAGTATAAATAAAGATTAGTTAAATTCACTGATTGTCGAATCCATTTTTTTTTAACTTTGCTACAAGAAAAATAATTGGAAGGAAATAGCATTTTAAAAAGTACATTTAAACATGTTTCGCACCATCTGCCTAGCGCTCCACTCACCACGAATGAAGCTGTATCCGCCGAGTATTGATGGGCAAAAACTATCTATATATTTTAAGTTAGGCCTAGACTGAACCAAAATAAATAAGTAATGTTTATTGTTGATTAAGTAATCAGCTGTAGTCTCTAATAATTTCATTTATTAACAGTTTATTTCAAATTTTAAATCAATTATTAGTATTTCTAATTTTTAGGTTAGGTTTTTATTAAAGTATAGACCTGAGCCTTGCTGACTACACAACGGGTTCCAACGGCACACACCGGGTTCCAACAGGGAGTTGGGGGGCTGGGGGGTTTGGCATGCGGAGCACGCAGGTGTCTCCCCTAGTATTAAATGTTATTGTTAATATCAAGTGGAAGTAGGGGGCGCTGCAGTTCCACAGTGCCTATACGTGAGCCCCCACTGTTGATTTTATAATCTAATGTAACTAGTAATAAAGTAATTTCTAAATAATGTAAGAATAATGTAATATAGGTACAGGAAGAATAAATTTCTCAAAGGAATATAGCTTAAAGCATTAAGGAGATATTTGGCAATTTTTTAAACTACCGGTATACATTTTCTTCCTTTATTTTGTTGAACAAAAAAGTTAGTTTGGATCTAATTATTGAGATTTGTTGTACTAAAAATATTGATAGTAGTTTTTAAAATTTTAATTAGTACATAAAATAAAGGCTAATAATTATATTATTGTATTAATGATAGATTGTTTTAATGTTAGCCTATATGACAATCAACCTTTTCTCACCCCCAATAAAACATTGTTTAAATAGAATCAAACAGCCAATGAGTTCAGAAAATTATCTTGCTGAGTAACAGTTACTGTAAATTTAAGAGGTTAAAAATACCAACACAAGTTTTTACATTATTATTTTCATGTTCGTTCAAAGATTAAAATCGAGTATTAAGTAAGAACTTTGTTTGATTTTAACAACACGATTAAGATTTTTTTTTGCATAGGTATGTATCACCCTCCTCATCCACGTGGGAGATCAAGAATGGAACGAGACCGTGGAGACTACGATGAATACAATCCTGGCGTACAGACCCGCGAAATGTACCATACGACTCCTCATCCACAGTATCTTCACCACAGCGGGACTCCGCACGACATGTACTCTCGTAACGTAGGACCCAGTGAACACCGTTCCTCGACGATGCGAGAGTCTGACCATACGGATTACCATCCCCCTCATAGAGCTTCCTCACGAAGAGTTCTAAATGCCATTTAATATTAACCAATTTATTAGGTACAAAATCAATTATTTGGTTATATTTTATGTAGATACGCTTGCATTCTGAGTCAGGCAAACTGTATTGTATTGAACGCGAATCATGTAATGATCGAATAAGTTTCATATTGTATATAAGCTCTGATTGACTGATTGTTCACATAGCTTTAAGGAAATGTTATATCCTATAAATATTATATATTATTTTGTGTTTGAAATGTTCTCAATGATTGAAAACATGTATGTGATGCTTCCTGAACTGTGGACAAGACTTATTGTAGTTTGGTTCAAACCCTAAATATGTAATAAACTCAATTTTTAATATCCAGATCATAACGTGAAGTACGTTATGTTTGTCACTTTACATCATCTGCTATTCTTTTATAATTTGAGGACTCATATCCCACTATCAGAACCTATCACTCACTAATCTGAGGTAGTTAGAATATTAAATTAAAAACAAAAACCCATACCACAACACATTTTTTATCAGTCTTTTACCTTTACGCAGACAAAACTTGTATATAGTGCAGCCTTCAAAGGGTGTTTAAATCGAAGTTTATTTTGTCATTAAATGATTGATATTTGTTGTTTTTTACTTTAAATGAACCCACAGGGTTTAAAAATATTTCTTTATTGCAAATTGTGATCGGTCCAAACTTACTGCTAAAGTTACAGTATCTGTGTGCTTTAATTTTCATCTATGCGTTGTGTATTGGTCAATTTAAAAAATCATGTACAAAATTTAGTTACCGTATTTAAAATGTAATACTGATAGTAAATTCTAATACAAAAGCTCTGAATTTTAACCATGAAGTAATAAATAATTACCAAACTTTTATGGTGAAAAAAGTACGCTCATTATGTTAAATGTTTTATATCTTGCTAAACATTAACTAACTCTAAATTATAATCATACCCATACAGTGGTTACATTCAATGAGAACATTTTGCTATATTTAGTTACATGTGTTAATAAATCCTGTTATTTGTTTAAATTCCAGTATATTCTGTTTATGGCATGTCTATCAGGTATTAAGATATTTACAACAGATGGTGAATATTTTAGATGGTAGATTATCTATATCACTGTCTTAAATTGTTTAAATTTAATTTGTTATTTACGGTATCTGACAAAGGAAAACAAACAAAATCCAAATAACTATTATTTGGGTGACGCAGTCAATCAGTCTTTGCAAACCTAGTTTCCCACATTTTCTTTTTCTTTCACAAAATACAATTCGATTGTTTATCAGTTTTTATCAAATGTCACTGTCAACAAATCAAACACTATCCGTAACACAAAAATTTATAAAGAGTAGAAATAAGTCATGTGAAATAAGTAGAAAAAGTGGAAAAATATAAGGTTTGATTGACAGCATCACCCAATGGTGGTTAATTATTATTATATAACCCAGGTTGCTTTATTATTTATTGTCAAATAAAGCAAATAAACAATTAATTATTGCACTAGTATTGAGCACTGATTTGCTGCTATACCATTTTTGCTGGAATTTATGTATGCACACAGTAAACTGGCTAGAGAGTGTCTTCCTAACACTGTTATGCTATTGTTATATTCCAATAATAACGTAAAAACTGTTAGGGGCAGATTACACAATACTGTCTGGTTTCTGATGTTGAAAAGTTATTTAAAACGATAATGAAAGTAAAAATATCTTGTATGACAATTAATTGATGAATAAAACAGTAGACATGATCGCTTTTGTCGAAGGTCACCATGTTGGGAAGATTCGCAGTAGATTCTACTTTTCTGTGGAAATACTTGGCATGACACATAGACCCCACAGTAACAATTTCTGCAGTTCTCCTCAGAAGCACCCTAGTTTACTTAAGTGTGTCCAAAAACGCTAGGAGCTACGGCCCAGGTACTTAGAGGACGTATCAAAAAACCAATCATGACCTTGGTTTAGGTAACCCAATATTTTACGTCCTGGCCACTGGGTTAATGTCAGATATTTAAAATTATTTGAATGAAAATTTCACAAAAAAACTATAAAGAGATCAAACACATATCACTTTTTTTGAATCAAACGATAAATTTTTATCTTCTGGTAATTATTTGTAAAATGTAGATTCAAGTTTCACTCAAAACATTTAAACGCTTGACATTTTGAATTGAGTAAAGGATTACAGTAGAGTATTTTTTTAAGCTGCGTCCAAACAGTATATTGCAAATTGTAAACTCTATCATTTAAAAGATATTAATATTTTTGTTAATAAAAATGGTGGTTAAATTGCCAAGCATTTTTAGACAAAATATGTTTAAAATAAATTTGTTTCTTGATTTCAAAGCAGGTTATAAGTTTCTAATGGTTTTAATGGATTTTCGAAAGAACCGTATAGTTGGTAATAATATTATGAAATGATTAAAAAATTGTAACATTACTTTCCAAATTACTTTTACATTATTAATGTCTGGATTGTCTTGTTTAAATATAAATGCCCGATAGACTTGCCATATTTACCATTGGTTCTTAGTTACGAAATACTTGTGGAAAAGTCATATTTGTACAGTAATGACTGTGTACAGTGTGGTAAATGTTGATGAATGTTTAAAAATATGTGTGTAAAGTATCCCGTCTGGCTGGATTACCTTTGTTTGTTTATCATTCTTTACCATTATGAAATTATAATTAAATTGGTATATGTGATTGGTGCAGTTGCTAAACAAGTAACACAAACAAAACAAAGAATATAAACAAAGCTCGAATTGCTTCTCGTCGTGGTTCTATAATATAATTAATAATTTATTTCAGAGCTTTGTGATTGGACAAGAGAGCCAAGTATAATCAGTTTGCCTACTATTATACCCTAATAGATTAGAGGTGAGATATTTGCGCCATCTTACGACCAAAACAAGACTGTTAAACGTAGAATCTCTTTATTTCTATCTAAGCATCATTTCAATGTCTTCATTAAAAAAAATTAAATCATTTTTCTATTGCCAAAGGAATTATTATAATATAGTCATCTTATCATCCGCATTATACATATTATCATCGTCATGTAATTTTTAATAAAATTGTAAATGCAAAATGAAATAATGTATCTAAAAAGTTAAAATTTCTTTGATAATTTCCGCCTTATTTAATGTAAAAAACGGCTTGTCAAATTATCGCCAATGTCGGCTATCGCAACCAATATTTAATATAATAATTATTCTCAACTCGTAACGTTCTTGTATACCTATAACTACTTTATCGTTGAACTAAAAGTTAACTCACTTTAATTTTTACAATCACTTCTTTCATATATAAAATCATAAATAATTAAAATAATAACAAAAAAAAAGAATTGATTTCATAACGTTTGTATAATATATAAAAGTTGTTATATATACACCTGTATTTTGACAAAGGAAATACAGTAGCTTTCTCTGTTTATCATTACCTAGAATCATATTAGATAAATACATAATTATGTTTATACTTTATATTTACGAACCTAACAACAACATTCAGGCAACCGTGGCCCCCGTCCGCAATCCTTGTATCAGGATCAATCACATGATGTTTATAATGCATTATTATTTATTCTCTACTTTGTTATTAGGTTCGCAAATATAATATATTTATTTATAGTTTACAATTATGTTTAAACAGCATGATCCGAGCATATAGTACTACAAAAACATAAATCAGTTTAGACAATTGTTTCCAACAAAAACCACCAATTGTTTCTACAAAAAAATTTAAAGTTTTTTTTTTTTAAATCCCAATGTCCCAAAAGGTAAATTTTTAAATAATAATGAAGGTCAAAAATTACATCATTATACAAGTCTCTGAAATTACTGTACACAATTTGAAAACGATATTGGTTTAAAACTAAAATGCAATGCTCGGCATACTTGTTCATGTGTTTTTTTTTTAACCTTCATGACAAAGATTACTTATATAATTCTTATTTTTAAGAAATATAATAACTAATATTAATGTATTTACTCTGTTAGTGAGCTTACATTTTTTACAAGAAATAAACTCTATTTTCTTCACCATTTTGAAATGGTTGCAGTTGTGAAAATATTTAAAATTAAAAAAATATTCAACTTTTAAAGCACTTCAATTTAATATCCAACTCGACCTACATTGCCTTTCAAACTTTTTTATTCATGGGCTTTTTCTTTTGAAATTTAAATAATTGTTTTCCATTTAGCCTAATTTACTGTTGCAATCAAAGTTTTTTAAAATAAGCAAGCTTCTAGAGTATTGTTAGTGTCAAACCTTCATAACAATGATTATTCACAGGTTATAATTTTGTATTTAAAAAATATATAATAACTACCCTAATGTGAATTTATTAGTTTTATCTGTGTGCTTTAACCCCCTTAGAACCAGAAAAAAATTCAAAAAATGCCAGAAATTTCTATATTGATAACGTATTGATGAAAAATGACAGACCATTTTAAGCCCTTTATGTGGTTCTATTTTTCAAAAAGCTGCATAAAAAATCCAGATTTTTCACGTAATTTGAAATTTTTTCATATTGCTTAGAAAAAAATATCCTAGAATTATATATTATGCAGTTGCCTTAAATTTACTTTTCAAAATATATAATTTGAGTAGCATTTTTTTTGCATTTTTCAACACTACCTACTTTTGTCGTCCGAATATACGGACATTAGCACTAAAAAGGTTAAGGTCATACAAAATGATGAAACCTTTTTTTACTGCCATTTTAAAATGATTGGAAAAATGATTCAAGTTTGAATAAAAAACATTTTCAACTTTATAAAACCTTAAATTTTAACATTCACTGGAACTACATTGCTATTAAAGTTATTAGAAATATGGGGCTTCTATTCCCTGAAATTTTTTTAATGTTGGAAAATTTGTGAAAAAGTGCTTAAGCCAGACATAATTTTAAAGAGTAGGCCTATACCATTAGCAATGTTTAGTTACATTTTGAGTTCTTAGATTTTTTAAAATTTTTAAAGGCGAAAAACTTGGGTGGTTATCATCACCTTTGAGTTCTTAGAATAGAACCGTTAAATGATAGTAACATAAAAAACAAAAATTTGTACGTTTAGGGCTGCCATCTTGAAACTGGACCGGGTTATCACATCTTTATTTCAAAATGTTTACTTTTAAGAAACTTTTAAAATGATGTAACTCTTAACCTATGTTCACATTTTTAAATTCTTCAAAAACTACCCTAAAACAATAAAATGCTTTTTGGGGCACTGAGATTTACAAAAAAATTTTCCTTAGATTTTTCAGTTGTGAAATAGTGGGGCTTCAGTTGAAATAAAGTGCCTCAAAACTGATTTTTTTCCTGGTTGTACATCCTGCTCGGGTAGTCTGTTACACCCCATATATTTATTATGTTCTAATAAACATATCTTAGAATGTTTATATATAAAGATATAGCTTAGGTTTAATTTTAATTTTATTTGAGTAAGTGTACAGAGGTTAGCGGAGTAAAACAGCTGTATATGTAGACTATATAGTAAAAGCATGACAATGCTTTACTGCTTGGGGATAAAGTGAGACCAATAGTTTTATACTTTCGAAAACATACGCTATAGAAATGGAATTTAATTTTCTTAGTTAAAACTCTAAATATTTTCTGAATACCGACGACATATAAAACTCTTTTTAACTAATCTTAAAATATTTTCAGCTAGGTATATTAGAATATGCACCTTTAACAAAGAATCACTTTTAGTTAAAAATTTTAGGTGAACATTTTAAACGATCGCTGCACGTAGAACGGCGCTCGTAGTACCGACATAACAAACAGGTTAAGTAGACCTCGTTACGACCTCGACCTGACTGAAGTTTAATTTAGTTTATACGTAATTTAGGAATAGAGTTTAATCGATGCACCTAAATTTATCAGATACGTTTAAACTTTTAGTCGCTATTATACATTTTTTGTATTATTTTTATTGTTGTACATAATGACCTGTGATTGGAGTTATGTGTTGATGCGCTTCACAAAGTACAATCTCCCTCTCATTGCCCTATTACGTCTAAGCACGCCCTCCTTCAGTTTGACTACGATGTTTGTAAATAATAAAGACAATTTTTATCAACAAAAATATATGTTTATTTCCCGTTTTGAATCCTGTATGCTTCCTTTTCAGGTATCTAGATGTATCACAATTAATTTTGACAAGTTATAAAGCAACATGTATATTCCTGGCTTGGTACTCGTAAAAAATAATTGTCCCTACAATTTCAATCTGTTGTTGTTTTGACTTGGATTATGTTGTGAAATACAAATACTACGACATTGTTAAAACCACATTGATGTTATGTCGCATTGCCATGATGTCACAATGTCATGGCTTAAAAACTAACATAAGACAAGAGTCTGAAGCAGCCTAAAATGTCTGTAACTATAAACAAGCAACCATCTACCCTATAGGTACTAATAAAAACAATTATCTTTTAAAAAATGCTAAAAATACAAAATTAAACAAAGTAATAAACATTTTAAAAATAATTTAGAAGAAATTAAATTACTAAAAACATACCTAATCAAAACAAAATTTTAAAATTTCCAAACCGAAATCCGCAAAAACTAAATAACACAACTAAAAATGTAAAATATCCTTTAAAGTCCTCTACAACAACTTATAACAGAACTAAAGCTTAAAGTGACATTTGTTTGTAAATTTGCTAACTTTTTTGAGTTTTCCAAATGTTCATTTAATGTAGGGCCCTATATGATTTACTTTCGATACATCTCTGTCTTGCATGACTGTGAATAAAACATAAATGAGAAAGAAATTGCAACAAAATACCACATTAGGTAACCTCCTCTCTCTAAAAATATAGCTATATGTGGCAAATGGCATTTGAGTTTGTAAAATTATAATTTTTAAAATGATCATGTCTAAAGAAGTTTAATTTGAATAGACATATTCTAATGAGAATAAAATCTTATTACATTTTATATAATTAGTATTTTTACAAATCTTAAATTTATCTGGCCAAATATCACAGACATTTTAACTAACATTAAAAAACAATCAAATTATTTAGATATATTTTTTAAACATTGTTGAATATATAAAATGGTAAGTGAAAAAATGTTTAAAAATATTTAGAATTGGTCGCAATTAAAAAATTATGATTAAATCAATGTTTAATAAAACTAAAAAATGAAATGATAACAGTAAACGTGTGAAAACTTGTGTTCAATTACATTTAAGAAATTCCATCAAATTTTGGTCAGTATAACTGCAAGGTGATGTTAAAAAGACCTACACTTAAAAGAACGAGCATCTCCAGATCTGTAAATGAAAAACAGCTCAAAATAAATAAAAAATCCGTTTAGCTCGGCCTTTAGGAACAGGCAGATTTAAAATTTCCCATAAGCTAAACAATATTTATTCACCCTTTGCGCTAACATGGCAGTTATTGAATAAAAAAATATTCAAAAAATATGCAGTAATATTAAAAAAAATATATATATACAAATTTAATTGGTTCATTAATCAAGGATTTACTTTGTTTGCCACTTCATTTTGGTCACCACTCTTGTGTTAAGAGTAAAGTTGGCAGTAAAAAATTTGTTTGGTACAAAAGCTTTAGGTAATTTTATAAAGTTTATAATAACTAGTATCTCCTGTGGTCCAAATTCGACCTACTTTGTTTGTAAAGTAACAAAATTTAAACTGTTTTTCACATAATTTAATTGGAATTTATTAAACAAATAAAAGAGCACTGTGGCGACAAAATCACACCGATTTAAATAAAAACCCGAACCACAAAACAAGGAACAAAAACTACAGTATAACTAAACAACTAAATTGTAAGTTAAGTTTAATCCGTTACCCTTATGTACATTTCGATGACAAATGTCATCATCCTCAGATTGTTTTAACACTGCTCTTAAACTTAATATCTACTTTTAAAAGTCTTATTTGTAAGTTTAACTTACGGAACAGATTCTGCTCAGATGACCGGGAAGCCATATTGATTAAACAAATAAAAGAGCACTGTGGCGACAAAATCACACTGATTTAAATAAAAACCCGAACCACAAAACAAGGAACAAAAACTATAAAACTAAACAACTAAATTGTAAGTTAAGTTTAATACCTTACCCTTAGGCCTATGTACATTTCGATGACATGGTCATCATCCTCAGAGGGTTTTAACACTACCCGTAACTACTCGTGTTAAAACCCTCTGAGGATGATGACCATGTCATCGAAATGTACATAGGCCTAAGGGTAAGGTATTAAACTTAACTTACAATTTAGTTGTTTAGTTTTATAGTTTTTGTTCCTTGTTTTGTGGTTCGGGTTTTTATTTAAATCAGTGTGGAATTTATTAGCAAATTTTTAATTCTTACCTTGATAGTTGATGCCATGAGGAAAAGAGTGGAAAAGGGCACAGAGGAATAAGCTTGATGGAATTAATGATAAATATTTAGTAAACATATAAAATTCTTTAGAAGTAAACAATTCAACTATTAAACGGTAGAATAATTTAACAAATGAATATAGATAAGTTATAATTCAATTTGAAAGAAATGGAAAGAGTGCTAAGTATTTGTTTTTTGCTAACTTTATGTTTGTTAACAATTTCTTGAGCTGGAAAGGTAAGGGGATATTAGCTCAAACAGCCATGAATGTGATCAAAATGCTTCATTTAATTGTTTGAAGCTTTTTGTATAGAATAATCATATTGTGTGTATGAAAAATATAAAGGCATGACCTTAAAAAGTACATTTTTATTTATACTAGTGAACCCGGCATTCATTATATTAATGTATTATGTATAATCAAAATATATTTTGATTTACCTAACCTAAAATTATATTCAGTTTTTGATCCAAATCAGTTGTTGATCAAAATCAGCTGTTTTAAGCTTTTCATACGAACAGCTGTTTTTTGTGCCCCTGATAAAATCAAAAGAAATCTTTCTTCTTCTTTCTTAAGATTGACCTTCCATAAGATTAACATTGAAACTTTGAGGGCCACTGGGGCGTATCCCTGAGGACCGATGTAAATTATAATGGGATTCTGCTCATCTACAGGACACTACCTTTCTAACGGTATGCGCGAATGTCTCCTACGATGCACACAAGCTGAGAAAAAAGGACGACAAGTTTTGTGCTTGCCTATTAATATATAGATTTCATTGCCATAGCAACCGACTGCATAAAATAACAGATAAAACAGCTGATTCTGATAACCAGTTTAGCAATACAATTTCAGGTTAGGTATTTTTTATTTTATTTTACCTGGCTTAATGACAACATAGAAATATGATAATTTGTTTATAAATAAATTTATATTACTTTTTTTCGGTACGTCACACTAGCACACTGTTGATTTCATACGATTACTGCAGTTTCAGGCTGCGTGATCCCATCATCATCAGATCACGTAAGGTTTTTTTAGTAGGTGTTGAAATCGTTCCATATGGAGCACGTTAAATGTTTAAAAACAATGGTGATTACAGTTCACATGAACAAATACACAACTAAACACGTTTACACAAATATAAATATATGCACATTTACAAAGGTTATAAAACACAATATCGGTTAGGCTACATATCGGTCGGTACGCACTCTTCAACGAACGGTTCGTGACTCGTAGTTAGTGTAGCGTACCGAAAAAGGTAATATAAATTTATTTCTGCTAATCCGTAGACTATAATGTTAAAATTGAAATGATTTTTTTATGCACATCTTTGGTACAGTACCTTGCGAATGATATAAGAATCAATCCTCTCCTTTAATAATAAAGTCCAAAATAAGGTTAGTTAAATTTTTAATGTTCACGCATTAATATGATATTGAATGGAATTGATACTGTGCCAACTAAGGGAGTTATAAAATAGTTTGACCTTCAAACTATATTTTGTCCACACCTTGAGCTAAGGGCTGCAGTTATCAAACATTTTGGTCATATTTAGAAGTTTACAACAATTTTGAACGGGCTCGATATTGTGTCTAATAAGGGAGTAATGAATTTTTTGTTCTGCAACCTCATTTCGGTCACACATGGCAGGTAATGGTTGGATATATCAATTGCTTCATACAAAAGTTTTAGATTTAGAAGGTTTACATTAACTTTGAACGGATTTGATACTGTGCCAAGGAAGGGAGTTATGAATTTTGTTTTATCCAAACCCCTATTCTTTCCACCCCTAGCTAATGGTGTTAGTGTTAACAAAAAATATTTCAAAACAAATTTTCAGTACTTCTGTTAGGAGCTATATAATAATCAAAATGGATGCAATATTTTTCATATTAAAGGACTTAAATTTTTAATTTTTAAAAAATTATTCCACTTTTCTACCCTCTTGGTCTGAATTTGTCCTTTTAACGGACTCGACCAAGATTTTCAATCTACACTGTTTATGTGTATAACATATCTTATTTATTTTAATTAAGTAATTTGTGTAATACTATGGCAGATTCGAGTCCATACAAAAGTTATATACATACAGGGTGGACCAGCTAAAGTGTGACAGTTTAGCTAACTTTTAAAATACGATTCGGACAAAAATGTTTAAATAGAACATCTGCCCTTAATTTTTGATACCTTTTGGACCGTGTATAAATTTTTTTAAAAATCCGCCATTTTTAATCCAAAATGGTGGTCAACTTCATTTTTTTAAATAGAAACCCCCCATTTGTATGACGTTTTTGGATTTTATGGGCAATTTTAAGACTTTTTTGTTCTTTACATTTTTTTGATAAACCTAATGGTTCTCCTGTAAAATGAAGTCGAAGTTTATAATGTCGGCGTTGATTGAAAATTAAATCTTGTGGCCCCGCTTGTGAAATTAGATCTGTGTGATTCATTTTCTGAATGCAAAGAAGGATAAACTAATTGACATTTATAGACAAATCTGTGAGATTTATAGAGAAAATGCAATGAGTGATTCAATAGTGAGAAGATGGGTACTGTACGACAGTTCAATGAAATATGACTAACTCAGTTACATTTTTGTAAGTAGCCTACAATTCTGTAGCATGATGGGTAACGTAACGAAAATGGTGCCATTTAAACAAACATTTGCAGCAGTAAATAGTTTCTAAATCATTTGATAATATGCCAAACCAAAAAAGTATTATGGGGAAGAATTTGTGGATTTAAAACTTAATATTTTTCACCTTGTCTTAAATGATTTTTAAAAAAAAGTTGATTTCAATAATAAATAGATTTAGGCTAATTACAAACAAAACTTAAGATATTACAAAAATAAATTCAAACTTCGATCCTCCTTCCCTCCAAAAAACATATCTGCATCGAGTTACATCTGTTGATGGACTGACATTAATGCCAATCCAGTCAATATTTTGTGGATGGTTGAGTTGAGTAGAAATAGGTTTTTCATTGTTGAATATAATAATTCCATCATGGGTACAAAATGTCAAAAACTTTACCTACAAATGTACAAAAAAGGCCTACTGGTAATATTGCTTTGTACGGTACCGTACCTAAAAGTTTTTGTTCAGAAATGTATGAGAACTCTTTAAACACCTTTATTAGTCAATGTCAATTAGGTCTCTATAGATGAACGAAAAAAGGTTTTGAAAAACAACCCCCATTTTGGCCAAGGGGGTTGTAATATTATTATTATTATTAGCTAAACGAGAAATTTTAGAAAGGTACGGTTTTTTGCATATAGTAGAGGGTACATTAAGGGCTACAAATAAGCCAAGTTTTATCAAAATCGTTAGAGCCTTTTTTTATAAAAGAATAATAACTGATTTTTTTGTGGTTTTTTGGCTAAAAAAGGAGGTTGTTTTTCAAAAAATTTCAAAACCTTTTTTTTGCATTTATACAGGCGTAATTGACATGTTTGGTGCAAATTTGTTCGAAATCAATCAAATAGAGTTTTCTTTCTAGCTTTGTGTAAGTTACAGACAGACATTTTGTAAAAACTACTTTTTTGGACTCAGAGGGGTCCCAAAATGGATAATTCCACAAAAATCTCAACATCGATTTTTTTGCGATCACTATATAAGCTACCTACTTTCTCTACTTTGAACTACCGGTATTCAAGTTTATTCTCAAAATAATTAAGTAATTAGGTACAGTAGTCTACTGAAATTTGTGCTGTGTAGGCTACTTGAATGTGTCTTAATAGTTGTACTTACTACAAACTTGATTATAATCTTAATAGTTCTTTTCTATAAACTCACCCCTTATTTCGAACAAGAAACATCAGTCTTCTGCCTAAAATACTATTTGAATTTCAAAAATGTCAAGATTGAGCCTTTGTACTAAGGGCTTTCTTAGCTGTGAGTCACCGTTTTAAAAATATACTGGCGTAGGCCTACTTTCCCATGATCTTAAAATAAATTTATTTATTAAATGTGGGTTATTTTTTGTTTTATTGTTGATGTTATGGATTTGAATAACATATTTACTGTCTTAGCAAAAATTGGGGGGTGGGGAAGGGGGACAAACCCTGGTGATCCCCTCTGGGCTATGGCCTTGTAATAGGGGGGTCTATGGTTAAAAAATACACTTAGGCTACATTAAACATAGGCCTAATGTAAGGAATTATTAAAATGTAACTACATTTTAAATATGGTTAACATAAACTACCTATGAAAATAATTTGCACATTTACAGTTTATTTTAATAGGTACTGGTACAAATTAACTTATTTTACTACTTTCTACTACTGTATAGAGCTTAGTCTTACCTTATTTGTGAAAAGCAGAGGGATATGATTTTCAATGCTACACGATTAAAACAACAAGATAAAGTATTTCAAGTAGTATATAACACGTATTGGCAATGAAAGCGATCAAAATAAACAACTATTACTAATAAAATATACATTTTTGAAATACTAACACCTAACCGCCATTTAATTTCACTTAAACTAAACGAATTTGAAGAAGCAACAACCCTTGAATAGGTGGCATTGCTACTTGGGTGTACATAACACAATATGGATACTACTAGAAACACACTATACTGGGGTGAAATAATATTGATATTTAGTTATTAATAATTAAATAAATTAAACCTTTACTAAGATTAATAAACACATTTCAGTCAATATTTATGTTTTACTGTATACTTACGGTACCGGTACTACTAAAACTAAATAATATCTTTCTTTAAACATTGGTTTCAATAGCAGCTGTTTAATTATCCTCCTGCATTTATAATGTTTGAGATTTTTAATAATAGTCGCAAAAACAGACCTTGTGTTCTATTATAATATTATGGCAAGGAAAAATTAATTATAAACGTTCTAAATTGTCTACGACAAGGCATCAAACTATATTTTTTTTTTGTATAGAGTAGGCGTTATCGCATATATTATTTCTCAAGACTATTTTTTTGTCGGTACGCCATAACTTCCTTAATACATCATTAAATTACATGAATGAGGCATCATTTTAAAGCTTTCCTTAACCACTACACGGGAAAAATAGACAAACAGCTTAAAATTCATGTTTTAATAACAAAAATTGATTTAAAAAACTTTTATATTATACTCTGTATGTTCCTAATGAAAGGCGCCATCTACTAACCATCTGTTTGACTAGCATGACAGCTGTTAGTTAGATTGTTTACACTGTAAGATTGTATAGGGAAACTGTTATTTATAAACCAATGTAAATAAATAAACTTAATTAACTGAATTAAATCAACGTGTTAAATCAGGTAAATGTAGACCTACTCCGAACTTGCGAAATATTCGCACGGGTCAGCTAGTTATTTTTTATTAGTGCCATAGGTTCAGTGTTGCCAGGTGCAAAAAAATAAAATCGGAAGTTGGACCCAAAAAATTGGAAGATTGTAGGAAAATTCGGAAGAAAATAATATGTAATGTAAAATAATGTATAGAATAAATACACTATACTTTTTATACTTAAAACTGAGTCTAAAAAACAATAGTGTCAATTATGTATAACTATTTAGCCCCTAACACTTTCTACTTCTCGGGAACAATATGACTATGACATAAGGAGAGTCTAGGTTTCCGAAGAACATTATTCATGAATTACTTAGCAAGCAGATCGCATGGCAAACAATGCTAAAACAAAGACTAAGTTGTTTGATGGGATAGGTCATTGTGAAAATTGAACACAACTGATTTCTGTAAAGTACAACTATCAAATGAATGAATTTGAATGAAATTTTTTTATTTCCCCTTAAGTACAATAATTGGCTTGTTACATAATATTTACATTTAAATAGAATTACATACAATCACATGTAGAAATATTAGCATATGTAGGTGTTGTAAGTGTTCAATATTGTTTAATTTTACTAATAATAACATAACATAATAATAATAATAACATAACATAAATATTCTAAACTAACATAAAAATGCCAATTAAGCATAAGTATTTAAGAAAAGAAAAAGGAAATTAGGTAACCCTTTTGGCAATGCTTAGCAATTATGTTTTTAAGCATGAGGAAAAAATCGGAAGATTTATCTAAAAAAATCCGTTTTTCCGACAACTGTCGAAAAATCGGAAGATCTTCCGACAAATCGGAAGACCTGGCAACACTGCATTAGGTTAGTCAGATGGTTTAAGTTGATCTTTGTTATGTATGGTGTCATTGATATCGAAGTCTGATGTCTCCCCACTACTTTTAAATCTGTCCTTTTTCATGGCCGGACGTTCAAGTCCGAATCTAGCCAAAGTCAAGGTAACGAAATATTCTTAATGTGTGTAGTTCTGTGAACAATCGTAACACAAACATAAACAAATAATTAAACATGAAAATCTGGACGTCAGAACACACATTTAAGTAAGTATTTGTGTCAGTATAAGTCCTATTTTCATTACTCAACAATTTAAGTGAATGTCGTCATAACCTAAAACCTAAGTAGTAATTTTAATTAATCGCTGTTCTGTCTACAGAAAATATTCCAAGAGCAAGAAAAGCCTTGGATACTCTATTGATCTAAATATTACGTAATTTCTCCTTCTGGAGAAGCAGTTTTCTGAAATAGCCTACATGGGGAAAATAATATTAGATTTTAAGGTTAAGACCATAAAAAGATAAGTTGGACATAGGCCTAGTATAACCTGTAATTGCAACTCATAAAATAGCAGTCAATTATTTATTATTAAGAATTTTAAAATATTGTACAAATTATTACTAGTATTTATCATAATTTTCAATTTTGCCTAAAGAATTTTAGTTTGAATGTTTGTGATAGTTACTAGGATAAGATCTAGGTTTATAGTTTGATCAAATATTATATAAATAAGTTATTCAATTTTGAATATAAATATAATAATAAAGAACTTTCAGATTCCAATCTCTTAGAAATCAGATTATGTTTAACTTGCCTAGGCCTATTGCTTTTTACTATACATTAATTTATTCATTTTAGGTGGTTTAGCCTCCGGAATAGGTTATATTAATAGTTTAATAACATAGGCCTACCTTTATTGAAAAGACGTCAACTATTCCTTTTTCTGTCTTTCCTTCACCGATGACCGGTTTTGATCTAAATTCTTTCAGATCATTATCAAATCATATAATAATAATCATTGTATAGACATGTCTACAATCTATACGGTCGTGAACGATTCACGACAACAATTCCATGTTTCAAGTTTTTTAATAAATGTTTCGTGATTGTGTTCTGTGTTTGTGTTAAATGTGCTATGTGTTTATTTTAACGAAGTTCCAATGAACTGAACAGTGTAGGCTAATATATGGTAACGTCTTTTCAATAAAGGTATGTTATTAAACTATTTATACGGTACATTAATTGGCGAAAGTTTACATTACAACTGAAAGGTCGTTGTCTACATGTCAGCTATCGGTCATAAAGTAAATTTACACCCAGAAATTAAATTACATGCACATACTCCATCTTACAAAGAAAAATTGAAGAAAATTTACAATCCAACTCCATGCTGCACTGCGGCAGAGATGGTTTTGCCCAAAGGGCGTGAATTTACTATATAACCCTACACTAACAGAAATGCAAGTAAAAAAAATATATAGCCTGGCGTTGTAACTTATAGTCTTTAGTCACAGTATGTTTACCTGTATTCAACTTTTAACAGTTGAATGTAAAACAAGGTCGTCGTTTGCAAAAACATCAGCCTCGGGTTGTATAGTAAATTTACTCTGTACAACCTTAAGTAAGCTACAAAAATACCCTAAAAGGTAATCATAATGTCTAATCTAAAGTTTGAACTTCACTATATTGTTTAAATACAAATGTTGAATAGCACTGTGTGACAAGGGTAGCTCAATAAACATAAATTTCCATTAAGTTATTCAGTTATTGTGTTTTGTTCCTTGTTTTGGAAGTTTCATGAATCAGTGTTACTATATTGTTTGTTACAACTTTCTTCAAACTCACCTTAGTTCAATTCAACCATTCCATAACAAAAATTAAATAATATAACTAGGCCTACCATGAAACCAAAAATCTTTGATAATAAGTACAAGTATAGCAAGGCCTAAATTAAAAAAAAATCAGTATATCTATATTACTATTACCAAATCTAATTGTTTACAATCAATACTAACATAAATTGAACAAATGTTATATTTCAAAAGTGGACGTTATGCTAACTCCTTACAAATATACTAAAACGATAAAATTATACGCCTGTATAAAATATTATTTTTATTATCTAGGTTAAATTTATTTGAATTCTCTTTTTTTTTTTTGGGATGTAGGCCTTACAGCCTACCCACTTGTCTTTGATCATGCTAACTTGTCACAAATATATTTAAGTGATTTATATATAAAGTTAATTTTTATTTAGCCTACATATAAATATATATTATATACAATACAACCTAGCACAATTCTTAAATTTGGCAACGCTGTAATTATTTCATACGCTCATGCTTTTGACATTCATTATCAAATTGATGTGCTTTTCTTGGGTTCATTTAAAATATTCATATCTTTTAATTTTTTAGTTTTTTTTTCGTTTCTAGGTAATGTAGAGTGTTTCCCATATAAACTAATGGTGTCACATTAAAACAGTGACAATGTAGGCCTACTTAGGTTAGCAGAACTACAAGCCATAGCCTTTCGTATTGTAATATATTTAAACCAATAAATAAATTTTAATATGTTTGTATAATAGGCCTACATTTTTTTATTAACCGTTAAGCGGGCGCGTCTTCAAGAATCACGATTCCAGGCGCGTCGCGGCACTCTATACCGCGAGTAGTACTTTGTAGATATTTCTTACCGTATATTAATAGTTATTTCTATTTATATTTTTATTTTTAATGTTTTTTTATTTAAAAATAGTTTATTTAAAGTTACATGTACAAAAAAATACATAATTATTGTTTTATTGTAATCACTTTTACAAAAACATCAATTTTTTTTATTTTCTAATGTTTAATTATTAAGATAAAGAAAAATTATTGTAAAAATAAGAAATAATAGTAAGTCCTTAGTTTTAATTGTGATATCAAATAAAATTAATTGAATGAAATTAGTATTCATTTTCAATTAGTTCATTTTTTCAGGAACTATCATTACATTCATGAATGCAGCCAAAACACGGTACTTTTCGTTCACTATGTGTTTTACAAACAAACTGATTGCAAGAAAAACAACGCACTGTCGTTTTTATGTTTACCACAAGCTTGACATGGTCTACTTTTTGCTGAACTATTTGATACTTCCTCTGAGCACTGAGCTTGATCTACATTCATTTTCAGATAAAGGCTTATATCTTTAGGTAATGTTTGAATTTTAGCTCTTTCTTTCAAATGATCGGCCATAAGTTCTCTTGCTAAATCTTTTAGAAATGTTCTTCGAGTAGCTTTTACCTTTGACATATTATTGAACTCAAAAATAACATATGCGTTGATTCCAGCAATATCTAAATGTCTAAAAAATAATGACATTGGCCATCGTTTTGTGTTACGAGTGGTTGAGTAGAAAGCGCACTTTTGATCAACAGTGTCCACTCCAGATTTTGTTCGATTGTAATCTTCGATGACGGTTGGTTTACCAGTTTCTTTATTTACTTCTGACGTATCATGTAATGTTGACAATAATAACACAATTTTGTTTTTTTCGGTGCAAAAGATACTAATGAATAATCGTATTGAAATCCAAACAAAGATGAACCAACTTTACGAGATTTGTTTGCAAAAAAATCGTTTGGAATTTCTCTTTTATTTTTTTTAATTGTTCCAATAAAAGTAATTCCATTTTCCAGTAACCATTCTGCTAATTGGTAGCTAGTGTAATAATTGTCAGTAGTCAAGTTTCTATGAGTTTTTGTAATGGGACTAATAAGCCTTTTAACTATGTCAATTGGTTTATTTGACAATTCGAATGGTCCATTCGGCTGTTTCCCGCAATATATTTCAAAATTGTATGTGTAATAGGTCCAGCTGTCACACAAGGTATACAATTTAAGACCATATTTGGCCAGTTTTTTCGGCATGTACTGAATAAAACCACATCTTCCACGAAACGGATGGAGCATCTCGTCAATAGTTACAAATTTGCCGAGACTGTAATTTGATTTACAGTTGGCTACAAATGACATATAAAATTCTCTTACAGCTGCTAATTTGTCAAATTTTTCACGGTCCTTTCTGTTCTCTATGTCATCAAACCTTATTGATCGCTAAAGAAATAAAAATCTTTTATAACTAAAAACTGCTCTAAGTAGTATTATTCCAGTTCCATCATTATTCCAGTATTCAAATACGTTAGCTCGATTTCCTTTCTTAGTGGATAAAAAAAATAATACTCCTAGTAAGGCCATCATTTCCATTCTATTCGTATTTCGACAATCACGTTCTCTTTCATAGTTAACATGTATTTTTTTTTTTTACAAATATAGATATTTGTATAATGAACGATTTTATCAATCATCTCATAGTTCACAAATTTCAAGAAGGCTTCCAAAGGTGTTTTTGCATCTCTAGAGGCTCTGGTAGGTCCAGGCAAAGTTTTTATTATGTTTTTAGCCTTTTGTTTTGTACTTCGTAGAGCTAATTCTGTACTTATCCAGAGTGTCTCATTGTCTTTCCCAATAAAATAACGGTAGTCATCAGATGTGTCCATCGGTTGGCAAGGTTCATAATCTTCATCAGGTGACTGCTCGCTTTCACTTTCATGTTCGTCTAGAATGATGTTTTCCTCTTGTTCTTCATCAGAAGAGTCAATAGTCTTCATCGTCCTCTTCGTCTAAAATTTCTTGCAAAATTGTGTCAAGTTTGTTCGGGGGGTAGTAATGGTCACACCTAAAAAAGATATTTACCGACATGAGTTACAATAGGGTAATATCAAAAAATTAAATTTAAAAAACCCAAAAAGACAAAATTAAAAAAATAAATAGTAAACAAAAACAATGCTTTTAAAATGCACGCAATTACTTACATATACATGAACACGCAAAGACATATAATTTTTGTGACATCTATATATGCTCACCTATGTATTGAATATACATAATATATAACAAAAATGTAATATATATATAATATATAATAAAAAGTAATATATATTATATAATAAAAATTTAAGTAGACATAAAAAGATAGACATTTTCTTTACTTACATTTAAGGGCGCGTAGCGGTACTGTATGCCGGTTAACGTAGTGCTCTCATTTAAAGCCAGATATCCACTGAAATAGAAGAAGGAAACAAAAACACCGCCTAGGGTGCGCTCTAAGTTGAACAAAGAAGGAATACTGAAGGTCACCGACCGATCCATAGCAGGGGGAAGGAATTGTGAGATAAATAAACAAATTGCGGCATGGAATACCGCAGCGCGCCTGCTTAACGGTTAATAAAAAAATGTAAGGATAACAGTTAAGTTATGTGTACTAATTGGTTTGTTCAACTCGGCATCCTATACCTACAAACACAGTAAATACTACAATATTGTATGGACATTTGTTGTCATTACCTTTTAACTTAGCTATTATCCTTCATCCGATTGTTTTGACAGTTACACTATCCGATAGGGAATCAAAAGGGCTACAAAAAAGGTGTCTTGACATTTTTCGTTAAAATGTACGGTTTTGGAGTAATTTAGGTTTGAAATTTTCAAACAGCCGCCATTTTGAAACGCATGATTGGATTTAATCGTTTATTTTTTTTTTGAGGTATATCATTGTTAGGTTAAACTTCATGCCAAGTTTGAACTCAATCAGTCAAACCGTTCTCTAGATATGAATTATTTTGTACAAAAAACAAAATGGCGGATATCTGGAAAACGAAGCGTTTTTGGACCTATGTTTATAGGAACTTTTTTCATTATTTTCACCAGTAGAACACGTCCTGCAATTCTTTCCGTTTCTTCCTGATACACCCTGTATATATTATATAATAAATAACAAACCTATTTAAAAAAGTACTAGGCTATTTTTTTTCTAAACAGTAACTGATATAACTGAAAAATACCGGAATGTTTACACTATGTTTTGGTTTAAGTTTACAAAAAATTTCAGCAATGTATCTTCATCAGTTCTAAAGTTGTATTAATTTTTATTTTTAAAAACACAGAAAAACAAGAATTGCGGTAAAAACACATCTAAAGATGAAAAACAGATTTTTTGCTGTGATTTTTATAATTTTGCAGTCTTATGAGACAGGTGATATGTATTTTGTATGTTAAAATAAGCATTAGAAAAACAAAAAATTGCTTTCATGTTTTATAACACATCTAGGAATACGAACTCTGCAAAACTGTCAAGTTAGAAATTATGACATTCTCTCAGTAAAACAGCCATAATTTCAAAAATATTTTTAAAAAATAATTGCAAATGGTGTACTTATATTCAGCAATATACGAGGTCTGTCTAAAAAGTTCAGTGAATAGTCTAATATATCGGTTTCAACGCTTGAAACAGCGCTTGTGCATGCATACACAGGATGAACATGCCATCTGTCAGGAATTGCGCGAGACTTCTATTGCAGTGTACTTTTACACTTTTATAGTCATTGCAACAGAGTGTTCCGAGTAGTGTGCTTCGAAAAGCCATGGAGCAACGACACAACATTAAGTTTTGCTTTAAATTGGGTAAAACGGTGACAGAAACCAACAAAATGTTGGTGCAAGTGGATGGGGAGGATGCTTCTACTTGGAGGTTCTCAAACGTTTGTTGCAGCGCATCTGGCGTGTTAGGCCACAAATGTTCCAGACCGGAAATTAGATGTTACTGCACGGCATGAACCATCGCATACCAGCATCAATTTTTGACTCAGCGTGGCGTGACAGTTTTGCAACACCCACCATACTCTTTGATCCCACATCTTAAGATGGCCTTAAAGGGATCAAGGTTTGCGGACGTCGAAGAGATTCAGAATTAAGTGATGGCAATTCTGAAAACGATCCTACATGAAGACTTCTCCAACAGTTTTGAGGCGCTATACGAACGTTGTCAGAAGTGTGTTGTGTCTGGTTAGGAGTATTTTGAAGGCCAATAAAGGTATTTGTAATGTAGGCTTACATTCTGTTTTTATGTTTTCATCATAACATTCACCAAACTCTTTACACAGACCTTGTATAATAGAAACAAAATTTATATTAAAAAAATATATTAAAAAAAAATTCTATTACTATTTTCAGGTATGAAAGCCACCTGAAACCATTGGAAAATACTTGCAAATTCTCAAATAATTACTGACAATAACTTCAGTGTGCTAGGTTACTGACAACAAACCTACTTATATATAGTTTCTTAATATCCCAATCATTTATTCATGCATAGCTTGACTTTTAGCACAAGAACTCATAAATAAATACTTATGATACAATGAAGAAGTCATAAAAATCTAATGTTTTATTGGCGATAACAACAAAAAGTGAAATATGGCAGTTGTGATTTGGCATTTTCCTTTATGGTATGGTATCAAAAATGCAAACTTTCAAATATCTATGGTGGGCGCATATGGTGCTAGATAATGCTGTCCTAAAGTATGGCAGTGCATAATTAGTCTTTATCAAAATAGCTTACATAGGCTATGATGAATATTAAATATTATGAACCCCAAAACTAAAAGTTTTGAAAGTATGATGTGCACACAGTAGATCAATAATATTTATACACGCCCTACATTATCATTTGACATGTTAGCTGATTGTTATGGCATTTACTAACCGTTAGTGTTGCAGTAGACTTTTTAACTTTGAAATTATTTTGTTGAAATACTTAAGTTTTGTATTAACAAATGGTTTTCAAAAATTAATATTATTAAATTAATGTTACATTCAAAGTGACTTAAAACAGAATTATCCCAGGAAAACTATAGGTTACTGTTTCCATAGATCTATGTGATTTTCTTACAATTTATTATACATTTCAGCCACCCATGGGAGACGGTGGCACAAGCAGCATGGCGAAAATACCCTAACCCTATGAATCCGGCAGTGTTGGGTACCGATGTGGTAGAACGACAGGTCGTAGATGGGGTCTTACTTACTCATCGCTTAGTAAGTTCAAAATGGGGTCTTCCCTCCTGGGTACAGAAGGTAAGCATGCTAATACACGTACTATATTTTATATTTAGTTAAAACTGCAGATAGGAACAGTTGTGTATGCTCTGTGAAACATATGCTGTACAAAATTAATCAGTAATTATAATATTGTACAAAGATGTATTTTGTTATCTCAACAGGCTTTTCTTTAAATAAGTAGATTATTGTAGATTTATATGTTTATTGCCCACTAAGCATACAAAATATATATAATACCTTTGTCAAAAATAATCAACTAGCCTAATAAATAAAATAATTTGAACATTTTGCTGAACCTCTGACATGAATTGAGCGAATTTCTAAAATTAGTTTATGTTTTAGGGTTTATACCAACTATTTGGCAAATTGGTCTACTTACAAAGGTGCTGAATAGCAGCCTACAATTTGTTTGCACTTCAGCCTCCAGCCCCAGTTCACGAGCTTCGTTCTGCTCGCAGCATAAAAACTCGCTTTGCAGCCTCAGAAGCTGCCCCCACGGTAAAATTCCCCACGTGAACTTTAACCTGGCACTTTTATGGTATTTTACGTTTTAATCGATTTAGGGAGAACAGGTCAAAAATCAAAATTTTACTGATAAGGTCATGTAAAAAAAACAAAATTGGCAGAATAGAATAATATCCTATATTTATTTATTTTTAGATAAACCCCCCAACAATTTTCATTCTACTAGGCCTACAAAAATTCATAAAAAATTTTTACTTTTGGTCTAAACATGTGCTTCCGGTTGTTGGATTTTTTTATCTAGCAAATTCGTTTGAGCTACTTAGAAAACTAAGGTGTGTAACAAATTGGATGTAAAATGCAGATGTTATAGTGCGATCACATATATACATAAAACATTTTTAATGACACTTTATTTGTCTACTCCCGCTCTAAGGTCTCACCATAAGAGTCACTCAAATAACTTAAATCTTTCCTATAGAAATTCGCTAATAACTCAGAAACAGATAACAAGTAATATTTTTAACGTAATTGTATTCTTGTTAAGTGTTCAGTCAGTGAGTGGTATTTGGCTTTTATATATATAGATCTCAAATAATAAAAGCACTATTGTCATAATAATAATAAAAGATCTGAAATTATGATTTTAGTAACTTTGATCCTCCCAAACCCCTCCTAAAATTTTGAAATTTTTCAAACCCTTTCTTAGTGAGCACCTATGGCCCTAGAGGAAGCTACATACAAAATTTCATTCCAATCTGTTCGGTAATTTTGGAGAAATCGTGATTTAGTAACTTTTACCCCCCAAACCCCCCTAAAATTTCCAATTTTTCAAAACCCTTTTTTAGTGAACACTTATAGCCCTAGAGGAAGCTACATACCAAATTTCATTCCAATCCGTTCGGTAGTTTTGAAAAAATCGTGATTTAATAACTTTGATCCCCCCAAAACCCCCCTAAAATTTCGAATTTTTTCAAACCCTTTCGTAGTAAACACCTATGGCCCTAGAGGAAGCTACATACCAAATTTCATTTCAATCCGTTCTGTAGTTTTGAAGACATCGTGATTTAATAACTTTGATCCCCAAACCCCCCTAAAATTTCGAATTTTTTGAAATCCTTTTTTAATGAACACTTATGACCCTAGAGGAAGCTACATACCAAATTTCATTCCAATCCGTTTGGTAGTTTTGAAGAAATCGTGATTTAATAACTTTGATCCCCCCAAAACCCCCTAAAATTTCGAATTTTTTCAAACCCTTTCTTAGTAAACACCTATGGCCCTAGAGGAAGCTACATACCAAATTTCATTCCAATCCGTTCAGTAGTTTTGAAGAAATCATGATTTAATAACTTTGATCCCCCCAAAACCCCCCTAAAATTTCGAATTTTTTCAAACCCTTAGTGAGCACCCATGGCCCTAGAGGAAGCGACATACCAAATTTCATTTCAATCCGTTCGGTAGTTTTTGAGAAATCGTGATGAGTGAGTCAGTGGGTTTTCGCTTTTATATTTATTCGATAATCTGTGATATATTGCCAAAATAATCAAGTGATTTTAAAGTAATCGCATGATCGAATGAAATGAAAGAAAATAATCAATTATTTCTAATCTGAATACCCGAAATTGTACATGAATGCTTAATTCTGTCACTTTTCAGTTCCGATTGAACTGTCTTTGTGCGTTACCGTGTTTTAGTTTGAATTCTTATAGTGTTTTTTTTTGTTTGCCTGTAAGATAGTTTCTAGTCCATAAGATGACTTCAGGTGTATAAATAAGGTATACTTTTGTCATAATTTAATACAATTTGATATAACCAACTTTCATTACAATTGGCAATCTACTGTACCTAATATAATAATTCTCAATAATATGGTATGGTATTTCTTTGTTTTTGTTTTTTTAAACTATGGAAGGTCCAACTTAAACCACTTGTTCATTTCTAAAAATTATGAGACCATGCAACAGTTAGATTCAAAGAAAGAAAAATAAACTTTTAACATAATTTGTGTTTTACATAGTTCTTAAGACTATTTAATGAAGTTTTAAAAAGTATAAATTTTATAGAGCTTTTGACAAGTGTAACTTATGCAATCTTTTTGTAATTTGCAGATCATCGTTCATGAACATGGAAATTATAATTTGTAGATGACAAAAATGGTAAATTATACATTTTTATTAAAGATGTACACACAAACACATCCATTTATTTTTAAAGATCACTTGAAAAGAGTAAAACGTGAGATCGAATTTCGTTATTAACTGATTGGGCTTTCTAAAAATTTAAATGTGTGCTCATGGCTGGAATAAAAAATAACATTGCCATTAGTAAAAACGTAAGTGTATACAAGTGATATTCTAGTCGCGCTCGAGGGCCTTACCAATGTGATATCCTAGGCCAGGCTGACTCTGCTCATTGAATTCGATGCATTTACTCGAGTGGCATTGCACACCCTTAATCTGGTTAAATCTCCAATATTATTGTGACACTTTAATACTGTTGCATTAGTTGCATAATCAGTTGTTTTTGCAAATACACTAAGACCACTCACATCATTTATCAATTAAAAACAGAATGGGACCAAGAACGGATCCCTGTGGAACGCCAGACCTAACACTTTACATTTTAAAACACAGATAGTTTTTTTGTGTTTATAATGATTTCGAGTTTATAAAAATACAAGTTTATATGATTCTTATCAAACTATAATAATTAGTATTTAAAATAAATTTCAAAAGATCGTCTTTAGGCCTACCTTGTATTTATATATAGCAGACGTTTTAAATTAATGAAACTGAAAGTAGCCTAATGGATTTAAACTTAGAGTTGGCCAGAGCCCAATATGTTATGTCATTGTTCCATGTGTAAGCTATTGTGTAATGCAGACTGTAACAACCACGTGCATTCAAAGTGTACATTTGTTAATTTATTTTGGATGCATATTTTACTCTTACAGCCAAAACTAAATTAACACGTCACTAATATGGCTGATCTAGTAGATTTTGTGCTAACACTTGTTTTATGTTAAATATAAAATATTTTACTCTTTTAAAGTTTATTATTTTTTATTTAATTAGAATTCTAAAATAACTCATGAAAGTTCCGCAGCCCGAATAGTTTTCCTGTAAAGTATATGCGAACCTCTAACACCATACTTGAATAACTAGGCCCAGGGTCGTCACTATCAATATCAGAGTGGCTATCACCAAAGGCAATTGAAAATGAATCGTTCATTCAAAGTTGTTGAATCACCTGTTGACCATGGTAGAAAAGTAAATATATACAATTAATATTGATAATTTCTCTTTAACGCAGATACTTTAAAAAATGAGGGAGGTTTATGAGTGAAGTAAACTCTTTCAAATAATATCTCTCACAACTGGATTCCGAAAGAATTAATTCCAACCCCCATTTGGCCGTCTTTAATAATAAGAAACTTGTGTGTTCATAAATTTAAAATGAACTTGTTGAACTTGAAGAGATATGTTTGATATTTCAGGTAGTAGGTTCTCCAACTGTCTTTTATGCCAGTGAGCGATCGCAGGTTGATCCAGGATTGCGGCACATGGAATTGAAGACGAGAAATGTAAGTACTGTATCTATAAATTTTATAACGATTCTGTCTTTTATAAACAACTATGGGCTCCGTCCCTGCTCGCTTCGCTTACCAACCACAGTGGCGACTTATGGCGAAGTCAATTCAAACAGATTATTATATACTCTGATATATTTACAATTGATTAGGATAGAGGCACTTGGTATGTAGGATGGTGGGAGTAGTAGTGACGTATACGTAATATGTAAGACAGAGATTGCAATTGGCATGCAAAATTCCCAATAATTTGAACTCGGGCATGTGTTGTAATTTCATCATTAATATTAAAACAATCAACATTTCAAACAAATTTTTATATTGCCAATTAAAGGAAACAAATAATACGTAACACCAATGTTTGACTTGTAATACAATAAGCCTTTTTTGTTGATGTTTGATTGTGTTTGC